>CM049851.1:2825894-3193394 GCA_027422415.1 Schizothorax lantsangensis | reverse complement strand
AATTGAAATTAAAATAAAAACAAAATATAAAAATAAAACTAATTTAAAATATTAATAAAAACTATAACAGGATCTCTAAAAATAGCACTGCTCCACACCGTGACTGTGCTCATCACCTTCCCTTTGTGTGTGTGTGTGTGTGTGTGTGTGTGTGTGTGTGTGTGTGTGTGTGTTTTGAGGTGGTGGATGTCTTTATGGAGGGGAATCTAGTGCAGCAGTGTACTTCATTCCTATTGGACGCTCTGAAGAACAACAGGCCGGAGGAGGGGCCTCTGCAGACACGCCTCTTGGAGATGAACCTCATTCACGCCCCTCAGGTGAACCAATCAAACACACCGAAGCTCATGCTGCAGTCACGGCATAATTATGCAAGATGATGAGCTAACATGAGTACCACCACAATATTATAATAATGTCTGAGAAACTTTTTTAACTTGGACCATCTGAGAACCAGTGTTATTTTAGTTTTCCCTATTTTTAGTTTAAATTTTTTATTTAAATTTTTTTTTTTGACCATTTAATAACTGGTTTTATTTTAGTATTATTTAAATTCTATTATAATATTTATAGAGGTTTATTATTTTTATATTTATGAAGTTTATATATAAATACTTTTAAAGTTTTAGTGATTTTGTTATGTGCTTTTGTCATTTTTATTATTATTTAAAAAATATATTTATCTTTATATTAACAATATTAACATTTCTTATTTTTTATTTAAGTTTTTAAGTTTAAGTGAGTTTTTCCATCTAATATTTATATTTTTATTTTAATGTTATTTCAATTTATGCAAACCATTTTTAATTTTTTTTTTGCTAAAAATAATAACACTGCAGAGAATGGTCAATGTAAATTTAAAAAATCACATGAATAAACATGAATGTTTAATTTGTATGTTTTGCATTTTGTTGATGAAGTTCATCTTATTTTTAGCCTAGCTTAGCTCTTTCATACTCATGCCAGGACTTTCATACTCAATAAGTGAGAGAGTTTGATTGTCCAAAAACACTTTAAACGCACATTACATCATAATTTCGACTTTGGAACTTTGAAAACCAAAAGCATATTGTGACGAGTGGGGCGGGGCCGAGAGCCGTGGGAACGGAGCGAGGCCGGTGGAGTTAATGATAATGAGCGACACCTGCGCCACTCACCGGTCTCGAGTCCCACGGAGGAGCTCCGGAAGGATAAAAGGAGGAGCGACGACAGTGGAAGACGAGAGAGGACCAGGCCTGGACTTTTAGTTTGTGTTTTGTGTGCGGCAGTCGTCCGTGAGGGGCTGCCGCTTTACTTTTGTGTTTGTTGATTTGTTTATTAAACTTCTTTAAATGTTCGCCGGTTCCCGCCTCCTTCTTCCCGTTCTACGAACTTTGTTACACATATCACAACAAGACTTTTGCCTCTTGTGTTTATGTGTGTGTGTGTGTTTGCAGGTAGCAGATGCGATCCTGGGGAATCAGATGTTCACTCACTACGAGCGCGCTCACATCGCTCAGCTGTGTGAGAAAGCCGGTTTACTGCAGAGAGCTCTGGAGCATTACACCGACCCCTACGACATCAAGCGGACCATCGTACACACACACCTGCTCAACCCTGAGGTGTGTCAGTGTGTGTGAGAGCTAAAAGACTCAGCAAGTGCATTTTTATGTGATTTTATAATGTTTCCTGAGGTGAAAACAGTCATAATTTCGATATAAATGGCCATTTTCTACCCTGAATTTCGCCTCTGATTTGTTTGATTCGTCTGAAGGGGCGTGTCTGCTGTGAGACTTCAATGGAAACGCCCACTGCTGTGATTGGCTAACATTTTGCATATTAAATGAGCATTACATGTGGAACTCTTTTGAAAACTTATGCTGCATTTTTACTGTAACAGCCGCCAAGATGAACAAATCATGAACAGTGTTGATTATAGCATTATATTTAGAGCATCAAAGGCTGCAATAGAAGTAAAAGAAAATGAAAATGTATTTTTACTATAAAATAATTTGTATTTTTATTTCATGCTCTTTTGAATTTTAAAATATAATATTATCACTATTATTAATTATTTTATTTTTTACAGTTATATTTAATGAGTCGCACTATGTGCAGTGTGAGTACTAAACCAAATCTCCAGGTGCTCTCATGAGAACCAGAATGGAAAACATATGTGCATCCCTGCGATAGACTACAATACTCTGACTGCAATTATAATAGAACAAACTTTGATTGCAATAATAGAGAAGTTGATTGTTTAGTCACTGGTTTGATTCACTAATGCATAAACAGCACTAAAACACTTTGCGACAAAGAACATCTGTACATGAGCCTTTATATATTACACTTATCTATTACACTTACATTTAGTCATTTTGCAGTCATTTGTAAGTCGCTGTGGATAAAAGCGTCTGCAGGATGACTAAATGTAAATCTATTACACTTATTTATATATTACACATGAAATGCAGTTTCAGATTTTTATATTATGTTTCTCGAGGTTAGTTTATGAAGATAAAGGTTTTTTTGCACCAAAAAAAGGTCTTTATTTTCTTAAAAATAGTATCGCTCTTGTGATTGATGTACTGACATGAGTTTTTTCAGAAACTCCTCCTTGATTATATATGCTGATGACGCATGTTAAGGGCATGTTGAGGGGAAATTGTGACGTCACGATTCTCTCGATTTCAGATCCTGGCTTCTTAGAAGGGTAGAAAACAATAATTCATATTAAAATGGGGAGTTTGTTTTGTGTTTACGAAACTTGCAGTGTGTTTATTGCAGAGTAACCTCTTGTGTGTAAATATCAAGAACATTTTAAATTTAAAAATGTTTAAATTCACATTTAAAAAAAAAAATATTCAAATTTTACAATTTTTAAATTCAAAATTTTGACATTTTTAAATTCTATTTTTTACATTTTTTAATTCAATTTTTTTTATTTTTACATTTTTTAAAATTCAAATTTTTACATTTTTAAATTCAAATTTTTACATTTTTTAATTCAAATTTTTTAATTCAATTTTTTTTATTTTTACATTTTTAAATATAAATTTTTACAATTTTAAATTCAAATTCAATATTCAAATTCAAGAATGTATGAATAAAGTTATTGTCTGTCAGAGCAGTATTGAACATTTAGTGTTGTTTTTCTTCTCTTTGTCAGTGGCTGGTGAATTTCTTTGGCTCTCTGTCTGTCGGCGACTCCGTCGAGTGTTTGAGGGCCATGTTGGCTGCAAACCTGCGTCAGAACCTGCAGCTGAGCGTTCAGATCGCGACCAAGTACCACGAGCAGCTGGGAACGCAGACGCTGGTGGAGCTGTTTGAGTCGTTCAAGAGCTACGAGGGTGAGACTCTCACGAGCGCGTGTGTTTGTGAGGCTTCAGAGAGGTTTGAGGCTGGTGTGGTGAATGATTCCTCCTTTCTGTGCGTCTCGCTCAGGTCTGTTTTATTTTCTGGGCTCTATCGTGAACTTCAGTCAGGACCCTGATGTGCACTTCAAGTACATTCAGGCGGCGTGTAAGACGGGTCAGATCAAAGAGGTGGAGCGCATCTGTCGAGAGAGCAACTGCTACAACGCCGAGCGCGTCAAGAGCTTTCTCAAGGTACACGAGAGAGAAACCAAGCTCACTGATGCATTCAGTTCAACAAAATCTGTCAATAAATCCAGTCTTCATATATGTGACTTTCACTGGCGCAATTGTTAAACTAGGGCTGTGACGGTGGCAGATTTTTACCACCGCAGTGGTAATAACCCAACAACCGCCGGTGGTGCGGTGTTGTGTATATTTATATATATACAGTATATATATAATTCTGAAACGCAAAAATAAATCAATGAGGCTCAATCATCTATTAACAAACGTGCGTGTTTATTTTAGCACTTCCGTCAGTGAAAACTCAGCCTGCAAAACACTAAAATAAATATCAAAGAAATAATACAGTTAAATAGGAAAGTAGCCTTAAATAAGAAAGTTAAATACACCTCACGCGAGCGGCGCGGCGAGAACTCATTCTAATCAGTGATGCCGTCTACACTAGATGTGGCGCGATACAACACGACAAATCCCTCACAGTAAACTGCCTCGTACTATTTATGACATACTGACACAAAGTTCAAATGTCCTGTAGACGCAGCGTCCGGTTCAGACACGGTTCACTGTTCCTCCACCAAGCAACTCCTCGTCTGCACGCACTCTCTGTGGAATAGGATTCGCGGCGTATGTTGCCACATTTCTTGTTGGCATCTTCCATTTGCAACTGTCTCGTTTGTATTTGGCCAGTTTGGAGAAAGCCTCACCAACACAAACCTGACCAGCCGGGCGTTTGTGATCACGTGAACTTGAAGACACTTGTACAAACGCGGATGGGTGACATGAATGGAAATGATTCCAGATCGGCGATGTAGTATTTGGTTTCCCAACAAGGTCCATCGCTCATCACGAAATACATTTGCTGAATGCAGAATAAACTGTATTTTCCTGCGCTCAAACCTGCCAATCTAAAGGAAACGCTGTGTATGGCGTTTGAGGTAATTTGTGAATTAGCATAGATTTATAGTCTAAATAAAACAATTTGCAACTGTTACTATATTACACTTGTATACAAAACTTTGTATTATGCTTGTTATAAAGTGTGTGACGTCACGTGCACTACCGCCGGTGGCAATAGACAACCGCGGTGACGACCGACCACCGCCGGTGACGCGGTTGTCACGGTGACCGTCACAGCCCTATTAAACACACAATATTAACAGAAGCATTAATACAGATGATGAGTTATGGTAATACAAATAATAACACAATTAAAAAACATTCAACATTAGATCACATTTACATTTTAATTTTAATCAAATTAACAATTTATTTTCATTTATTGAGTTTCATTAAATTAATAATAATAAAATAAACATTAACTATAACTTATTTACATTTAATTAACCTTTTATTTTAATTAATTGAATGAGCTGAATTGAATAAATAACAATAAAATAAACATTCAACATAAGCTTATATTTATATTTTTAATGTAATAATTTACAGTGTATTTTAATTAATTCAAATACATTAAATGATTTAATAACAATAAAATAAACCTTTAACATTAGCTTATATTTGCAGTTATTAATTTAACTAGTAACAATTAATTTGAATTAATTTGAACTGAATTAATAACAATAAAATAAACATTCAACATTAGTTTAAAGATAATTAGCTAAAATTAACCATCAATTTATTTTAATTGAACTAATTAAATTGAAGTAATAACAATAAAACAAACATTCAATGCAGCTTAATTTAAATTTTTTATTTAATTAATTTATTTAAATTCATTGAATTGAATCGAATAATTAACAATAAAATAAACGTTCAACATTAGCTTACATTTAAATTTTTACATGCAATTATTCAGTTTATTTTAATTTAATAAACTGAATTGAACTAATAACAATTAACATTCAAAAAAAATATTTTAATTAATGATTTGAATTCAGTTGAATTAATAAGAATAAATAATTCAACCTCAGCTTACTTTTACCATTTTTTATTTAATTGTTAACCGTTTAATTAAATTTACAACAATCTCCCCCTTTTTGCATTTCTCTTTGATTACAATTTTTATAATAATTAATAATATAATAACTTTATGAATTGTTCAGTGTTGTCTCACACTCTACTGCTTTGAATATATAAGTGCATTCTAATTCTTTTTGACAACAGAATATAGCTTTGTTTGTGATGCCAGTAAAGCTCATCAGACTTGATTTGTATTTGTAATCAGGTTTTTGTCGTGTCGTTGCACAGGAAGCCAAACTCACCGATCAGCTTCCTCTCATCATCGTGTGCGACCGCTTCGATTTCGTCCACGATCTCGTGCTCTACTTGTATCGCAACAGCCTGCAGAAGTACATCGAGATCTACGTACAGAAGGTACAGCGAGAGTCCTGAGCTCATCATGCACACACACACACGCTGCTGATCTGGAGAGTTGATGTGTGTGTGTTTGCTCTGGTGCAGGTCAATCCCAGCAGGCTGCCGGTGGTGGTCGGAGGTCTGCTGGATGTCGACTGCTCCGAGGACACCATCAAGAGTCTGATCCTGGCCGTACGAGGAGATTTCAGCACAGACCAGCTGGTGGAGGAAGTGGAGAAAAGAAACCGGTATAACGGATCCCGTTCTGTCCTTTTTCTTCACCCGCTGCTTCTCTCAAGATCAAAACTCACATTTTCACATGAAAAATGCATTTGTATAGCAGTGAACTGAAAAGTCATTACATGCATTGGATATTTATGATATATTGTTAGTACAGGACAATATTTGGCCGAGATACAACTATTTGAAAATCTGGAATCTGAGGGTGCAAAAAAATCGAAATATTGAGAAAATCACCTTTAAAGTTGTTCAAATGAAGTTCTTAGCAATGCATATTACTAATCAAAAATTAAGTTTTGATATATGTACGGTAGGAAATTTACTAAATATCTTCATGGAACATGATCTTTACTTAATATCCTAATTTTTGGCATAAAAGAAAAATCAATAATTTTGACCCATACAATGTATTGTTGGCTATTGCTACAAATATACCTGTGTTACTTATGACTGCTTTTGTTCTCCAGGGTCACATATAATAATATGGCAACATGTAATTTACCAGTATCTTTAACTAGTGTGATGATTCCAGTGTTTCTTTTATTTGACAGTTTGTTATCACAGTATTTCAAGGTATTAGTAAATTGTATATTGCCAAGAAAAAATATATATAAATGAAAAAATATGTAAAATAATACAATATTTAAGATATTGTAAATATACAATGTATCATGAATACTCAATCAAAGCTCACAAATGAATAACACCCTAGATTATTTTTAGTTAAATATATACTGTATTTTTCTTCTCATATTAATTTTTTTTTAAATGTACTATATAAAATAAAAATGTTGACTATATATAACATATATATATAAGATATACCGTACTATATGGTAATAAAGTATTCATGAGTATAAGCAAATCTACTAATATAAAATGAATTTACTATATAAAAAATGTATATATGAATATAAAATAAATCTAGTATATGTAAAACAAAAAATATATATAAATAGAAAATGAATGTACTATATATATAAAATAAAAAGGAATTGAATATTATATTAATATTAATATTTACTATATGTAAAATAAGAAATGTGTAATTAACAAATATATGTAAAATAAAAAAAATGCTTATATTAATATAAAATTAATCTAGTATATGTAAAACAACTCTTTTAAGAGTTTTATTACAATTCTCTTATTTCACCATATATATTCTTATGAAATATTTTTTTGAGATAAATTATTTTAATATCTATATTACCCAGTCCTAACACAGTGTGACAGTCAGATCCATCAGTGTCTCGTTTTCTCCAGACTGAAGCTGCTCTTGTCCTGGCTGGAATCTCGTGTTCAGGAGGGCTGTGAAGAACCCGCTACCCACAATGCACTGGCAAAGATCTACATAGACAGTAACAACAATCCTGAGCGCTTCCTCCGAGAAAACCTGCACTACGACAGCGTGACCGTGGGCCAATACTGCGAGAAGAGAGACCCGCACCTCGCCTTTGTGGCCTATGAGAGAGGACAGTGTGACCTGGAGCTCATACAGGTGTCTTCTGCTCTCCACGGCTGCATTTATTTGATCAAAAATACAATAAAATCAGTAATATTCTGAAATATTTTTACAATTTAAAATAACCAGTCTCTATTTGAATATCTGTTAAAATGCAATTTATTTCTGTGATCAAAGCTGAATTTTCAGCATCATTACTCCAGTCTTCAGGGTCACATGATCCTTCAGAAATCATTCTAATATGCTGATTTGCTGCTCAAGAAACATAAATCAGTGTTTTCTGTCCTGTAGGTGTGCAATGAGAACTCCCTGTTTAAAAGCGAGTCGCGGTATCTGGTGCGGCGGAAAGATCCAGATCTTTGGGCTCAAGTTCTGCAGGAGATGAACCCGTACAGACGGCCGCTGATAGATCAGGCACGAGTCACTCCTGAAACATCTACAGATATCATGCAGTGTGTGATCACTGAGATGTTAATGATGAGGATGTGCACAGGTGGTTCAGACGGCTCTGCCGGAGACGCAGGATCCAGAGGATGTGTCTGTGACGGTGAAGGCGTTTATGACGGCTGATCTGCCTAATGAACTCATTGAACTTCTGGAGAAGATCGTTCTGGAGAACTCCATATTCAGTGAACACAGGTCAGTCTGAGTGACGCGTGTCACACCGCTTGAGATCAATTTCATATTATACCAGAGAACAAATATCACGAGGTGAAATATTATGTAATGTCCAAATTAAATCTATAATGAATAAAATGCATTGCAAATATCGCACAGATTGTGTAAATAAAGGATTGTTTTTGACTGACAGGGAAATATGTATTTGGAGAGTAGCTGTGTGGAGCATCAAAAGTAGATTATAATTATTCTTTTTATATTATATTATACTATATATTATAATATCGTATTACATTACATTGTATTGAATTAAGATTGATCGCTTTGTTATATTCCTATTTTTAAAAGCACATGCTAAATGAAAATGTAAATGTATTTAAATGACAAATGTAAATACAATAAAAAGTAAATATATTAGATTACAATGTTTAATATTTAATTTAATTTATTTTGTTTTATTAAGATTAACCACTGTTGAAAAGTACCTTTGCATAAAAGCATCTGCTAAATTAATAAATGTAAATATATTACATTACAACATTATTCTATTCTATTGTATTCTATTCTATTCTATTATTATTAATTAAGATTAATCTATTGTATTTCTCAGTTGTAAGTAGTTTTGAATGAATGTATTGTATTATATTATAAATATTATTAAATGATATTGCATTACATTATATTTAATTAAGATTGATTGCTTTGTTATATATCTCATTTCATTGTATCTGATAAATGAATAAATGTAAAAACATTGTATTCAATTCTATTACATTCTATTATATTTGTATGTTATATTATATTATATTATAATGCTGAATTAGGATTAATCGCTTTGTTGTTCTGCTCATTTGTAAGCAGCTTTGGATAAAAACATCTGCTAAATGAATAAACTTAAATATATTATTATATTGATATTATTGATTATTATATTGTTGATTTATAATGATTTTTTTTTATTTAGTTTGATTTTAATAAGATTATTCACATTGTTGTAATTGTAAGTAGTTTTGGATAAAAGCTGAATGAATGTAAATATGTTGTTGATTATGATGGGAGTGATCTGGGGCCGGTTGCATAAACTGTTTAGACTAGTCTTAAAAAGGTAGTCATCTGATTTTTTTCTTCAAGACTGGTTATAACTTTTTTAATTCAGTTATGAAAAGGTAGATTGGTCTTATTTGTATTGGGAAAGTAAGACTGATGACCTCTTGGCAACTGCTAGTTGGTCAAACTAGTTCTTAAGACACAGTCTTAACATGGTGATAAGTTTATGCAGCTGGCCCCTGATGTAGATTATAGATTGACTGTATGTGATGATAATAAAACGTGTCTTTTGCATCAGGAACCTGCAGAACCTGCTGATCCTGACGGCCATCAAAGCGGACCGGACACGGGTCATGGAGTACATCAACCGGCTGGACAATTACGACGCTCCTGACATCGCCAACATCGCCATCAGCAACGAGCTGTACGAAGAGGCCTTCTCCATCTTCAAGAAGTTCGACGTCAACACCTCAGCCATACAGGTACACAAACACATGATCACGTGATGGTCTGCACACAGACGTCTGGACTGAAGCTCTGTCCCGCGCAGGTTCTGATCGAGCACATGGGGAATCTGGACCGGGCGTATGAGTTTGCGGAGCGCTGTGCCGAGGGCTCGGTCTGGAGTCAGCTGGCTCAGGCTCAGCTTCAGTCCGGTCTGATCAAAGAGGCCATCGACTCCTACATCAAAGCTGGAGAGCCGTCGGCGTACATGGAGGTGGTCGATGCTGCCAGTAGAAACGGTGAGATGATCTGTCCTCAAACATCCTTAACACTAGAACCGCCAGGGGTCGCTGTATACCTAAAACCACCACGCACATGACTACTGTTTTGATATGGCTCAATAACATATTATTTCACTGTATTTATTTATTGCCAAACACCCTAGTTGTTTGGAATTTACTTGGTGAGCTCATCAACAATAATAACATACACTAAAATACATACATAAATACATACACGTACATAAATACAACTATACATATATGTCCTATCAATTATAAGGTGTGAAATGCAGGTGAAAATGAAAATTCTGTCATTAATTACTCACCCTCATGTCGTTCTAAACCCGTAAGACCTTTGTTCATCTTTGGAACACAAATTATTAAAAATATTTTTTTATGAATTCCGAGAGCTCTCTGACCATCCATAGACAGCAATGTAACTACCACGATCAAGGTCCAGAAACATAGCAAGGAGATCGGTAAAATAGTCCATGTGACATCAGGGGTTCAACCGTAATTTTACGAAGCTACGAGAATACTTTTTGTACGCAAAGAAAACAAAAACAACGACTTTATTCAACAATTTGTCTCCTCCGCATCATATATATATCTAGGGGTAAGCGAGGCTGTAACAAAATAAAAAAAGGGTCTGATGGTCACATCAATCCCCTGATCCAGAAAAGCCACCGACTCAGAATTAAGCTATATTTTTTATTAATTCAATTCAATTCACGTTTATTTGTATAGCGCTTTTTACGATACAATCGTTGCAAAGCGCTTTACAGGAAATTAAGTTTCTACAATATATTTATACATTGTAGAAACTTAATATATTAACTTATGGCAAAATTAGTTAATTCTGCATGTTGTTGGTGGATCAGAGGTTGGCATCCTCTGAGGTCCTCCGAGGGGTCGGCATAATCTCTTCTCAGGTGTTTGGTCATCTCGGATCATTTAAGGGCTGGATCCAGACTGAAGCTTGTGAAACAGAGAAACAAAGAGACATAATTAGCGTAGCTGTTGTTCCATTCAAGCAAAAATTATTTGTTCAACCCAAGCTAAAGAATAATAATATGCGTTTTGATCAGATATAACTGTAGTACACGATTTATGAGATGCATTATATGAATGCATTATGTGAATGCTTGGCTAAAGAGATGTGTCTTTAATCTAGATTTAAACAGAGAGAGTGTGTCTGAATTAATAACAAAAGAACAACAAAGTTGTTTCATTCTAACTATCAATGAAAACTTTAAATAACCTAAACAAAAGAAAATAAATAAACAACAGTCTTACCTGAGTGCCTAGCTAACATAAACGCAGGCTAAATTTCAAGTTCAAAGAAAATGGCACCCTGTCCCTACCGCTTCCGAAAAACAAAAGTATTTACACAAATATTAAGGATAAATCAGAACAACTATAAATATATACAAGGATGTACATAGTAGCGTTCACACGCTCTCTCACAATTTGCGAGTGAGCAATTCATTCACAAAGTTAAAGGGATAGTTCATCCAAAAATGAAAATTTGATGTTTCTCTGCTTACCCCCAGGGCATCCAAGATGTAGGAGACTTTGTTTCTTCAGTAGAACACAAACAAAGATTTTTAACTCAAACCGTTGCAGTCTGTCAGTCATATAATGCAGTCAATGGTACTCACGGCTTTGAGAGAGAAAAAACATACACCGACAAAACCAAATTAAACCCTGCGGCTCGTGACGATACATTGAGGTCTTAAGACACGGACAGTATTTATATAATTTTTTACCTCGGATCCGCCGCCCGGTCCAACTGTCCTGAGTGCGTTCACAACAGCCGGCGCGTGACGCATCTTCTTCTTCTTCTTCTTGCTTTACGGCAGATCGCAGACTTATAAGTGCATTACCACCACCTATCTCTAAAATGAACCATTGACACTCTATCTACAGTCTCTATTAGGAGTGTCAATGGTCCATTTGAGAGATAGGTGGTGGTAATGCACGGTATAAATACTGTTCAGTTTCTTGCACAGACCGATCGTTTCGTGTCTTTAGACCTCAATGTATCGTCATGAGCCGCAGGGTTTAATTTGGTTTTGTTGGTGTATGTTTTTTCTCTCTCAAAGCCGTGAGTACCATTGACTGCATTATATGACTGACAGACTGCAACGGTTTGAGTTAAAAATCTTCGTTTGTGTTCTACTGAAGAAACAAAGTCACCTACATCTTGGATGCCCTGGGGGTAAGCAGATAAACATCAAATTTTCATTTTTGGGTGCACTATCCCTTTAAGAGATAAAGACCGCACTCGATCGCATTAAGCTACACAAGAGAACATTTCTGGATCAGTACAAAGAGTGAAGCGCGTCGCCTTTCTAGTGTTAAACTGATGTGGAGATTGCTGAAAAATGTCCATAATATGCTGTAAATTGATTGAACAATATCCCAGGCAAGTGTCTGTTTTTATAGGGAACTGGGAGGATCTGGTGAAGTTTCTTCAAATGGCGAGGAAGCAAGCCAGAGAGTCGTACGTGGAGACGGAGCTCATCTTTGCTCTGGCTAAAACAAACCGTCTGACTGAGCTGGAGGACTTTATCAACGGCCCCAACAACGCTCACATACAGCAAGTACGGAGATTTATCTGATAAATCTCTCTCTATATATCATTCTTAAAGTTTTAGTTCAGTATTATTGAGGTACTATTGTAGTTCTTATTAATATTTTGAATTAGTTTTTATTGTTATATTTTCCATTTTCTTTTTAATTTAAGTAAAATTTTAGCAATTTTGTTTTGGTCTTTTTTTTATGTCTATATAGTTTTTATCAATAGAGTACATCAAATGTAACTAAGTAAAAATGAGAAATGTTGCCTTGGCAACTAGCTGAAATAATATAATAATAAAAGTAAGTTTAAGTTTTTTTATATTTTATTTCATTTTATGCTTATTATATTTCAAGTAACAAAAATGTCAAGTTTTTATGGTTTAAATTTTAGTTTTGTTTAATTGTAATAACCTTGTAAATATAAAATGATATTGTTATTAATATATAATACGCTGTTATTTAATATATAAATATATTATATGCTATTATATAATATATTATTATATATACAATTATATACTTGTATTATTATTAAATATTTTATCTATAGTATATAGTTTAGTATATATATGTAAGATAATAGTAATAGATATATAACATATTTCATGTAATGATGTTATTAATAATAATGATAGCAACAACAATATATAATGCATATATTTAATATTAATGGTAGCATGTTTATATTTAATAATGAATATATTTTAAATTATTAAAATAATCGTATTTGAAATATTTTCTCTAATGCATAATAATCCATAATAAATGGTCTTTTAAAATGAATTTATAATCTGGTTACTCAACAGTATTGTGCACACATGGTGACAGTAGCAGAACGTGTGCTTTGAGATCTATCACTGGAGATCACCGGGTCTTCAGAGCATCACATCTTGTATTATTTTCAGTGTCCAGTAACGTGTTTCTGTCTGTAGGTTGGCGAGAGATGTTATGAAGAGGGTATGTTTGAAGCCGCCCGGCTGCTGTTTAATAACGTGTCTAATTTCGCTCGTCTGGCGTCCACACTCGTTCACCTCGGCGAGTTTCAGGCGGCCGTTGACAGCGCACGAAAGGCCAGCTGCACACGCACATGGAAAGAGGTGAGAGATGAAGACGTTATTAAATACATATCGTTAAACTAGGGCTGATTGAGATTTTTTAAACAAATTAATTACGTAAAGTACCGATTAATTAATTGCAAATGAATTGCACAGCAATATGGGCTGAGAAATGACCCCTTAAAAGATCATTTAATGTCATAATTGTGTTAAATGAGAAAAGCATTGAATAGACATTGCTAAAAACAAATATATTGATTTTAGGCCACACATAAACTTTTATGGCTACAATAACATTGTTTTCAGAGGAAGCATGAATTAGAATTGCATAATTCATTCTATGAGATGATTTGGTTTTAAATAGGCATTAATGTTTTTTTATTTAATACTGAAATATAAAATACGAAATTAAAAAATAAATAAATGAAACTGTGAAACTGTCTTTTTTATGTTTTATTTTAGTTTTAGTTAATATAGTACATCAAGTTATACTAAATGAAAATGAGAAAGTAAATTTGAAACTAACACCACCTGTAGCTGGTGGCAAGTCAGTGCGTTAATGAATAAATCATTCAGTTATTCATAACCGATTCGTTCAAACGGCTGATTCGTTCAGAAATGAAGCAAGTGAACTGTCTTTATGAACGATTCACTGAATCATTGACTCACTCGATTCGCTCAAAAACATGGATTCATTCAGTGACGAATCAACGCTGTGCTGTGGCTTTGTTTAGAACTACAGACAATATTGTGTTTAAAATATTACACAGTGTTAACTTCTGGTTTATTTAATGTTGTACGAAATCAATATTGCATTTTTGTGCAGATAATCTGGAAAACATTATTATTTTTTTATTTTTTTATTTATTTATATATTTTTTTATATATAAGATTAACAATGCACATAAAACAAAGTAGTATTAACAAAAAAAAAAGGGAGAGATATTAAACATATACATATCAGATTTATGCAACACAGCATATACAGCTAATAGTCCTATACATACATTACAGTGCATTAAATAAAAAAATAGAATAAAAAAAAAAAAAAAACATATATATTTATATACATACATATGTATATGAACCAACTCCCAATTAAGGAGAGAAAGGGAGAAAGATAGAGGAGAAAAAAAAAATATATATATTTTTTTATAACAATAGTAAAAACACATAACAACAAAGCCAAGCAGATGAGGTTACCATTTCTATAACATTCACAGTTTACTTAGCTGAGGATATCTTTATTTTCTTTATATATCAACCACTTTTCCCAGTCCATTCTGAAAGCACTTGTTTTCATCTTTAGTGTATACGTAAGTTCTTCCATCACCAGGATTTCTTCAATGATCTCAAACCACTGTTTACAATTCAAAGTGCTGTCTTTAAGCCAATTCCTAGTTATAGTCTTTTTACATGCCACAAGAAGAATCTTACATAAATATTGCTCGCTTTTAGGTACTATGCCTTTAATATTTCCCATAAGCAAAAATAAAGAGGTTCTGGGTATTCTATATCCAAGCACTTCAGACATAACTACCTGCACGTCATCCCAAAAAGATTGGATTTTCTCACAACTCAAGATATGTGCGTGATCTGCTTCTAACTGTCCACACTGTCTCCAGCAAACCTGTTGTCTGGAGACTTGTTTGCTTTTGATCTTAGGTGTTATAAAGAAGCGAATAAGGCACTTCCAGGAAAACTCCCTCCATATTAGTGAGCTACTTTGGTGTATTATCCACATATTGTACCAATCCGTTTCTGGTATTTCAGTCTTTAATTCTTTATCCCATTTCAATTTTATATATAGAGTGGAGGAAGGGCTGCTACACATTAACACCTCATATATGGAGGAAATTATTCTGGGCAGTGTATGATTATAAGCATCCATCATCATTTTGGTAAGGGAATGGATATCATTTGCTCTAATTTTCCTGTTTTTATTATAGTAATCCCTTAATTGGAAATATCTAAATAAGTCTTGATTTCTAAGTCCAAAATCATCCTTTAAATCTTGGAAACTTTTAATTTCACCCTTTGTAAGTACACTACACAATGTTGTTATTCCCCTCTCCTTCCATTGTTGAAATTTTGGATCTTCCCTTCCTGTCTTAAATTCCTCATCATGCGTAATCCACCTAAGTATTCCAATCTCTTTCTCCAATTTGAAGTGTTTGACAGTAGAATGCCAGATCTTTAATGAAAATGTCACAATTGGGCCCAGTTTGTCTTTATTATGTCCATGAATTTCGCTCTCCCCTATAAAGGACTGAACTTGAAGATCCTGTAGATTTGTTTCTATGTCTTTCCATTTGGGTATGTAACTAGAAGTACACCAGTAAAAAATGGGACGTATTTGTGCTGCATAGAAATACTTTTTAAGATCTGGAAGAGCCATACCACCTTTTTCTTTAGGTAGATGGAGTGTTGAATAGCGCACTCTGGGTCTTTTACCACCCCATATGTACCTGGATATTAATTTATCCCATTCACAAAATTGCTTTGGTGGGATTTCTACTGGGAGTGATTGAAACAGATACAGAAAATGTGGGAAAATATTCATTTTTACTCCTCTTATCCTATCACTGAAGCTCATGGGGTATGTGGACCACCTCTCAATATCGCTCTTTATATTATTAGTAATTAGATCATAATTGGCCCTATACAATTTTGTTAAGTCTTTAGTTAAATTTACACCTAGGTATTTTAGTCTTTTTGCGTCCCATTTAATGTCATAATTTTGTTTGAGTTCTGTGCTTGGTTTACAAGTAAACATAAGAATTTGGGTTTTTGTTACATTTAATTTATATCCAGCGTATTCATTAAATTTCTCTAACACTTGCATAAGGTTTGTGAAGTGTTTCTTGGGTTCAGCTAAATAAATCATAACGTCATCTGCAAACAGAATAATTTTATGTTCTATACCATTGATTTCCACCCCTGGTATCAACAAATGCTGTCTGATTGATTGAGCCAGTGGTTCTATATAGATGGAGAAGAGAGAAGGACTAAGACAGCAACCCTGCCTAGTTCCTCTTTCCAGGCGAAATCTGTCTGATAGAGACCCATTTACTCTCACTCTAGCAGTTGGGTTTTGATATATTGACTTTATACATACACTGGATAGATTTATCGTTAAAACCCAACTGGAATTTTTTTTTTGCTAAACAATATCATATGATATAAATTAAAAACAAAAACCCGTACAGGGGCATTTTTGCCCTGATATCTTGAATTTTAGGAGCATATGTGAGCCGTGCTGGCAAAATGAGTGTGAATGTGCACGGTCTAATTTTGAGCTACAGGTAAAAGAAGTGAAAAATGTCAGTTTTGGTCGAATTTGAGGTATTCACAAAGATGAGTTCATTTTTGTGAAACCCTCGTCTAGCGATCCCAATGCTCCTAATAGTAATTAAACATCTACAATGATCTTTATTTGTACGTTTTCTGAGAGGAGTACCTTTTTCTCTGCTCACTTCTGGACGACTGCTGCTGCTTCTCATCACAAGTTGTACATCTATTGTTGCAAAGCACAGCATTCCAGCTTTGTGAATATTCATATCGAATTCTCCAAACCAGTGAAATATGATTTTCAAACGCATGATGAAAACAAAACGATCGCACTGACTGACATTTGCAAAGTGCGTGCATAAGACAAAGTTCATTATTGCGAAATATGTCTTCACACAAACATAATCTGTTATGTCTTACATGAACGTTTAGTTAATGGTTGGGGAAAAATCTGATGTGTAACATTATATTAGATCCATGCATTACAGTAGGACTTAATATATATCTGTCTCAATGTTAATCAAACATTAAAAGAAAAGACGGAATCACTCGCTGCTCTTGATTAAACTACTGTTTATTTGCATCTTTGTTCTTATTTTTAATAACAAAGATAAAATAAAAAACAGCTATATTGTGATGAATAATATAGTAATTATTATTAAGAAAAGAATTGGGGGAAAATATGCAACGTTGCTTGATGATTTTGCTTTGGAATCTTTAACTTGATTTTTCTCTGCTGACTCTATTGCCTTCAAACGACTGTAGCTCAGTCCTTTTTTGTCTGATTCCAACAAGTCATATATCATTTTGAAGGAATTTTAATGTGGAAATAAAAATAACTCATTTTTGAAAATGTGCTCATTCCGACTCATTTTGCCAGAGCGGGTCACATATAACTTCACTTTATTGCACCATATGAACATGTTACATTGACAGCCCTACTTTACACATTATTCTCTTGTCATGCACAACTGGTTTGTAGCGTCCTGTAATGTTTGTGTCCTCACTGAAATCTCAATCGTACTGTATTTTTAGGTGTGTTTTGCGTGTGTGGACGGAGAGGAGTTCAGGTTAGCGCAGATCTCCGGTCTTCACATTGTCACTCATGCTGATGAACTGGAGGAGCTCATTAACTACTATCAGGTGAACAGTCCTCACAATCTCAGTCTGTGGACGAGCTCAGTGCAGGTTTGTGACATCTTCTCTGTGTGCGTCAGGACCGTGGGTATTTCGAGGAGATGATTGTGCTGCTGGAGGCGGCGTTGGGGCTGGAGCGCGCTCACATGGGCATGTTCACTGAGCTGGCCATCCTCTACTCCAAATACAAACCCCAGAGGATGAGAGAACATCTGGAGCTCTTCTGGTCCCGAGTCAACATCCCTAAGGTGCGACGCTCGCTGATGTGTTTCTCAAAGTGTGAGCTGAGTAAATAAAAATGTTACTTTCTGGATTCTGAAAGCTGCATCCTGGAGCTCGTATAGAAGAGCATGACGCTTGTAACGTCAAGGTCATAGGTTTGATTCCCAGGGAATGCATGAACTCATTAGATGTAGACAGTGAATGCATTGTAAGCCACTCTGGATAAAGGCATCTGTGAAATGCATTCATGTAAATGAGTATGTCAATTTATTTAAAAAAGACAAAATGAGTACATAAATAAATAAAGTGAGTTATCAGCACTGCAAGGACAGTTGTACTGAGGAAATTGTTCATATTTTTTAACATTTCACATTTGCATTTCCTTTTTCTTTTGTGTTTTTTGTTTCTTTTTTTGTGTTTTAATGTTGCACAAGGGTAAGATTTCAATGTTACATTTTGGTTTGATTATTTATATCTACACTACTGTTCAAAAGTTTGGGGTCGGCAAGATTTTTTTGGCTGCATTTATTTGATTAAAAATACAGTAAAAACAGGTAAATTGTGAAATATTTTTACAATTTCAAATAACTATTTTCTATGTGAATATCTGTTAAAGTGTAATTTATTTCTGTGATCAAAACTGAATTTTCAGCATCATTACTCCAGTCTTCAGTGTCACATGATCTTCAGAAATCATTCTAATATTTGCTGCTCAAGAAACATTTCTGATTATTATTATCAATGTTATAAACAGTTTCATATTTTTGGGAAAACCGTGATTCTTTGATGAACGTAAAGTTCAGAAGAACAGCATTTATTTGAAATAGAAATCTTTTGTATCATTATAAATGTCTTTACTGTCACTTTTCAACAATTGAATTCATCCTTAATGAATGAAAGCATTAATTTCTAAATACAATTAAATAAAAAAAATCATTGATCTTAAAATTTTGAATGGTAGTGTAATTAGCTATATAATTTTTTATTTTCTCTTGGTAATATTAATAATGATATGAATGCACTGCAGTAAAGGCTGTGTTGGAAAGGTTGTGTTTATGATTTGCTGTGTTGTGATTGGTCAGGTGTTACGAGCTGCAGAACAGGCTCATCTGTGGGCGGAGCTTGTGTTCCTGTATGATAAATATGAAGAGTATGACAACGCCATCCTGACGATGATAACACACCCCACCGACGCCTGGAGAGACGCTTCCTTCAAAGAGCTCATCTGCAAGGTCACATGACACTGATCACGTTTCTCTCGTTTCCTTTCAGCATCCGCTCTGTCTCAAATGTTTCTCCAGGAGTTAGTCGTGCAGCGAGAGTCTAGAGCTCTGAAATGATTGTGGAGCAGATCCTCTGATGAGAAATGATTGAGTTTGAAGCATGCAGACTTTGATATCTGAGCATATATGAGGATGTATATTGATCTTGTGTTTGTTCGTCTCATGAAGGTGGCGAATGTGGAGCTGTATTATAAATCCCTGCAGTTTTATTTGGACTATAAGCCGCTGCTGCTCAACGATCTGCTGTCTGTTCTCGTTCCTCGACTGGATCACAGCAGAGCCGTCAGCTTCTTCAGCAGGGTACGCCAACATTAATGCTTACAATTACTTTAGATATATATATGTAAAACACCTACCCAAACAGTATGCATATCCTTCTGTATTCAAAATGCTGTGATGCAGGCAGCATTATTTTAGTATTATTTATATATTAAAGATTATTAATTACCTTTTATTTTATATTTTTAGTTTTCTTTTTTAGTTTGTTTTAGTCATTTTTCTATGTGCTTTTGTGTTTTTCTCTATGATGCAGCATTATTTAGTATAATTTATGTATTATAGTGTACAAGATTTTATTATTAGCATTTAGTTGTATATTTTCAGTTGTAATTTTAATTTAATTTTATGTGCTTTTGTCATTTTTATTAATTTTTGTGTTTTTATATTTCTACTTAGCTTTAATTTATTTAAATTTGAGTAATTTTATTACTTCAACTTAAATTTATTTTATTTCAATTAGTTGCCAAGACAGCATTTCTACTTTTAATGTGAGTTTAAGTTTTTCATCTAATATATATATATATATATATATATTTTATATTTTTCATTTTTTTCTCTGTGATGCATTATTATTTTAGTATTATTTAAATATTATTGTGTATAAGATTTTTAATTAGCTTTTAGTTTTATATTTGTAGTTTTCCATTTTAATTTTTATTTGTTTTAGTCATTTTGTTATGTGCTTTTGTGCTTTTTTATTAGTTTTAATATTTCTATTTAGGTTTAATGTATTTTTATTTTAGTAATTTTATTACTTCAATTTACATTTATTTTATTTGAGTTAGTTGCCAAGGCAAATTTTATTTTATTTTATTTTATTTTATTTTAACAAATCTGACTTGTATTAGTTTTAGTGTATTTAATAATGCCAGCACTGCTGTGATGAGGGTGGTGTGTGTTTGCAGGTGAATCAGTTGTGTCTGGTTAAACCGTATCTCAGATCAGTGCAGAGCCACAATAACAGAGCCGTGAATGAAGCGCTCAACACCCTGCTGACGGAGGAAGAGGACTATCAGGTACACACACACACACACACACTCACACTCACACTCACACTCACACACACACTCTCACACACACACACACACACACACACACACACACACACACACACACACTCACACACACACACACACACACACACACACACACACTCACACTCACACACACACACACACACACACTCACACACACACACACACACACACACACACACACACACACTCACACACACACACACACACACACACACTCACACACACACACACACACACACACACACACACACACTCACACACACACACACACACACACACACACTCACACACACACACACACACACTCACACACACACACACACACACACACACACACACACACACACACACACTCACACACACACACACACTCACACACGCACACGCACACACGCACTCGCACACGCACTCACACACACACACACTCACACACGCACGCACTCGCACACGCACACGGTCACTCTGCACACGGCGGTGATCTGAAGGCTCTCTCTTCATCGTCCCGCTCAGGGTCTGCGCGCCTCCATCGATGCGTACGATAGCTTCGACTCGATCGGTTTGGCTCAGAGGCTGGAGACACACGAGCTCATTGAGTTCAGACGCATCTCTGCGTATCT
The DNA here is from genome assembly GCA_027422415.1 of Schizothorax lantsangensis. Taxonomy (NCBI): domain Eukaryota; kingdom Metazoa; phylum Chordata; class Actinopteri; order Cypriniformes; family Cyprinidae; genus Schizothorax; species Schizothorax lantsangensis. The sequence continues at coordinate 3,171,904 of CM049851.1, read as the reverse complement.
CTACAAGAGCAACCAGCGCTGGGCTCAGAGCATCCAGCTCTGCAAGAAAGACAAACTCTACAAGGTACAAACACTGCCACTGAACATAACAACCTATTCATGTTTGTTCCTATATATATTTGTATAATTGTATTTATTTATTTATTTATTTTTACACATTTTATATTTTTTTAATTATACATATTTATTCATTTTTAATAGTGCATATTAACGCTGCAAAAATATTTTAGTATTTTTAATTGTTTATTTACTTTAGTCTTTTGTGCTTTATTAAATGATTGATTGTTTTTAATTAATAAGTTTCATTAATAAAAAAATGAAATTTAATAATTTAATAAATAAAATAAAAAATTCAATCTTCTTTTTACTGTGTATATAGAGGAATAATTCACCCAGAAATGAACATTCTGTCTTTTTAATACTTTATTTTTTATTAATTCTGATTTAAAATGTATTTATTCATTTATTTATGTTTGTTTATTGATTTATTTTCAATAAACATATCCAATTAATTTAGTGACTATTTTCCACACTTTTTTGCTACTGTGTCTGTAAAGGAATAATTCACACAAAAATGAAAAATCTGTCTTCATTAATTTATTTATTTAAAACAATTATTTTCTGTTAAAAAATGTGCATTTATTGTTTGTTTGAAGTTAATTTTCATCAAAAAAATGTGCAGATAATTTAGTGACTGTTTTCTTTTTTTATTTTCTTTTTTTTTTTGTTATCAACAATTTTTTATTTTTCACACACAACACAACATAATATCCAAAATACAACAAAACAACAGACACATACTCAACATCTCAAGGTTCAATCAAAAGGGAGGGAGAGAGGGAAGGACAACAAGAACACAAAAGTCACTCCTTTATATAATCACGTATATTCAACAAAAAACACTGTCAAGCATCAATGGTCGAAGGCCCCACCGACTCGCACCGTTGTACATTCACATGAGACAATTTGCAGGAGGCTGCGGATCCAATATGTTTTTCTACACATGTGTGGTGTAAACCAGTTCTGGATTATTGTCTTCTTTGCAGCTGTAAAACCAGCAAACAACATTCTCTTTTGCATTGAACTAATACAGAGATCAGAATCATCATTAAGAAGACATAAACTTGGGTTAACAGACCAATCAATTCACAGTAATGATGACAAAACCAGGTTTACATGTGTCCATAGACTGATGACGACAGGACATTCCCAAAACATATGCAGAAAAGTGCCTGTTGATGCAGTATTACATATATGGCAGTTCAAATTTGATTGTAGTTTCATTTTAAATCTTTTGTAAGGAGTTATGTATGCTCTATGAATGACTTTGAAGTGAATAAGACGATGAGCCAGATTTTTAGATGTTAAACTGAGATTAGACCACACTCTCTCCCAGTCGACAGATAAATTAAGGTCAGATAATTCCCTATTCCAAATAGTTTTAATAGAAAGAGGTTTTGTAATACAATCAATAATTTTATTATATATTAAGGAAACAGATGGCCGACCAGCAGATGGTGCAATTCAGTCCCGCATAGGATGAGAGGAAATAGAAGATGCCCAAGGAACACCATACGCTTTGAGAGCAGAACGTAATTGAAGAAAGACAAAATATGTGGATGCTGGTAGACAAAATTTGGTTCTTAATGTCTGAAATGAACAGAGGCCCTGGTTATCATATATATCACCGCACGTGTTCACACCTAAAGAGGACCAAGAGGGTTGGACAAATGGACGATTTCCACATACAAAGTTCAAATTGTGCCATAAAGGTGTACTGTTACAGAATTTGAAGGGTCCACCTATCCGACGTTCAACCGTTTTCCAGATTTTTATAGAGTTAGCCACAACCGGACCAAATTTATAATTATCCCCTTTTTTTCCTGTGCCAGTAAATAAAATATCTTGAAGTCTATTTGGTTTAACCTTGTCAGCTTCAATCACCCTCCATGAAACTGTAGATTGAGGATCAACCCAATTATGAAGGGCCTTAAGCTGGAACGACCAATAATATAATTCAAAATTTGGTACAGCCAGTCCTCCTGCGCTATTAGGATGTTGTAATGTGGTAAGTTTAATTCTGGGACATTTATCATTCCAGATAAACTTAGAAATTATGGAGTTGATCTCCTTAAAGTAACCTGGAGGGGGAGAAAGTGGTAGCATAGAGAAAAAAAAATTAAATCGAGGTAACAAATTCATCTTAACAGTGGAGATTCTTCCTTGGAGAGAGACTTTAAGATTCTTCCATCTTTGAATGTCATTTTTGACCTTAACTAAAATATTATTAAAATTGTCTCTGGCAATCTTATGAATGTTTTTATATATGGTAATGCCCAAATAGATGAAAGATTCCTTAATAGGGATAAATGAGGGAATAGAAAAATTAACCTTAACATTGTTAATTGACATTAAAGCAGATTTGCTCCAATTTATTTTATATCCTGATAGGCTCAAATTCCTTAATTATATTAGACTGAAACAACAAAGTGGTCTAAATATAGAATAATATCATCAGCGTATAATGAAATACTATGATTATGATCATGAATCTTAATCGATACTTCAGATATCCTGATGGCTTGTGCTAAGGGTTCAAGAGATAGACAAAACAATAAGGGGGAAAGTGGACACCCCTGCCTCGTTCCCCGCTGTAAAGGGAATGAGGGGGAAATAATATTACCAGTTATGACTGATGCTGCAGGTGAGTGGTATAATGTCTTAATCATAGAAACGAAGTGTTCACCGAAGCCGAAACATTGCAGAACTGTTTAGTGACTGTTTTCAATGAATATAATGTTTTCAATTAATACAATTCTGTCTTTAATTAATAGATGTTTTTAAATATATTTTTATTAAAAATGTGCATTTAATTTACTATTTTTTTTATTTACTCCTTATGAATTATTTTTAATGAAAAATTTGAAGCAAATTTAGTGACTATTTATTTTTTCCTTTAATTACTTAAAATTTAAGAAAAAGAAGAATTAAGAAAAATGTGCAAGTAATTTAGTGACTATTTTTTATTTATTTTTTGTCTTTTACTTCCCTCATGTTGTTTCAGAACTCATTATTTCTTTGTTTTGTACTCTCTGATCAGAATCAGTCTAAACGCTCTCTGTCTGTCCGTCAGGACGCGATGCAGTTCGCGGCCGAGTCTCAGGACGGCGCTCGGGCTCAGGATCTCCTGAGCTGGTTTGTTGAGGAGGGGAAGCGCGAGTGTTTCGCCGCGTGTCTCTTCAGCTCCTATGATCTTCTGGCTCCTGACGTGGTTTTGGAGCTGGCCTGGAGACACGGCCTGGTGGACTTCGCCATGCCGTACTTCATTCAGGTGACGAGGGAGTACCTGAGCAAGGTGCGTATCAAAGCATCTCAAGCATGTGCTGAACATCATAAAGCACTCGTACTCTTTAAATGAAAGTCCACTTAAAACATTAGTCAAGGTTTCTTGCACCAAATGACCTTTTTCCTTCACCTTTCAGGCCCTTAGTATAAATGTTTCTATTGGATGCATTAGATTTTTATATAAACACTTACTCCATATACAGGAACAAATAATAATTCACATAAATATTTTAAATATAATTAATAATAATAATTAAAAACATTTTTAATGGATTTTCCACCTTTTTGCTACTATGTTTATAAACAAATTATTTACCTAGAAATGAAAATTCTGTCATTATTAAAAATTAAATTTTATTTTATTTATGTAAAAGTCTTTTTATTTGAATTAATTGTTTTATTTTATTAATTTAATATTTTTTTTTATTTTATTCTATTCTATATTTTATTTATTTGGCATTTTATTAATGTTTAAAGGAATGATTCACACAGAAATTAAAATTGTTATCATTAATCATGAACAATCAATTTAGTGACTATTTATTTATTTATTCAAAAAATCAGTTGATTTAGTGACTATTTTCCAGCTTCTTTTTGCTTCAATATCTTGAAAGGAATAATTCACCAAAAAATTAAATAAAATCTACATATATTAATACTTTTTTAATTGAAAATGTGAACATTTGTCAGATTCTCCTCTTATACTAAGTGAAATAATAGTGTCTTTTTCTTGTGGTGTTTAGTAATATAATAACATCTGTTTTGCACAGGATCTTCTGGACAGCAAGTAGACCATATTAATAATGTCTTAATGAATTTGTTACCACAAAGAAAATAAAACCTGAAATCAGATTTTGGTAACACTTTACAATAGGTTCTGTTTGTTAACATTAGTAAACTACATTAATGAAAAATACCTATTATACTAAAGCATTTATTAATCTTAGTTAATGTTAATTTCAACATTTACTAATACATTATTAAAATTAAAGTTGTATCTGTTAATATTATTTAATAGACCTGAGTTAACATGAACATGAACTATATTTTAATATTCATTAAGAATGATTGTTTTGGACAATCTGTTTATAACTACACTTATACAAATGAGTGTTTTCTAGTTTATTAGTTGTAATTAGTGTAAATATATCTGTTCAGGTTTAATTCAGTCACCCTGAATGAGATTCATAATGTTTTAGTGCCTGATCAACATTGTTCTGATTGCATAAATGAAATGAGATCATCTGATAGAGTAGATATCATATCTCTAGTGTAGTGAACTGATTTTTGAGAGTAAGTCTGAGCTCTTTAAATGGTCCAGCAGGCTGTAAATGACCACTAAAGCTGACCTGAGTTTGGTCCTCCACAGGTGGATGAGTTTTCCCGGCAGGTGAAGGTTTGTCTGTCTCTGTATTAGACATTAGCGCATGTAGAGTACAGATTCATAACAGGTGTCTGAATAGTTTGCTTGATTACCCACAGTGCACTGCTCTGTAGCTGTAATAAGCCTGTTTGTTTGTGTGAGTGCATCTTTGAGACATAAAAGGAAGCTAATTATTATAAGAAGAATAATTATTGAGATGTGGTTCGCTGGAGTCGAGCGTCAGTCCTCATATGAACCGTAATCATTTATGACTGTTACCAAGACAACCTTCTCAAACTAAATTAGTATTCTTTAATATTCATCCTGTAAGTCCTGCAGGTGTCAGACGCTCATTACAGATGCAGTACATCAGTTTGACCTGCAGATGACAGCAAAAACACTCTTACGTTAAACTCTGTAAAGCCTAACATGAAATATCAGCCAGAAAAATCTTCTTTTTTTTTTTTTTAATGGGACATACATTGAACCTTTGGACAAAATCATTAATAATAATAATAAAATAAAAATAAAATTTTGCACTTGTTTTATGTTGAGTGCCATATTTAATACATCAGGCTTTTATGGCTCATATAGTCTGATATAGTGAGAATATGTCAGGAAAAAACAGCTCATTTATATTCAGAGACATGTAATTTGCTGCAGATGCTAATATTTATATGGACAAAAAGTGCTGAAAATCTGGTGCGTGTAATTTAAATCAATTTATTTTTATGTACTCTGTTTAAGTTGTAGTTTTTTTGTTGTTTTTATTATTTTTTAATGTCTATTTTTTTTTTTCAGTTTTAGTTACTTTAGTACATCTATTTAAACTAAATGAAAATGAGAAATGTTGCTTAGCTGAAAGCAAATAAGCCTTTTTAATATTTATTTTATTTCAGTTACCGTTTATTTTGTCAATTTAATAATTTTAATATATTAATTCAGATGCTGCTGTTTAAGTGTTTATCACTATTTCAAATAAATTAGTCTTTTCTATTTAATAGTTATAGTTAGTATATATATAATAGTAGATATAATAGCCTCAATGTAGTTAACTTTTTATAACAATAAAAAAATAATATAAATAAATATATATATATATACATTTTATAAATATATGAAATATATAATATTATATTATAAATTATATGTATATAAATTAATAAATTATATATATATATATATATACATACACACACACACACAATTTATTTAGTATAGCTTTAGGTTTAGATCTACTTTTAGTTTTAGTTAACTAAACCTGCACAGAGCTGACAAAGAAACACTGGACAAATAATAGTTCATTAGTCTCACTGTAGGTGCTTAACAGTTGTCGAGCAGCTATTATTTTAGCATTTCACATATTCTAACAATAAATAAATGTGAGATAATTGTGGTTTTCTAAGTGGCATTTATAAGTCATATTTATATAATGCTTACAGAAAGGAATAGTTGAGTGAATGTGTGTATGTTGGCATGTGATGTGTGACATTACTGTGCGTTTGCATGCTGCTGCTGTAGAGAGCCGTCAGAGCAGGACTTGAGGAGTGTGTGAAGGGCATGAGCGGCTCAGACAGCGGCTGAATGCACGGCGTGACACTTTGACAGTGATGTTTGCTGCTCCGTTGACTTCTGCGTCTCTTACAGGTGGATAAACTGCAGGAGGCTGAGGACAAGAGAGAGGCTGAAGACCAGACTCCTGAAGCCTCCTCCATCGTCTACGGTACGCTCATCATCAGCTCTTTCATGCACTTTCTGCTAAATCAGTCTTTTCTGATTCCTGATCAATGCAAACATGCATCAGACGCCATGTGAAGCTTGTCAACTGGTTTAACTTTTATTGTGAAATGCAGCATCAGAGTTTGAGCAATATTTTACAACTTCGAACCATTCAATGAAAGCCAGGTTATGATGCTTCTGGCCTTTTTATAAAATTATTTTGAATGCATTAATTATGCCTTGTAAAGCAGCTTATAATGCATTGTAAGATCTCTTGAATAATATTTGTATTACATCATAATACTTATTTTATCATTAAAACACAACCAATTTCAGATGTAACAAGGAATGCATTTAAACTTTGGTTACAGTTATTTATAAAACCATATAATGTACATCATGAATATCTTTATAATGCATTATACATGAAGGCTTCAAGTAAAGTGTTACACATTACATTTGTGTGTATTTTTATTATAATTATTATTATATTAATATTGAAATTAAATTATATAAAAATTATATTAAAACATTATTACATGACATGAAGCTTGAATAATTGCATAAATACATTATCATGGATAAACTACTCCAACCAGTGATCCAGGACAATTATTTTATACATTTTATATCAGTAGAATTTATGACTATGAATTTTATTTGTTATAGGCAATATATTAATAACTTTTAACCATTGCATCAAAGCCAATTGCATCAATGCTTATTATCTACAGATATATAGTAGCAGGGTTATAGTTAACTAGAACTAAAAGCATAAAAACTATTTTTGTTACTTGAAATACAATAAACTTTTAATGAAATTAAATTAAAATATAAAAACAAACTTATTTTATCTCATCTAGCTGACAAAGCAAAATTTCTCACTGAAAAAAGTGAAATAAACAGATTAATTAATTTTAAAAATAATAATAACAAAAACAACAAAATTACTAAAACTTTAAAATGAAAATGAATGAATATTTAAATATAAAAAAACTAATTCCAAATATTGATACAAAATAATCTTAATGATACTATTGTAACTTCAGTGTGTACATTATTTATGTAAATTACATTTATATATGAAATTGTTTAAAGTATATTATTATTATTATTATTAAACTATATAAATTATTTAAAAAAGTACTTTAAAATGTGCTTTCAGCTGATTGCTCTGTGGCAGGAAACATGATGAAATGACATGCAGCTTCAATAATTCCAGTTTAAATACATTATAATTTGAGCCAGGACATTTATTTAATTCTTATCCGTAGCTAAATATTTCCAGCTTTTCAGAACCATATTCTGTTTTAATATTTTCATTATTATTTTTTTGAATAAAGCATGTGTTTGCTCCTCTACATGTGGTTAAAAGCTTCAAAAGTGTAGTATAGTATCCCGTCCAGTGTCTCGTACAGCTCTTTCTGATCTATTATTGTTACTCAACAGAAACCGTGGTGAAATCCTGCTCAGATACTGAGCTTGTGATGCAGATTCAATCACAGATCATTCTCTGCTCCAAAGATGAATGAATATGAACAGTGTTAGGAAAAGTTACTTTTAAAAGTAATGCATTACAATATTGCGTTACTCCCTAAAAAGTAACTAATTACGTTACTTAGTTACTTTTTATGGAAAGTAATGTGTTAGGTTACTTTTGCGTTTAAATCTGGGCAGTGCTTGCTTGTTTTTAATATAAAAAGTTCATTTTTTTTGCAAATGTAAAAGCCCTTTCACACCAAAAGCCTCAGGCTGAAGGAAAAGCTGAATTCTTATGGTTGAATTGGAGCATCGAAGGTCAGCAGCAAAGACACTGGGTAATAAAATGGGATTAAACATAAATGATATTTCTCTTATTTAGCATATTTAATTATTGCAGGTTTGCGTCACTTTCTGAGTTGCATTTTACTGTTTTTATTCATTTTGAGGAATACTGAATCTGTTTTTTTGTGAGTGAGATGAATTAATGCATGTTCACATTTATTCTAGAACTAAAGGATCATCTTACTCCTGATTTCTCTCAACATTGGGACAGGAGAGCTTTCAATCTATAAATGGGAATAAAGTAACTGGCATTACTTATTTGAAAAAGTAATGCATTACTTTACTAGTTACTTGAAAAAAAAGTAATTGATTACGTAACTTGTGTTACTTGTAATGCGTTATACACCCAACACTGAATATGAATGTGTTTGTGTGTGTGTGTGTGTGTGTGTGTGTGTGTGTGTGTGTGTGTGTGTGTGTGTGTGTGTGTGTGTGTGTGTGTGTGTGTGTGTGTGTGTGTGTGTGTGTGTGTGTGTGTGTGTTTGTGTGTGTGTGTGTGTGTGTGTGTGTGTGTGTGTGTGTGTGTGTGTGTGTGTGTGTGTGTGTGTGTGTGTGTGTGTGTGTGTGTGTGTGTGTGTGTGTGTGTGTGTGTGTGTGTGTGTGTGTGTGTGTGTGTGTGTGTGTGTGTGTGTGTGTGTGTGTGTGTGTGTGTGTGTGTGTGTGTGTGTGTGTGTGTGTGTGTGTGTGTGTGTGTGTGTGTGTGTGTGTGTGTGTTTGTGTGTGTGTGTGTGTGTGTGTGTGTGTGTGTGTGTGTGTGTGTGTGTGTGTTTATGTGTGTTGATGCAGGTCAACAGCTGACGCTGAGCGGCGGTCAGACACCCGTCACTCCTCAGACGGGTTTCCCAGCTTACGGTTTTGCTCCTCCGGTGTATGGCTTCAATCTTCAGCCTTGAATTTTCCCGCTCTGAATTCTGGGAAATGTGTGCCTGTGCTGCATTCAGGAAGCATGACAAAGCATCTCTGCAATCAAACGAACACCCAGCGCTCCTTACATACGTGTGTGGTGTGCACCGCACAACAAGCTGCTCCTTAACTTATGATTCATTTGAAATAGATCAGATGACACTGATGATGAGAGGAAGGACACTAGACCTAAACAACACTACACTCTTAAAAATAAAGGAGCTTCACGATGCCACAGAAGAACCTTTTGTCTAAATGGTTCCATAAAGAACCTTTAACATCTGAAGAACCTTTCTGTTTCTTTGTGGCAAAAGAAGGTTCTTCAGATTATAAAACGAGGTGGTTCTTTAAAGAACCTTTGACTGAATGGTTCTTTGTGGAACCAAAAATGGTTCTTCTATGGCATCGCTGTGAAGACTCTTTTAAGCAGCTTTATTTTTAAGAGTATACTGTAGTTGGGGTGAATGGTATGATATTTGTAGCGACAGATGCATTTCTTGGTTCTTTTGTTCATTCTTATCTGTTTTTAATCATTTGATTCTGCAAGTATTAACTTTGTTTACATTTCAGGCGGTACTAAATTTCAGTTTTACAATGTGAAGATCTACCTGTCTGTTTATTTAACGCTTGGTCGATGTAGCTGTTACTTGTGCATGATTATTGAAGCTTTTTCTGGTGCTGTTCATCATCTGTATTACTGCAAGCCATATGCACTGTCTATAGTCTAATGTTGTAGTCAAAAGAGACATTATTTTTTAGGAAAACAATATGCAAAAAAAACAAAAAGTGTTGCTTGGGTTGCTCGGTGTGTAGCGACTCCTTAGACTGAAGAGAATAAAGTTTACCTGTGCTGTTCAGTCTCGCTCTCTGAAGTCACTTCAGGTCACAGTCTTTCACGTTGTTCCTGTTTAATGTGGGTTATGTGTGTTTTTCCTGTATGTTCATGTCTGGGTTCTTGCTCAATATTTAACGAAACCCTGTGTAGGTGAAAGATCACTGATAAAAGCTCATTTGGATTTGCATTCAGTGATTATGTTTCTGAAAAGTAATTTTATATTCCCAATTTCAGATTCCCTAGTATAGTGATGGAATCTGAATATGTATTTCTACAAGCCTACTTCATAGAAACTATGTCCAAACAATCTATAATCCAAAAAACTATGGTAGCACTGTAGTGCATGTCCAAAAAAAACATGGTGCACACCATATTTTTTCTTTTAGTTAAATTTAGTGCATAATATACAGTAACAGTAATAAAACAATAACAACAATAAAAGCTCATTCTGATTAAGTAGCTCCTTTAGATTGATTATACTGTTTTAACAGATTTTACAGATGATTTATTTACATGTAACTTTGATGTATGGAGGCCCAAACCTGCAAAAAATGTAAAAATGTAATTAATAAAAATAATAAGAAGAAAATAAAGGTATAAATGAACTTGATAAAACAAATAGTTAATTTTATTAAATGTAGTCTTAAATTTATTTTTGTAGTTTTCCTTTATTATTTTCTGTATTTATTCTTAACTTTATTTTTATTCTTTTTAACTTTTTTATTCTTTCATTTATTGTTTTTTTAATAGGTTCTTCTATTTATTTATTCCCATGTGTATATGTTTTCATATTTAAATATTGGCACATTTATTTATTTCATTTTTTTGCAGGTTGAGCCTCCATTCTGGTGATGTATTTATTTATTTATCTGTCAGTCGGATGATGTGAAGTAGTTTTGGTGTGAATATTGACATTTGAAGCGGATTACTTTTAAATCGAGTTTGGTTTCTGGAGGGCGTGACGCCGAGAGTGAGTGAGAGAGAGAGAGAGAGAGATGCGAGCCACGCCCCTGTGTGCCGATCTGACCGCTGATTGGCTGAGCGCAGTCTCATGTCATCAGTCTATGGTCGGCGGATCGCGCGCTGCTCTCAGATGAAACAGCGCTGTGTTCGAGAGGATCAGACTGAAGAAGATGAAGAGCAAAGCCAAACTCACCCATCCTGGAAAAGCCATCCTGGCAGGTCAGTTTATACACATAACTCACACATAAAGACCAAAAACTCACAGAGAATCCAGAACTGAAGTTTTCACCTCACATTTGAACTCTGAATGTCTGTTGCATCTGAACTTGTGAAAGAAAGAAGCTTCAGAAAAGGAGAGAAAACACTGACAATGGGATTTTTGTTGGTTTTTGCAGTGAAATATGTGTGATTTAATATATTCAGAAACTCCTGGTTTCTTTTTCAGCAGTTTACATTCTCTAGATCATTAATAACTAGTTAGTATATTACCTAATACCAAACAAGTTACTTTACCTGTGAATACTGTTGTTGACTCTCTATCTATCTATATATCTATATATCTATCTAAATAATGTAATGATTTATCAGTTCAGGTAGCCTATATATCATCATCTGGTGAGTCAACAACAGTATACTGAATATATATTCACAGATAAAATGTGTGTGTGTGTGTATATATATATATATATAACCAAAACCAAACAGTTGATTTCAGATAGGCTACACTGTTTAGTTTATACTGCTTAAACATGGAAAATGACCGAGTTTGAGTTGTCAGTCCAGAAAATAGACACTACTGTTTGTGTATTAGAGATTAAATATGAGATGAGATGTTTTGGTTCAGAGTCAGACATGATTTATGAGTCCTGTAAAGATCAGATCTACACAAGGACACACGGCTGATGTCCAAACACTGATGCTCACTTCTATCAGAGAAAAGACAGAGACTTACTTAGTTTGAGACATAATACACTTTGGCTAAGTTTTGCATTGACTTGTATGAAAATATACTTAATTCTTTTCTTAAGGCATTAATATTTATGATAAATCTTTTTGTAAAATGAACAGTTTTTGGATGAGCAATGCTCAAAGCTGTCAAAAACTCAAATAAACAATAGGCTAATTAACTACATTACTTCGCAGAACAATTGTTTATTCTTCAGAATTATTAATCATATTTATAAATGTAGGCCTTAATATTTATTGCACATCTGTGTTTTTTATCACAGTGCTCATGCTGCTGTTTTATGAAAGCAATAAGCAACTCGAGGCCTTATTTTTTGCACCGCTGCATAAACACAGAATAATGATGGTCTTAGAATAGATTGAGAGCAATTATAAAGTAGGTTTGGTCATTACCTGTCTGAGTGAACGCTGACGGATCCGCTCTGCTGTTCTCTGGGTAATTGGTGAACTACCATCTGGAAACTGTTCATCTGAAACCAAATGACAGGTTTTAATGGCTGTGATATTTTTTCTCTATATAAGCTTGTGCTGCTCCACCCGTCTGTAATTACACAAACCAGCCTTCAGATGGAAATGCCACGTCTTATTTGCAGGAGAGAATATGACAGGCTGCTGCTGGAGTTGAGCCCAGTGTAAACCATTATTGTGTCTTTATTTTGCTCAGTAATTGCCATTGTCATAATATGAGGAAAATACAATGTGTTTGTGTGTGTGTGTGTGTGTGTGTGTATATATATATATACACACACACACACACACACACACATTGTATTTTTCCTCATATTATGACAATGGCAATTACTGTGCATGACACAGATATTACACATTATGGCATAATTTAATAAAAAAATATAATGGTATAATTTAATGAAAAAACTATTAAAATAAATAAATAAATGTAATCTTGATTAACAAAATACAATGAATTTAAATTAATATTTAAGTAAAAAAAAAAAGTTAATAAATGAAAGAATAATATTAAAAAAGAAAATATTAAGATAATTTAGAATATTAACAATAATTTTATTATTTTTATTTATACATTTATACATTATCATTTTTTTATACACACAATTTATTTATATTTCAACATTTATTTAATGATTTAATTTTGAGTAATTGAACCCTTCATAATATATATGTGTGTGTGTGTGTGTGTGAAGTGCTTTCAAACAGTTAAAACAGGTGAAAACTGCTTGTCAAAATCTGTTTGTATGATGCATTTGTACTTTTCATTCACACTAAGATTAAAAAGCTCTTTTGTTTGGGACGGTTCTGGAAGTTTGGTTTAGTCCTGTACAGAGTGTTTGTGTTGTTTTCACGTGTATTGTACGAGTGTGTTGTGCTTTCAGCTGCTGGACTCTGTATTGTTTCATATTGTTGAGCAGCTCTGGTTTACTGTCACACAAACCCATCAGTGACCTGGAAACATTTCACACGCTACACACACACGGCATTCCAGAGATTACAGCCGTCTGACAGGAGAACGTGTTCACATGTGGGATCTCCTGTCATGATGCTTTTTAAGGGAACATTCAGGGCGGTGTGATGTAGGTTAAACTCTGTGACATGCTGTTGATTAGCATAGAAATTCATTTTGCCCCTCACTTTACATTGACATTTATGCATTTAGCAGACACTTTTATCTAGAGCAACTTACAAAAAAGAGCGGGAACAATCACGTGCTCTTCTTCTGTCACTTTGTTATATTTACAGTAATGCACTTTGCACATTGCATCAGGATAAACATTTTGAAAATATATAAAAACAACACTGAAACAGTCTATTCAGCAACCTTTGATTCTTTCCAGTGAGTCAGTTCAAATTGTGAATCGAATCAAACAGTGATTCAACAATTCATTTGCATGGTTCATTTTTAAACTTGTTTTCAAGTCAAGTCGAGCTTTATTGTCATTCTGCTATGTGTGGACATATAGTGGAACGAAATGTCGTGTCTCACAGGACCATGGTGCTACATAATAACATAAATATGAACATTCAACAATAGAAGTATAAGAAAAACAATTATAGACCTACAACAGTTGACCATCTAACTACATATACTATAACTAGTTAACTATACAGTGCAAGTAGTGCAAGATGATTTGTATTGCAATGCACAAGTAAACATATATTATCATATTGAGTGTTTGTGTGAGGGAGTGTTTATAAAAAGTGTCTAGTGTGCATGTTCTTTTTAATATTTTTTGTTTTGTATTTTCTGTATTTTTTGTGTTCATTTACTAGAGCAAAAACATGTCTTGATTATTCATAAATATTGATATACACTGTAAATATTGCATGCACAAACATTATATCCAAAAGATCATTAATGAAACTGGCATATACTGTGTGTGTGTATATAAACAATAAATAAGTAATACAATAAAAAAATAAATAGATGTTAAATGAAAGAAAATATATAATATAGATAATATAAAATAATAATATAAATATAAAAATATAAAATAATTCTAAATAAAATATATAAATGCAAAGTTATTTCAACATTTCTCATTTTCCTTTAATTTGAAGTACTAAAATAACAAATAAATAAATAAATAATAATGAAAGCTATATAGGCATACATAAAAAAAAAAATTTAATAAAACAAATTAAAATGGCAAAACGCATCAAAATGACTAAAACTTGAACTAAAATTAAAGTTAAAACATAAAAAACAAAAATAATATCTAAATATTAACAAAAAGTGAAATAGTATATCAGTTATATTAAAATAACACTTAAATTGTTTCTGTTTTATTTCTGCAATATTTTAAATGTGCTCTCAGACGTTTGAACCCTGCTGTATATTGAACTCTGTCAGAAGACTCAAATATATTGAGATATATTGCTCAGATATTTCATGCAGCCGTGTTATGGTGATGGGTCAGTCGCCTGCGGGCGCTTCTGTCTAATGGAGAGCCGTCAGATCGCTGCTATTGTGTTTTCTTCATCACTCAAGCCCTTTATACAGCCATTGCTGTGTAAGAGTGTGTGTGTGTGTGTCTCGCCGGGAGGCTGCAATTAAGCTCAGCGAGTGCTTGTCTCCTCTCTGAGGCCGAGGGTTCCTCAGCGCTCCGCTCATCAGCGGCTCTCCTCCATTCACAATCACTTCTTCTTCTGTCTGTCTCTGTGTTCCTGTCTGTCCTGCTGATTTCATCTGTCTCTCCACCTGAGGCTCGAGGCCCTCGAGTAGATCAAACATCATGTATTAATAGAGCCGTAATGTCGTCGTTTGCTTCCTCAAGAAACATGAAAGGAATTATTCATCTGTCATCTGCCTTTAATGTATCGCCAGAATCCAGAAACACATTCCTCCGGCGGGAATCACCACATCTAATTAATACAGCAACTTAATAATTATTAAAAGTGAACATTCTGTCATTATCTGTATCACTTTATTTCAATTGCTGATCGATAGATTAAAAGTGTCAGTAAAGACATTTATAATGTTACAAAAGATTTCCATTTTTTAAAAATGCTGTTTCTTTCTATTCATCAAAGAATCCTGAAAATAAAATGTATCACAGTTTCCACAAAAATATTGGGCATATAATAATCCAAAATGTTTCTTGAGCAGCAAATCAGCATATTAGAATGATTTCTGAAGATCATGTGACACTGAAGACTGGAGTAATGATGCTGAAAATTCAGATTTGATCACAGAAATAAATTACATTCAACAATATATTCACATAGAAAACAGTTATTTGAAATTGTAATATTTTTGCTATTTTTGCTGGATTTTTGGTCAGATAAATGAAGCCTTGGTGAGCACAAGTCTATTCACAAAATAAAAAAAAATATATATACTGACCCCAGAAATGGTAGTGTATGTTGATGTTTACAAGAATATTCAGAATATCCTCTTTTCCATATAATGAAAGCATATGCAGGGCTGGGAAGCTCTAGAAAGCAAACATAAAAATGTTCAAAAAAACCCCCCACAAAAGTAGTCCATATATTAGTGAATAAGCCATCATATAACTATAACTTAGTGCACAAGTCTTATGGACTATTGTTATGATATTTTTTGGTATTTTCTCTGCTATTTTTTGACCTCAACAGCATCCTTCCTAATTCACTTTCATTGTATTGAAAAGAGCAGCATGGACATTCTTCAAAACATCTTGTATTGTGCTGCATTGAAGAAGTACAGGTTTTGTATTGACACTTGAATGAGTAAATGATGACACTTTAGTGCGAACTAACATATTTAACCAAACATATCAGGAGATTTTGACAATTATTGTAGATTGTAGACCTTGTGTGAATGCTGAGAGCTTGTGTTTTATTGATGTGGTGTGTTTGGTTGAGGTTTGTGTGTGTGTGTGTGTGTGTGTGTGTGTGTGTTTTGACTGATATTTCAATGCAGCAGGTTATTACAGAAACACACACACACAGCGCTGACTGATTTCTGCACTCATGTAAATCAGTCGTGTTTCACTGGCAGGTCTCAGATGTGGCGTCTGTGGTAATTTCCTGCCGTTCGCTCTGTTTCTGTTTCCACACACAGACGTGAGCGAGCCAGAGAGCTTGTAAAGGCCTTTAGCTTGATTTATGACGCTTCTGGCTGAAGCGACCAGCAGTAGCTCATGGGGTTATTGATTATCTGCTTTAGCAGCTCTGTGTGTGTGTGTGTGTGTGAGAGAGAGATTTTAAAACACCCTCATTTCAAACAGGTCTCAGTGTGTAAGAAATAATAATTAGTAACAATTTATAATAAGGTTGCGTTAGTCAGAGTTAGTTAATGCATGAACTAACATTAAATAACAATGAGCAATACATCCTCACCCTCAGGCCATCTAAGATGTAGATGAGTTTGTTTCTTCATCAGATTTGGATTAAATGTAGCATATTGTCTCAAATGTTATTATGGGTGCCGTCATGAGAGTATGGACTCGAGAAGACAAAAGCTGTGTGTTTGTAAGAAACAAATTTTAGATATTTTTTACAGGAAGCAAAGGTTTAAAAAATCCACACATATATTTGTTAAAAATATCTTAATAATGGATTTGTTTCTTACAAACACACAGCTTTTGTCTTCTCAAGATGTTAACATTAACTGATGGACTGGAGTGGTGTGGATTATTGTGATGTTTTTATCAGCTGTTTGGACTCTCATTCTGACGGCACCCATTCACTGCATAGCATCCATTGATGAGACAGTGATGCAATGCTACATTTAATCCAAATCTGATGAAGAAACAAACTCATCTACATCTTGGATGGCCTGAGGGTGAGGACATTTTCAGCAAATGTTCATTTCTGGGTGAACTATTCCTTTAACCTCAGTTTATAAAAATACAACTGTTCATTGTTTGTTCATGTCAGCTCAGGTTCGTTAAATAATATTAACAGATACTTTTGATTTTAATAATGTATTAGTAAATGTTCAAATTAACTAAGATTTTTTATTGTTAGTTCTAATGTTGACACATGGAACCTTATTGTAAAATGCAATAGCAAAAAATCATTGATCCAAAGCAAGAAAATGGAAAGGAAAATAGAAAAGGGACAGTGAGTGAGATGGATGTAGTGTTTTGCTCTCAGCCTTGTTGTGTAGCTCATATATTTCAGTTTGTTCCAGTGAGACTGATAAATGGTGTGTGTGTGTGTGTGTGTCAGGATATGCTCCGTCAGTGACACCAGGAACAATAACCAGAGCAGTGTAATGTTAGTCACACCAGTCTGATTCAGATCGCTGTCACATGTTTGTTGTGTTTTTCATGCGATGTGAAACTGCATCTGAGTAACCTGTGGTTTGACCTGCTCAAGCGAGAGTGAAGTGAATCAGACCTGTAGGAGGGGTGTGTGTGTGTGTGTGTGTGTGTGGGTCAGGGATGGGCTAATGGTCTCTCCCATGTCCCCAGGGGCAGATGAGCTATTACAATTAGAGAGATGAGAGAGGATCGTTGCTCTTATTTATATATATCAGTCATATTATCTACATTTCTACATAAATTATCTGAAATATTTTCTACATAAATCATACCTAAATGATTGACTCCAAACCAAATCATGATCAGAGTATAGATCTCATAATCTACTGCTTCATGTAGTTATGAAAGAAACATAATCTATTCAAAATGTTGACACTGTGTGTGTTTTGAGTGTGTTCATGTTTGTCTGATCTTTCGTCTGCAGGTGGAATCGCAGGTGGCATTGAAATCTGCATCACCTTTCCTACAGAGTATGTGAAGACTCAACTACAGTTAGACGAGAAAGCCAACCCGCCCCGTTACAGAGGCATCAGTGAGTACACACACACACACACACACACACACACACACACACACTGTCACGTGTGACGTTCACATCCTCTTTGGAGTTAATTAGTGAAACTCTCCAGGCCAGAACTGATTCCAACCTGCTGCTGCTGTGCTCAGAAAGTAAACAAACTTATCTTCCCTCGCTCTCTCTCTCCATCTCTCCATCTCTCTCTCTCTCCATCTCTCCATCTCTCCATCTCTCTCTCTCTCCATCTCTCCATCTCTCTCTCTCTCTCTCTCTCTCTCTCTCCATCTCTCCATCTCTCTCTCTCTCCATCTCTCCATCTCTCTCTCTCTCCATCTCTCTCTCTCTCTCTCTCTCTCTCTGGCTGAAGCTCAGAGAACATTTTAACAAGCCTTCTGTTGATTTATCAGACAGACTGACAGCTGCTCTTAGTTGCACATCTCTAATACCCAGATGATGATCTGTGCAGCGTTATATTATACTATTGATGTATCATTGAGTTTTTCTTAATATTTTGAATGACATCTTTAAATATGTTTTCTGTTTTCACTTTAATTTTATTCAGAGTTTTAGCAATTTTGTTGTTTTTATCATTTTTATTCTTAAAAAAAAAAAAGTGTATACTTTTTATCAATTTCGTTCATTAGTTTTAGTTATTTTAGTCCTTCAAGTTAAAACTACAGTAAATTAAAATTATTTTATTTCAGCCATTTTTTTTATTTTATTTGAGCCAGTTTTATTGTATTTTATTTTTAGTTAATGTTTATTTTATTTTAAGTAATTATTATTTTTTTAATGGTATTAGGCTTTTTAATTGTTTTATTTCAGTTTTAGTTATTTAGTTTATTTAATTTTAGTTATATTAGTACTTCAAATTAAACTAAATGAAAATGGGAAATGTTGCCTTGGCAACTAGCTGAAATAAAATGTTAAAAAGTTTTAGTTTTTTTATTTTAATTTAGTTAATGCTTATTTTATTTCATATAATTATTTTTTTTATTGTTTTAGTTAACTATTATAGCCCTGGCTCTGTGTCCACTAAAAGGGTACCATTTATTAAAATGTGTTATTAATATCAATACCATTAAATTGAATAAAACTGTTGTCATTAAAGTGTTTTTAAAGCATCACAGTGGTACATATATTGTAAAAATAAGTAAGGTTTTTATTTTGAAAAAAATTAATACTTTTATTCAGCAAGGATGCATCAGTTTGATCAAAAGTGACAGTAAAGACATTTATAATATTAGAAAATATTTATATTTCAAATAAATGCTGTTCTTTAGAATGTTCTATTTATAAAAGATTCCACAAAAATATTGTGCAGCACAACTGTTTTCAACATTGATAATAATCAGAAATATTTCTTGAGCAGCAAATCATATTAGAATGATTTCTGAAGATCATGTGACACTGAAGACTGGAGTAATGATGCTGAAAATACAGCTTTGATCACAGAAATAAATGACAGTTTAACACACATTCACATAGAAAACAGCTATGTTAAATTGTAATAATATTTCACTGTTTTTACTGTATTTTTGATCAAATAAATGCATCTTTGCTGAGCAGAAGAGACCGTGAGATGATGTTGTGATCTTTTCTTCACAGAGGACTGTGTGTCACAGACGGTCCGTCATCACGGAGTGAAGGGTTTATATCGAGGTCTCAGCTCGCTGCTGTACGGATCCATCCCTAAATCTGCAGTCAGGTTTGTTTGTTTGATTTATTTATAGACCACAATTAATACAACACAAGGTTGACCAATAACAACAGCCAATAAAAATGAGACCAACATCTCAGAAGGAAAAAGATTAATAAGCAAAAAAACAAACCTCACAGGAGAGAACGAGAGCCGCTATGTTAGATCAATCTGTTGAGCCAAAAGCCAACTCTAATAATTAATTAATAATATCATTTGTAAGTCGCTTTGGATAAAAGCGTCTGCTAAATGACTAAATGTAAATGTAATAAATACATATACAGAATCTAACAGGTACATAAACAGAAACTAGCAGACGTGTCTTCATGCATTCTTGAGCCGTGCAGCCCATCTATTTTAGACAGCTGACATTTATTATGCTGATTGTTTTTGTGGAAGCGAGCAGCTCTTTCTCATTCAGAGGCGGTTTGGTTTCTCTCATGAGTCTGTGTGTGTGTGTATGACGGAGCAGCAGTGTGTGTCCGGCGCTGTCTGTCAGACTGATGCTCTCTGCTCTCTCTGCTCTCCTGGTCACTGAGGAGAACGACACAACTGACCTCTGCACACTAAACACACATCAGCTTCTGTCACTGTTTACTCACCCTGCTGTCGTTCTGCACCCGTACGACAAAACCAGAAACTCTTCACACTGCTTTCTTTCCACACAGCCACATTTCATAGTGAACATGTCTGTTAAGAAAACGGCTGATTAAAGCACTGTAAAAGTGTCCATATACTTGTGTGCTGTTTTCTAAGCATTGTTCATTTAGTTTAATTCATTCACTGTTATCCACCTCATCAAATGTAACATTACAAATGTAATGTGTCTGGCTTCCGGTCTCATCCACATCCAGCTATTTTTAGCTGTACAAAACCTGCTTGATATTGCAAACCGGTGTGTCTTACCATATTATTTTAATATATTATCTTAATTATGAACACACTGGTTTGTAGTGCAAACAGTTTTACCATTTACTGCTCGTTGTTATTCTTCTTGTTATTTCCCTGTAGCGGTTAATGAACCAGAAGTCTCACCCATAGGCTTATTTCCGCTTTGAAGAATAAGGTGGATAGGTTTTATGAATATGTTTTATTTTCATTTTAGTTATAGTAATATTGTTGTTTTTGTTATTATTATTATTATTATTTTTAAATATATCTATGCAATTTTTTATTAGTTTTAGTATTAATATGTACTGTTATAGTTTATATTAATATTTTTAATTAATTGTTCTTATTTCCATTTTAATTAAAGTTAGTTTTAGTAATTTTATTGTTTTTGTCATTTTTATTCATTTTTTAAATACATCCATATAATTGTTATACTTTTTAAAAAATATTAGATATAAGATAATCATAATAGATGCATAAGAAATAAAAAAATAACAAAATTGTATTCATATACTAATAATTAATATACCAATATAATAGTTTATTAATATACTGTTTTAGTTTTTTATTTTTATTTTTATATTTATATTTGGTTTTTATTTTTATTTTTATATTTCCAATTTTCATTTACTTAAATAAATAAAAAATAACAGTACAGAATAAAATTAATTTCAAATGTATTAAAAACTAGAGCAGCATTAACATTTTCCTTAAAAATCATCATGAATAAATGATGACAGAATTTTCATTTTTAGGAAAACGATTCCTTTAAAGGACAACGCCACCGTTTTTCCATATTCCAATATGTTCTTCCCTCAACTTAGAGAGAATGTACCTCTCCCGTCTCACCGTGCACTTAATCGCTCTAGCGCGCGGCACCATATGCTAGCGTTTAGCTTAGCACCATTATTCCTTAGGATCCAAACTGGGATGAATTTAGAAGCACCAAACACTTCATGTTTTCTCTATTTAAAGACGTTTAAAGTAGTTACACAAGTAAGTATGGTGACACAAAATAAAACGCGGCGATTTTCTAAGCGGATGAAAATGATAACTATAATGTGTGGCAGACACTTCGATCTTACGAGAGGGGGAGTTTTCAGGAGTGATGATATTACTGCGCCGATTGTTCACATTATAGTTATCTTTTCAGTTATCGCCACGTTTTATTTTGTGTCACCATACTTATGAAAGCTTATGTTTGTAAAATGGCAGTTTTTTTTTTAAATATCACTTAGCATCAGTCATCAAAACATTATAATATGATATTATGATAATTTAGCTTAAATTTGGAGTATATGATGATATAACTTTAGTAATTAGAATAACCATGTATGAATGTATTTGTCTGGATGAACAGCGGTGGTTTAGATATTGTTTGTCATTTAGGTGTTTCTATAAAAAAAGGAAAAAGAAAACTACAAACAATACTGTAAGATAACAAAACTCAACGAATTTACTACTAATAATATAAAACGCACTAAGTTATTGAGCTGTGGATTAATCGTTGTCTGTGCCGAACTGATCGCTGAAATTAAAACAGGGACTATGATAGGTGAGTGCCGGCCAATGAGATTGCTTTACAGCTCCACCCACTAGCGGAGAACCCGATGTTCTTAAAAGCTGAAGAATTTCAAAGGAACTCGTTATTTTGACAGGAAAATACAACAAAGGATATCGTTTACTGTAGCCTCAATTCTCTTTTGAAAGACCCGCGGACACGAAAATAACCCGCGGCAAACCGCGGACTTGGCAACATAGCTGATTGGCTTCCTCTGAAGACTGCTTAGTTTTGCGAAGCAGCACTGATAGGTGCTGTGTGTGTGTCACAAAGTACTTGAGAGCTATAAGAGAGCAGACGTTCCTTATGTCCTGCTAATGGATCGATCATCTTCAAGTGCACACCGCTTTACTCCCACTCTCGTGTCACGTCTGAATCGCACTGCGGTTGAAGAATCCGTTCTCTCATATCGGATATTATCGCAAATGCAATTAATCGTTCAGCCCTAATATCAACTCATCTAAGTTGAGGGAAGAACATATTGGAATATGGAAAAACGGTGGCGTTTTCCTTTAACATGGAGAGAAAACAGAAATAAAATTATTTTAGGATTCATTCATGCATGAAAACATGCGTGTCCAGACAATGTTACGTTTCTCATTGTTCACATTCTAGTTATTCTGAATCTAATTCATCCAATGCTGGACTGGTTCTGGATCAGCGGTGGTTTAGCGGTGTGTGTCTCTTTAAGTGTGTGTCGTCTGTGCCTTCATCACACTCAGATTGATTATCGTCTTCCTCCTCCTCTTTTCATTAGCTGATTGGACTGGTTTTGCGTGGGTGACCTTGTGTTTGTCCTGCTAATGGATCCAGTGCTGTACGTCTGACACTGACCGCTGGATCCGAGCCCAGATTACATTTATGAGCAGCGTCTTATTTGAATGCAGCTGTGTTTTCAGAGCGCCGCACCCAGACGTCCATCAGAGACTCAAACCGCTGCGGCTCTGATAGATTCAGATCTATTACAGAGGGTCTGCAAGCGTGCATATCCTCAAAATCAGCTCAAAATCATTTATATGTACAGGTTTTTTGTGTGTGTTTTTTTGCATTAGTGCTACAAAATGTGCAGTATGTATATCCCTGTGGAAGACTGTATCCCACAATGCAATGCACTCAACTTGACCTGGAAGTCATTTCAACCGATCATTATTTTATTGGACTGCCAAAAGTCATTTTTACACAAAATTAGATTTAAAAATTTTTTTTTTTTTTTTTCTAAGACAAAAGCTCTATGCGTGAATTTATATCTGTTTGAGAATATAGTACACTTTTTTTTGCATAATCACTATTCAGTGCATATTAGTGTTATTTTAGACTATTATAGTTTTTATTATTATTTATTTTGAATTTGTTTTTATTTTTATATTTTCAGTTTGTTTTAATTCTAGTTTGATTATTTTTTGTGTTTCTTTTTGGTCTTTTTTTAGTTTTTGTTTGTTTTCTTGTGAATATGTCTATATAGTTTTAATATTTTTATTTAATAAGGTATTTTAGTATTAGTTAAACCACATTAAACACCCATGAGAAATGTTGCTTTGGCAATTAGCTAAAGTAAAAGTTTTTTATATTTGATTTTATTTTAGTTAACAGTTACTTTATTTCAAGTTAATAAATTGTTTTAATTCTTATTCATATCATTAATTAGTTTTTTATTTTTTTCATTTCAGTTAATCTTAGTGATTTTGTTGTAAATTTTTATTTGTTTTTAAAATATATCTACTGTATATGACTTTTTATAAGTTTTTGTTTTAGTTCATTAATATACTGGTATAATTTTTATTAATATTTTGAATGAGTGTCTATTTTTGTTTTAGTTATTTTTAGTAATTTTGCTGTTTTCATCATTTTTATTAGTTCTTTCAATTATGTCAATATAATTCTTTATACATATTTGTTTTAGTTCATTAATATACGGTTAATAGTTTTTATATTTTGAATGAGTTTTTATTTTTATTTTTTTATTTTAGTTAGTTTTAGTAATTTTGTTGTGTTTTGTCTTTTTATCTTGTTTTAGTTTTTTAATATACTGTTATAGTTTTTAATCCATATTTTGAATTCATTTTTATTTAATATTTTCATTTTAGTTCGTTTTAGTAATTTAGTTTTGTTTTGTCTTTTTTTATATCTATAATTTTTATACATTTTTGTTTTAGTTCATTAATATTCTGTTATAGATTTCATTAGTATTTTGAATGAGTTTTTATTTTTATATTTTCTGTAGTTTATTTCAAGTAACAGAGTTGTTGTTTTTTTTATTTTAGTTATATTTAAAGATAATATAATAGCTATGGTGAACACTAATTTGTAAGCATGCAAGTTTTCCATTCCAAACGCAGCCATTGTGAGCTTGTGCTCTAGCATACTGCTGTTTGAGTCATTTATTAATGCATACTGCATACTGTTTCACAATTTAGTAAAAAATAGTATGCAGTATAGCATATGTTTAGCAGCTGGTGAGTATTCCTTCTAAACAGTCAGTCTGTCTTAGTGTGAGTTTCATCCTGTCATGCTGAAAAAGCTGCATGAATAGAGCTGGATGGATGATTTTAAAATTGAATTTGAGTCAATTGAATTTGATGGAGAGAGAGAGAGAGAGAGAGAGAGTCAGGATAAATGAATGACGCCGGCGGAGATGCTAAGCAGACAGACGAGTCGAGGTTCAGGTAGAATGACAGACAGTTTGTGTTTAGCTCTTCTGTTCACTTCAGTGCTATAAATAGCGCTGGACTCTGCTGGACGTCCTGCGGTCGTATCTGTCTTGAGTAACAGAAATAAACGTGGAGCAGGTAATAAAAACACAGAGCTGCTTCCTGCTGCTAATGGACACCTGTGGCCTTCCTGCCGGCGCTGACGCTTCACTGCTGACGCGGCTCGATTCACGAGGAAACACTTTAAAATAAGACTCAGATCTGATTCTGAGGACTGTGACTTGAGGCTAATCGTGTGTCTGCATCAATAAAGTTTGTGGAAATGCATGTCTGTGTTTCCTGTGAGTTAATGTAATACACAGAGCCAGTGGATGAATTCAAAACAGCATACTAGTGTACTCTTCTTATTTCTGCTATATATAGATATAGCATTATGGTAGTGACTGTCTAAATATTATGCGGTAAAAATAAGTCCCAGTTATTTTATTTTATTTTTTTTTATTATTTTATTTTATTTTATTTTTCAGTGCTGTCAAATGATTAATCGTGATTAATCGCATCCAAAATAAAAGTTTTCGTTCACATAATATATGTGTGTGTACTGTGTATATTTATTATGTATATATAAATACAAACACACACATATTTTGAAAATATTTACATGTATATATTTATATTCATATAATTTATATTATATAAAAATATATTTAATATATAGTGATTATTTTATTTTATTTAATTTTTTATTTTTTATTTTTTTTAACATTGCCAAAATATGTTTTATTTTATTTTTTAAAGACAAATGAAAGAAGTGATAAAGCAAACTATGCTTTAGTGATTATTTTATTTTATTTTTATTATTTTATTTTTATTTATTTATTTATTTTAATATTGCCAAAATGTTTTATTTTATTTTTTAAAGACAAATGAAAGAAGTGATATAGCAAACCATGCTTTAGTGATTATTTTAATTTAATTTTGTTTTATTAAGCCAAATGAAAGAAGTGATATAGCAAACTTTGCATTAGTTAGTATTTTATTTTATTTTCATTTTTATTTTTAGAAGCATCAAATAAGCCAAATAAAAGAAGTGACATAGCAAGCAATTACTTTAGCTAGAATTGTTAAATTAATTCATTTATTGTTTGTATTTATTGCATATTTGCATGACTTGCATTGTTTACCATTAATTCTGGTATGCTTTCCTCAGAAACAAACGATTGTGTGTGACTTATTAGGGTGCAAAGAAATGACTGATTCATATTGCATGCTATTTTTTTTAATGTTAACAGGTTTTTTGGAGAGCGCGCTGAGGTTCAGCATCTGATTAGTTTCCAGCCCTGCAGCAATGCTTTATTCTCTAATGTCTGCTTACTTCACCTCAGTCTCTGCTTCATTTAAAACACAGTGGTGTATGATGATGATGATGATGAAGCAGTCACACTGAATATGCTTTAATGTAAAGTCTCTGTTCCTCTGCAGGTTTGGTGTGTTTGAGATACTCAGTAACCAGATGAAGGACGAGGCTGGGAAGCTGGACAGCACTCGAGGGTTAGTCTGCGGTTTGGGTGCCGGCGTGATGGAGGCCGTCCTGATCGTCTGTCCCATGGAGACCATAAAGGTGAGGTCAAAGGTCATTCATGTTGAACATTACATTAGCATTGGCAGTTTTACCATATGTGCTTCATCTCTCACGTTTCCAGGTGAAATTCATCCATGATCAAACCTCAGCTAATCCCAAATACAGAGGCTTTTTCCACGGAGTGCAAGAGATCATCAGAACTCAAGGTGAAAAACCTGTTGTTTTGACTGTTTCAGATCATAGTTGTGGGAAAAACTCAGTGTCCTGATTGCAAGGTCTGTCCTGTTGAATTTTCCTCCATAACAACAGTTTAAAAAGATACACATTAATACAATCATGACAGTCTTCACTTTCTGCTTGAGATTATGTAAATTAATTAATTAATTATTTTTTTTATTTTTTTTTCAAATCAAAGAGATGAATTGCTTTAGTGTTTATTTTATTTTATTTTATTGTTGTATCTTCCCCGCTTACTTTTGCCATTCTTATTCTCATCATGGTAATTACAGTCTGAATATCATGTGTCAATGTAAGTCCTCATTATTTATTTTATTTTATTTTATTTATTTATTTTTGTGTCTTCCCTGCTCTTTTACTTCTGTCTTTCTGTCAATTCTTTATACTCATCATGATAATGACAGTCTGAATATTATGCATTAAATTTAAGTCACCATAATTTTATTTTATTTATGTTGTTGGTTTACCCAAACCACTTGTCCTGTGTAGGGTCATTAGGATGATGGAGCTTTTATTTTATTTTATTTTATTTTTCACTTGTCTTTTGCAGGATTATGTGGGGCTTTAATTTTATTACAATTTTTATTTTATTTTAGCAGCTACAAATAAGTCAAATAAAATTCATCTAGCAAGCGATATGTTTTAACAATGATTATATTTTCAATTTTATTTTAGCTTTGTATTATGTTTGCATAGTCTAACAAAAGATTGTGTGTGAATTATTGTAAAGAAAAATATCAAGATGCAAAAAAGTGATTTAAACATCACCATACTATATAGTGCATATGATGGGATGTATATAATGTGTTTTCCGTGTTTGCAGTAAGTGATGCTCTGTATGTGTCTCTCAGGAATCAGAGGGACGTATCAAGGCCTCACAGCGACCGTCCTCAAACAGGGATCCAATCAGGCGATCCGCTTCTTCATCATGACCTCTCTCAGGAACTGGTACAAGGGTGAGTGTGTGTTTGTGCATCAGCAGTATCACACTAGATATAACACACTGTGTGAGCTGCACTGCCCTCTGATGGCAGATAGAGTCTCATCTGTTCACATTCGTTGTTTTTTGATGTTGTAGGTGACAATCCCAACAAATCCATCAACCCCATCATCACAGGAGCGTTCGGAGCGATTGCAGGAGCGGCGAGTGTGTTTGGAAACACGCCGCTGGACGTCATCAAGACCAGAATGCAGGTACACCGATCATTTATCACAAATCAATCCTGTTATGAGCAGTGAAGCTGTTTCTATTGAAAGCACTTGATCTGCTGCATTGAAACAAACCTTATTCTTTCTGTTTTTGACTCGATGCACAGCTAATCCAGGCACTTTATTTTCTCTATTATTTTAAATTATTTACAGATGTTATGAATTGATTTCTATGAATTGCATTATATATATATATATATATATATATATATATTAGGTCTGTGAAAGTTAATGCGTTAATAAAGCATACATTTTATTTATAACGCACTTTAAAAACCAAAAGTGCTGTATAAAATAAATATAAAATAAAATAAAAATACAATACAGCAAAACACAATATTAGAAGAAAAAAGAAAACAAATAAATATCATATTAGACAAATAAATAAAATAATAAATAAAATAAGCAGCTCATGATATTTCTGGTTTCTGGCCCATGAATTTCAGTCCTCATTTGTTTCAAATCATCTGAGATTGTAGCACTATGAAATTAATTTGCTGTTATTATAAACTAAAAAGGTTTCTAAGGTGAAGTGTATACTGGAGTATTTCTGTTGGAGATGAAGTTTTAATGAAAATGTGTGTGGTTTTTTTAGGGTTTGGAAGCTCATAAGTATAAAAGCACAATGGATTGTGCCATGAAGATCATGCGGCATGAAGGACCAGCGGCGTAAGTGTGTGTGTGTGTGTGTGTGTGTGTGTGTGTGTGTGTGTGTGTGCGTGTGTGCATGCATGCACAAAAAAAGCAGCTTAATAAACATACTAAATAATATCCTAATGAAAATGTACAAATGCAGAAAGGTTTGTGTGAGGCAGGGTTAATATCATTAAGTAATATTTAAACAAAAACCATTTAAAAATTACATTATTTGAAATAAAATAAGCATTAACTGAAATTAAATAATTTTTTGAAAAATTATCTAAAAACATTATTATAAATTATTTTTCAAAAATCTATTTTATTTCAGCTAGTTGCCAAGACAAAATGTCTAATTTTTTTAAGTTGAAATACTAAATAACTAGAACTAAATAAAATAAAACTTTATTAAAACTATAGACATATTTAAAATAAAAACAAATCTAATAAAAATGACAAAAACACACATTGAAATTACTGAAACTTTGACTAAAATTAAAAATTAAACAGACAAAATATAAAATAAAATCTCTATATAAATATATATTTAAAACATTAACAAAAATGATAACAGTATCTCAATGATACTAAAATAAGACTGGTTTGCTGGTTAAGTTTAGGGTTGATTGATTTAGTTTAACAAACTGAGGTTTGTTAGTTGATGAAAAGCTAATAATGAAATGTTTTCAAAAAGAAACACTATTTGATCATCTACATGTCTTGTGGCTATTAATCAACATCAGAAAACATGAACATGTGAATGTGTAGTTAAATTCATGAAATATATATTATAATATTTAATTATGATAATAACTAATATTAAATACATATTTTAGGTCAAAGGGATTCAGCTGACCAAAAAAAATAAATAACAATGTTCAGGAATCCCTGATTTAACCCATAAACATATCTGTGTTATTTTAGGATCACTGAGATACTATTATAGATTTTATTAATATTTTTGAAATAGTTTTAATTTTGATATTTTCTGTTAACATTTTAATTTAATAAAGTTGTAGTAATTTTGCTGTGTTTTATGTATGTATATAGTTTTTTACTCATTTTTATTTCAGTTTTAGATATTTCATTACATCTACTAGAGAAATGAGAAATGGTGACTTGGCAACTAGCTGTTTTTTATAATATATTGAAGTTAGCATTTATTTGATGTAAATGAATGAATATTGTTATGTTCTGGTTTTAATGAAATGTTGATGTGTGTGCAGGTTTTATAAGGGCACGGTCCCGCGGCTGGGCCGAGTGTGTTTGGACGTGGCCATCGTCTTCATCATCTACGAGGAGGTTGTGAAGGTCCTAAACAAAGTCTGGAAGACGGAGTGAAGGAATGAAGAGCAGAAGAGACGAGACGCCATCACTGTGATTAGTTCTGCCTTTAAATCATTTCATATAACTGCAGTCAAATTAACATGAAACATTGTAGGTGCCAAATTAAACAGATTTTGTTTATTAATAAATAGATTATTTAACTGCTAGATTTAATAAAGAGCGAACATGTACGTTTACAGATGTTTGTGCACAAATAAACGTTAAGCCCTGAGTCAGAGAAATAATCTAGAGAAAAGTGTGAAGAGAAAATCTTCAAGAGGAAGTGGGAATATTTACATATTGGGAGTGTATGAATATTTATAGATATATTTACTTAATTACAAATCATTCCATTATACTGTACGAAAGATATTTTAAATTTGATTCTTTTTTATGTTTCTGACATTTCTACTTAAAATGTTTTGTTTTTATCTAAGGCTAATATTTTTACATTTGTAAAACCTTTTTTATTAATTCATTTGAATATATTTATTTTCCTGTTGCACTCGTGCCTTTAACCATCAAACTCTGAAATTTATTTTTCAACACAAACAGACATTTTTAATATTTATTTTGTCAGTTTTGAAGCATCTTCTGTCTATGTGCAATATCAACTGTATTATATACAGTGTTGGGTAAGTTACTTTCAAAAAGTAATTAATTACAGTTACTAATTACTTCATCAATATTGTATTTAAATTACTTTACTAATTACTCTGTCTGAAAAGTAACTTAGTTACTCAATAAGTAACTTAATTATTCAAATTGCTAATTAGGCTACATCTTAAAATCCCTATAAACCTTAATAGAAATTAAATTCTGTATTCTTTCAATTTGAGTCAAACATAGAATAGTTTAGCCTTTTAGCTTTAAAACAACTGTAATACTTAAACATTTTTTAATATTTTTTTTTGACCTTCTTTGGTTAGCAAACAGAACAAAAAAGCTTAAAAGTTAAACAATACATTTCAGTTTGGCAAGATGTTCAGGAAAAGCCCAACTAGTAAAATCCGTACAGATTTATGTAAAAATAACATGTTAACTAGGTAAGAATAAATTACAGAAATGATTTGGGTGCGTGTCTATGGGGGAAGGGGGCGGAGTAAACAAAGGCTGCACCTGACTTTGAAACTTGCAGCGCTCACACACACACACACACACACACACACACACACACACACCAACAAAATCGTATGCCTGATGAAAAAAATATATATTTAAAACGCGTTCATATTTTAGAAAATGTAGTTAATATTTGCATCATTAATGATTTATCTTATCCACCCTGGGTCACCCGCAAATAATCAGAATGCATTTTTTTATTACCCGACCCACGGATTATCCACAGCGCCCGCGGATATAACCGCCATCCGCGCATCACTACTGCGCACAGTGCGCAGATATCAACAGCATCACTGGGTTGTAAAGTTGCCAAGTTGAGGGAATTTGTATGTGTGGATTGTGTGAGAAGGATGCTTTTCATACAAGATCTGCAACCGGACAACCTTGGAATATATTGACTTGATTATTCATATAATGAGGTTTGGGTCATACAAATTACGGGAGTTTTACCGGAGGTGAATGTAGCAAACATATAAAATACATCCAGTGGGATTTTTTTATTTTTATAGCAAGATTAAAAATACGGGAGAAATACGGGAAAATATTTAAACGGGATGACAGCGGGATAGAATGGTAAAATACGGGAGAATCCCGGGAAAAACGGGAGGGTTTACAGGTATCTACGGGAAAGACTGTACCTCAGTTTTATACGGATTACATAATCAGATAATATTCGTTTTCGATTTTAATTCGTTCAGTTAAAAGTGGACACTTCAGGCTTTCAGATACAGGAAAGACTACCTCGCTTTAGTTTCATACAGATTACTTAATCAGATAATATTCGTTTTCGATTTGAATTCGTTCATTTAAAAAAAAGAAACGTCAAGCTTTCAGATATGTGAAAGACTGGTCTAGCTTTACTTTCATAGGGATTACATAATCAGAAATATTAGTTTTTGATTTGAATTCGTTCATTTAAAAGTAAAATTCAAGCTTTTTAGATTCTATTGATTTTAGTCTCATATGTAGGCTATCTGAGTATTTAAGGTTTCTCTGTGAATCAGGAAGATCTGAAAGTGAACGAGCTGGCGCACGGAGGGTTAAAGCGCTGCATTCAATTTGATCTTTAGACATTTACATTTCAAATTCAATATTGATTTTAGAACTGTTGAAGTTATTTACTGTATGTAACGCAAGTTCTTTATAAGTAACTGTAATTAAATTACCTAAAAATGAACAGTAATCCCTTACTTTACTTTTTCAGTGGATAAGTAATTTAATTACAGTAACGCGTTACTTAGTAGCGCGTTACACCCAACACTGATTATATACAACTGGAATATAGATTCAGTGAATGTCAAATACATACATGTACTGTAAATGTGACTGACTCACATTTGAGCGGACCTGATATGGATTATTAAAGTGTTTTTGCAGCATGCATCTCCAGCTGTGTGTGTGTGTCAGTATCTGTTGTATGAGGTGAAATAGTGTCATCTATCTTTTATTGATCCTAATTGAAAGTGCAGTGCTGCTGCTGGCCGCTAGAGGGCAGAATCAGCACGGACAGATGTTTGGATCTCGTGCTTCAGTGTTGATCTGTGTGTGTGTGTGTGTGTGTGTGTGTGTGTGTTG
The DNA here is from genome assembly GCA_027422415.1 of Schizothorax lantsangensis. Lineage (NCBI taxonomy): Eukaryota > Metazoa > Chordata > Actinopteri > Cypriniformes > Cyprinidae > Schizothorax > Schizothorax lantsangensis. Next base: position 3,139,257 of record CM049851.1, on the reverse strand, counting down.
TGTGTGTGTGTGTGTGTGTGTTTGTGTGCATGTGTGTGTGTGTTTGGGTCCTTTAGAAATACTCTGTGGGATTGTTTGTGCCATATACTGTTATGTGTATGTTCTTGGCCTTTTCTTTGTAGATCTAGAGTGAAGGCTTCTTAAACTAAATGCTAATGTGCTAATAAAATGATTTTATTTTCACAGTTAAATCAGCTCTGTGACATTATTGTGTTTTTTGCTCTGACAAAGTACCTTTATTTTAAAGTTTATGCAAACAAGGTCTGATTTTTGTACAAGATAAACAATGATCTCACAAATTACTCTATACAGTATCTACACTTACATTCAATTTTTTTTAAAGAAATTAATACTTTTATTCATCAAGGATGCATTAAATTGATCAAAAGTGACAAAAAAACATTAATAATGTTACAAAAGATTTCTATTTCGAATAAATGCTGTTCTTTTGAACTTTCTATTCATCTGTGAATCCTGAAAAATAAAATATATCACGGTTTCCTCAAAGAGTATTGGGCAGCACAACTGTTTTCAACATTGATAATAATCAGAAATGTTTCTTGAGCAGCAAATCAGCATCAGGGTTAACTAATAGTTAACTAATAGTTAAGTAAAGCCAAAAAAATCATAATAAAAAAAAGCTTAAAAATAAAAAATAAAAGAAGAATTAAAACTTTAAAAGCTAAAGCTGAAATAAAAATTAATATATACCAGGTAACAAATTTAAGTTATTAAAACATTGTAGGAATATTGTTTTGAAATGTTTCTAAAAAAAATTTTTTTGGGGGGGTGGGGTGATTGTAACTTTATTTAAAGGTTACAAAAACATTTCTTACACTGTTCTACTAACTTTACTTTTATGAATTTTTATTTTATGAGAATGTTGTTCTAAGAACATTTTCTCTCAACATTATGAGAACATATCAAATGTTAAATGTTATAACTTTTAAACATTTTTCCTGGGGAGACATTACAAATAAAACCAACAAACACAACAAAATGACAATCTTTTATATATAATGTAAAAAAAACTAATTCAAATATCTAATAGTATCTAGTGGTATCTCAGTGATATAAAAGTAATACTGCTCAGTATATTAGAATGATTTCTGAAGATCATGTGACACTGAAGACTGCAGTAATGACGCTGAAAATACAGCTTTGATCACAGAAATAAATTACATTTTAACAGATACTCACATAGAAAACAGCTGTTTTAAATTGTAATAATATTTCACAATTTTACTGATTTTACTGTATTTTTCTCAAATAACTGCAGCCTTGGAGAGCAGAACATGTCTTACCAAGCACGTTTGAACAGAATACTGTATATAGACTGACAGTTTGCCTGCAGAAGTCATCATGTTATGGACCGTTGCTATGCAGCTTCTAAGGTGTTGTGAGGTTGCTAGGGTGTTGCTAGGCGAGTGTCTGTGATCTGGTGGTGACCTCTGGAATAACAATAGTTCTGTATCAGTCCGGTGGAATGAAGGATTCTTTGACTTCTTTCTTCTCTTTGGGATGAAAGATGCAGCAGTGTGTCCGTCTTCTGTCTGTCTCTCACACACTCCGCTGAGAGATTCCTCGTCTCTTTATGTCCTGCTACAATAGCTCTTTGTTAGAAACATGGAGAGGAATCTCTTTCTCTCTTGCTTTCGGTCTCTTTTATCAAATCTAGTCTTGTTCAGTCTCAAAATCACAAAGAAAGTCAAATATGACCGACTGATAAGAAGAAAGACGTCTGTGATTTTCCAGCAGGATTCAGTGATTCTCTCCTTCTTTCAGGACAGACGTGTATCTGTGTTTTGTTGTTCGTCCGGCTGTCGGTCATCAGAAACTCCCACCGGCAGATGTTTTACAGCGCTGATGACCGAACACATACATGAGCTGTGATGCGCGAGAGAATCGTATTCATCCTCAGAGAGAGACCCGTCTGACCTCTTTCTATTACCAGTCACCAAAACTAAAAATATATATACAGTATATTAAATAAAACAAATAGTATAAAGAAATATCAAATTAAATTGAACAAATAAAATAAAAAATATAATTCAAAATATCAACTAAAATTATTATAGTAAGTTATAAACTATAATAGTAAATTGTGATTGTAATTATGATAGTATATCACAAATACTAAAACAACACTCTAATGTTACTTTTCCTCGTTATTTTAGTTTTTTTTAAATGCATTTCTCTTGATATTGTTACCAGCTGCTCACATTAACACATGAACTGTTTTTGTTCAAGTTTCTGTTTGTAACTAGACACATTCTCTAAACGTTCTTTAGTATTTGTGTCTTGTCTTCCAGAACAAATATCTAAAGATTCTTCAATCAAGATGCATTTACTTCAGATGCAAAATGACTGGTTTTGTCTGAGAAATCAATCAAAATTAAGGGAGCTTTATGCTTAAAATAGAAAAAAAGGCTGCCAGAGGCGTTATAAAAAATGAAGTGAATCAGTAATTTATTGTTTATTATAAATATTTATTTTCAATTTAATTTAATTTAATTATTTTCCTGACCCCATTATCAGATCTAGAGTCAGAAAAATAGCCCATGTTTTGTTTTAATTTCTAAGAAAACAGGGCCTAATATCTTAAGTCATTTTGCATCTCTAGTAAATAGTTGGATTTATGTTTAGGCTACATATTTACATTACCAAACAAGAAAAAAGTTCTGAGTAAGAAAATAACTTTTGCTTCATTTTGATCAAATCTTGTTGGAATAAAATCATTTTGCATTCTATTTCTTTTTTGTTATCTTACTATTTGTTATTCTAATATTGTTACTCATATTTGTGAACTCTATTTGCACTCTTATTTTTACACAGTTTTCATTGTGTGCAGACTCGCAGCAGATGCTCTGGCAGGACAAATACACTGTTTCAATCTGTTTTCTATCAGAATTTTGTGTTTGTTGTGAAGCTGTATCAGTGTTAGCTGACATGCTCTCTCTCTGTGGGGGGGATTTCATAATCATAATTATCACGTCCACTACTAACAGATGTTGTGCTGATCAGATCTGAGATCACTGCAGGAATGAGCTGAATGAAGATCATCAACATCAGAACCACAGACAGAAATGAACCAAAATCACACCTGAAAGTAACAAATACATCCAGATATTCAGGATGTAGTGCCAAAAATACAGCCGCAGTGAATTCAGGTTTCTGCATCAACATTTGATATACTTGTGATAATCTATTTTAGAACTCTTTATGGGTTTAGAAACCAGATGAAAATATGAGTATAAACACCATACTGATCTGTGTGTGTGTGTGTGTGTGTGTGTGTGTGTGTGTGTGTGTGTGTGTGTGTGTGTGTGTGTGCGCGCGCCTGAATGTAGGCCTATATATATATTTATATATACACAGTTATTAAAGTATACTTAAACTATTTATAAATATGGGTTTAAAACCCATATTGATCATCTCAATGTTATGTTATTCTATTTAAGTATTTGACATGAAGAGATATTAAGTATTAGACAACACATTTTTTGTTTTTGTTCAAAAATGCCATCATAAAGTTAATAAAAATCCCTAAAAATAAATTATATTGAGCAAATATTTCCTCTTAATAATACCAAATGAAATCATTAATAATAACAATTATTATTAATAATAATAAATTTAAAACACTGGTGTAGTAATATATGATCCAGTACATGAAAAGCCATTGATTCATAAAGCATGTGATGATTACAAGAACTGTCCAGTTCTGACTAAATAATGCAATAATCAATAATAATAATGACAAAATAATGCAATTATCATATCACTTCATAAAAATAGTATCATATATATATATATATATATTATATTAACATTTTTTATCGAATAATATCATATATTTGATAAAATATTGCACATTTCATCACTTCATAAAAATCACATCATAAATATAAAATGTATGTGTGAATGAAAATGTTGAATAGAAATCTAAATATGTTTATATACACAAACTTATTTTTAAAATAATGTATGTTATTGAATCATTGTTTTGTGTGTTTGTGTGGCGCGCTGAGGGTGTGATTGCGCATGCGTCCTGCGGGCGGCGCTGCGTCAGTGAGCGTCACTCCGCGCGCCTTCAGATGAAGTTCAGAGATGCTGCTGACGGGACGCACTGCTCTCCTTCGCTGCGTCTGAAAGTGCTCGGATTTGCGAGAAACTTCTTTAAAGCGGCATCTTTTGTATCAGAGACGTTCTGTGAGGCGTCGTGATGATGATGATGATAACGCCAGGTTTAACGCGCTTTTGTGCGGTGGTCGCGCTCGTGATGTGCGCGTGCGGCGCGTGCGAGGCGGGATGCGCGGACAGATCGGCACCGAGATGCTGTCCGGGACGGAATAACGAGTGCGTGGAGAGGAGCGCAAGGAGAACCGTGTGTTACTGCGACACGTACTGCCGGAGGAGCGGCGACTGCTGCGACGATTATCAGACCGCGTGCCACATCTCAGGTGAGTCCGTTAATAAACCGCGGCAAATACATTAACCTGCCGCTGCTCTGATTGATGGGCGTCAGTTAGAACTTTTGAAAAAATGTTTTATTCGTTTTTTTGTCTTATCATAAGGAATATTATCTAATTAATCTGTGTAACACTTTATTTTAAGGTGCTTTTGTTACACGATACATGTACTTACTAATTATAATAACAATAAATCATGCATAATTACATGCAAGTACATCTAAGCCAAACCCTAACCATATAGTAATGCATGTAAACCATGTAGTTAATAAATATGTGACCATGGACCACAAAATCAGTCATAAGGGTCTTTTTTTTATTTATTCATTTAGATTTATACATCATCTGAAAGCTGAATAAATACTCTTTCCATTGATGTATGGTTTGTTAGGATAGGACAATATTTGGCTGAGATACAACTATTTGAAAATCTGGAAAATGAGGGTGCAAAAAAAAAAAAAAAGTCCAAATGAAGTTCTTAGCAATTCATATTAGTAATCAAAAGTTACGTTTTGATATATTTACGGTAGGAAATGTACAAAATATTTTCATGGATCATGATGCTTTAATGTTCTTTTTGAAGCTTAAAAGTCAGTCACCATTTGCTTTTGCTGTAAAAAAAAAAAAAGATCTCCTTTTGCATTCTACAGAACTAAAAAAAAATGTTTTAAAAAACAGGGTGAATAAATGATGACAGAAGCTTAATTTCTACAGTTGCTATTGAATAATTCAACTAAAAAAATGTATAATAATAATTTGTTCAAAATGTGGTCTCAAATTAGGTCTTTCAGCAGGCACGTCTGAACGAGATTGTTGATGGAGTATTGACAGAAATCAGAGGCTCAGAAACAGCTGGTGTCTCTGAGTGAAGTATGTGTGTTGGGTTATTATCACAGCCGTCATTATCTGCTGTCTGTATGTCTCTTACCTGCCTCAACTACAGCAACAGAGCTCAGAAACAGCTTCAAATACAGCCTATGTATGTATATAAACCGTACATCCCATCAGCCCTTCTCAGCAGCTATAAAACATCCCAGCATTCTGCTCTATATAAGCCAAAGACATGATGTAAAGATGGCTTTCATCTCTGTGTTTTGACTTGAGGGAGGTCTTGAGCGTCTTCCAGGTTTGTTGAGCTCCTCAGGAGTTCAGAGTTGCTCAACTGTCTTTGTTTACGCTGTAAAACTCAGTCACTGAGACTTTAAAACCTCTAAAAGCAGAGCGTGACCATCATGAAAACACTTCAGTCACACTTATAAAATGTCTCAATGTCTGTGCATTAGATAAGAACGTATCAAAATGAGTGTGATTTTATTGAAAGAGAGATGCAAAAAGAGCTTACAAGCAAAACATTTAACAAAAGGAGTTTAATAGTTTTAAAATGAAAATGCACACACATCTTTCAAATAAAATCAACAGTTCTTCAAAGTTCACTCATGATTCTTAGTCCAAGCCGGACGTTGTTGGCACTGGCATCAGGTTTGCTGTTGTCTTTGTGATTGCTTGTCTCCGTCGTCGCTGTGCGGATCATTTTTATTATGAGTAATGTTGGACTGGAAGGATTAGGTTGGTTTTGGTTTGTTCACGTCTCCAAATAACAGATTGATCTGATTCATTCAGACACACATACACTCCCTCAGCCATGATTACTGCCATATGTGTGTGTGTTTCAGCTGCAGACTAGATATATATAGCTGAGGAAAACAAATATGCAAAATATTTGCTAACAGAAAAACAAAACTCTGTGAACCTTTAAACAGATTTATGAGTTTGGGTGTGTTTTAGGCCTGATAATATTGCTAAACAATTATAGTGCAGTATTTTTATTTTTTGATATTTGATATATCTTGATATTTCTGTATTTGCTCAGAAATGGCTTAAAACTGATTTTATTAAACTATTATCAGTCCACCACATAGCTATTGATGCTAAAATGATTAAAAATGTTTAATGTAAGAATTAAAACAGTGAAGTTTTGTTAAATGAACAAAAGAACCAATAACAATATGAATATTTACTAAAATAATGCTAAATATACACTGCTCAAAAATGAAAGGAACACTTCGAAAACACATCAGATCTCAATGGGGAAAAATATTATGCTGGATATATATACTGATATGGACTGGGTAATGTGTTAGGAATGAAAGGATGCCACATCGTTTGATGGAAATGAGAATGATCAACCTACAGAGGGCTGAATTCAAAGACACCCCCAAAATCAAAGTGAAAAAATGATGCAGCAGACTAGTCCATTTTGCTGAAATTTCATTGCAGCAACTCAAAATGGTACTCAGTAGTTGTATGGCCCCCACGTGCTTGTATGCATGCCTGACAATGTCGGGGCATGCTCCTAATGAGACGACGGATGGTGTCCTGGGGTATTTCCTCACAGATCTGGACCAGGGCATCACTGAGCTCCTGGACAGTCTGAAGTGCAACCTGGTGGCGTCAGATGGACCGAAACATAATGTCCCAGAGGTGTTTTATTGGATTTAGGTCAGGCAAGCGTGGGGGCCATTCATTGTTATCAATTCCTTCATCCTCCAGGAACTGCCTGCATACTCTCACCACATGAGGCCGGGCATTGTCGTGCGTCAGGAGGAACCCAGGACCCACTGCACCAGCATAGGGTCTAACAATGGGTCCAAGGATTTCATACCTAATGGCAGTCAGGGTGCCACTGTCTAGCCTGTAGAGTAGAGCTGTCGCGATTCGTGGATTTTAGTCAACTAGTCGATTTTAGTCAACTAGTCGATTTTGAAAAATCATCGACTTCATTTTGCTCGCCTCGACTAACCGGCAGAATACCGGAAGTGCCGCATTTCAAGGATGAGAATCCATAAAACACATTATTAGACTATTTTCCAAGGCTGCATGATATTAAACCCATTTAAAAATCATAATTAAGCATAATTGTGAATTCACAAACGCTATGATTTAATTAAATAATTATATGCGATGCAGTTCTAACACAGTATATGCGCTTTAATTATTTACATGCGTGTAGGTTAAGCACGTGCGTCTCACAGCGGCTCCGTTCACAGTAGTTCCACAGAAACTGTTATCATTTACATGTGTGGAGCGTCTCAAACTCCATCTCTGCATGTTGTTGTGAGTTTGGGTTTATTATAACGTTCATCTGGGAATGCAACGTTCACCATTTCATCATATTTGTAAGGTAAATCATTTATAAACCTAAGCAAACACAGGAGAATACATCGCGATTTCAAAATAAAAGCTCAAACCCTTACTCTGAGTTTACACGTTTTGATGTCCACATATTCATTTAATTACAGTGGCTATAGCATTTCTGTCCGAAAGAAATGACCAAATATTAAAGATTAAGTGGACATTTGAATTAAATGGTGCTTGGTCAATATTAAACAAGGATTAGATCGCGCAGTAATGTTTAAAAATAATCATCAGGCTGTCGGCGCGCCCTGCAGGCCTTTGTTGTTATGCGTAATCTACATTAGCTCTATTGTTTATAATACATTATGTATTTTAACAGTTTTGTTCAATAAAACCATATGATTTCTTGCTTTTGATACTTTATTTGAACTAATTATTATTGCATCATTGCTATTATATATGTATTTTAAGTCATTTTAAAAGCTATTGTTCACTTACATCTATTTTTATTACCACAAAAAAATATAATTATAGGGCCCTATGAAATCCGTTTTATTTCCAAATTCCGTTTTTTTCCATTTTCATTTTTCTATACTCTGTTTTAATGGTTAAATTCAATTTTATTAGTCAAAAAGCCTGTCTAATTAATTGTTTTACAGTTTTATCTGTACCAAATTCTGTTCCATTCCATTTTAATGGTTCCATTAAATTTTAATAATCAAAAGCATTTTAAATACTCCTTTATTTCAAATACTGATTATAATTGTATTATTAGACTAGAACACGTGGATATGTTGTCATTCTTACACTATAATACTGAACTGATTTCAGTGATCTGGACTATGAGATGGACACTTGCTTCTTGCACTCTATGTTGCACTTTACTTTTGCTTTAAAAAAGGATTTCATAGAAATTTGGATTTAATTTGGTTTAATAAAATATTCTTAAGTAATTTTTTTTTTTTGCAGGAAATTAATCGTTTAGATTAATCGATCAATCGATAAAGATTAATCTAAATAAAAATAGTCGTTAGTGGCAGCCCTACTGTAGAGGTCTGTGCGGCCCTCCATGGATATGCCTCCCCAGACCTACTCATCTGGTCTAATCAGATTCAATGATCTATGCTAAGCTAAGCTAAAAGTGCTACCGCCAAACCCGAAGATCGGCTTAATGGATTCAAAAATGGTAAATCTCAACTTTTTAACTCTTGGGGACTTGGAAAATGAGCCTATTTCCAAAAAAAGTGGAGTGTTCCTTTAAATTCACATTGTAAATATCAAGTCAGTCGTATTAAAATATGTTATGGCATTAATTAAGTAAACAGACAGGATTTTATGCATAGTTAATAGACTACATTATTAGGTTACTTTGACCATCGCCCACTAGATCAACTAACAATCTATAAAGGTGAGAATCAAGATATTTCATGATATAGTTAATGCATTTGAGAATGTTTCGAATGAAAAATAAAATAAAACATATATGCTGTTGTTGCTGCTGTGTGTCACATGACGACCCATCAACCCCCCCCCCCCCCCAACTCGTGCCCCCTCGAAAATAATGCGTGCATGACGCCCCTGGTTACACCCCTAATGTATATATATGTATATAGGTGTGTGTGTGTGTGTGTCAGTATATATTACAACAGTTCCTGTCAATCTGACAGGATAAGCAAGTTCAGCAGACTCCAGCCGTTCACCGGTGGTCTATGGATCCTGCGTGGGACCTAGCGAGTGTCGGGGAGTAAGGCAAGTTATATCCTGCAAATTCCTGTCACTGCTCTTAGGCGAGCTCCCAGGACCTAGGGTGGGATGGTCCTGGCGGGAGACTGCACTCTACCACGGCCATACTCACCATGGGCATGTGACAGTAGTCCGACAACTATGGGAAATAGTAGTTGTTCAAATAAGCAAGGTCTTGGCATGTTAAGAATGGAACTTTCGCTCTCACCACAGCTTCCTCGGTGGGCGGATGATCCTTAGCGGGACAACGGTCAGCGAGTATTAGGCCAAGTTAGTAGGCAACTGCGGGGCGATCCTGCATTGCTCTTGACTGTCGTGCTTTGCACTCCGTCGGATCTAGTGGTGCAGGACCCAGAGGAAGGCGGCTGTCCTGGGCAAACATCCGTCTTCTGCACTCTGCCCCGGCACTCGGTGCTATAGCAATGTAGTTTTAAGAGTTGTTTTTTTCCGGCAAAAATTTACTTGTTTGGACTTCAAATATGCGGTTTGTTAATAAAAATAATGTCTTCGTTTTCGGAGACGCAAGCTCCAGGACATCAGTGGCCGTTCAGTGCTCATAAACCCTTCTGATCAATCTCATATTCACAATAAAACATTAGTTTGAAGAATCAGAAATTTCTCCAAAATTGTATAATTTAATATTACAAAAAAAAGCCATGCAGAGTCTTACATGAACATTTTTTAATTGATTTATTGAAATGGACAGTTTGAACTGTACCAAATCAAATATACTGTACCAAATCGAACACCATTTTCGCTATGGACGTTTAAATCAGAAGCTAATAAAACATCTCTCATTACTAAATTATTGTGAATATTCAGGATATATTGCCCATTTCACGAAGAAGGATGTCACATAAGCAACATGGAGTGAACAAACACCCAGTTTTAACCAAGTGCAGAAATAGAGAGAAAAACAGGAATGGAGCAGAATCCCATTACTTTCTTTCTCTCTCTCTCGTACACTGGAGCAGGTTTAATCTAATAATCTGCTCTTGATGTTCCCAGTAATTGTTCCCAGTCTTGGCTGTTATCTGACTTAAGATGTTGTTGTTCAAGGCTGTGGGTCATTTACGGTTACAGTCTGAACCACAAATGAACTATATTACTACAGCAGAATGACTGTATACTGGAGGGTTATATATTGCCCAACAGTTGAAATGTTTTAACCACTACAGAGCTATAACATTTACACTGAGTAGTAGTAGTAGTAGTAGTAGTAGTAGTAGTATTTTTAAGTATTTCAGTGGATTATTCAAAATAGGCACTAGTTCAAGGTTATATTTGGGTTAAATATGAAAAACATGATCTATAGGCTGTTTTATGTATAAAATATATATAATAAAATATACATTTATAAAATGTATTAAATATATTTAAAACATTTAATACATATTTGTAAACATAAAATATAGCCTGTATATATATTTTCTAAGATTAAAATTCTAAAATTTAATTTTAACTTAAAAGGATTGTTCCTTGATATAAGATTTAGGTCATACCATGCACCACTAGATTCAGGCATCATCTTTATAATGTATACAATAATTTTAACCAAAATCCCAGTCATCCATCAGATAGCGGCCCCACCGGACCAGATGCTGTAGATGTTAAACGTGAATACTGTCCAACCGTGAGTGCATGGCATGTTAAACACAGCGCCATTAATGCAGCTAATGGAGGTGAGCAGATCTGCATGAAGTACAGCCGAATGTACATTCTGCCTCAGGATTTCCTCACAACTCTGAAGATCCAATCAAAGTCAAAACAAGTTGACCCCTTTAAAGTGCTTTAAGATGTTTTTTATGCAGTCTGCTTCACATCATAACCCTTAAGAGACTTTCATTCTGCAAGCATTTTTAAGATGTCAGCGTTTGTTCAGGTGGTTTTGAAGACTGATCTTACTCTGATGGATGGTGAAAGATGCCGTTTACATGACTCTGTCTTTGCTGTGAGGTTAGTGTGTTGACGTGAGTCTGTTTGATGTCTCTCTGGATGGAGCTTTATTGTCTCTGTGACAGATTCCTGACAGTGGAGGAATGCTGAGGAATATCTGCCATAGGTTTGGTGGCTCTCATAAACACCCGAGTGCTGTGAGAGCGAATAAAAGCCTGCATGAACACTGAACAGGAACAGACTGGTGCACATGTTGTGTGTTACCTGACACATGGACATTTCATGATTGTGTTGGTCTTGAGGAAAACCACATGTTCCTCCTCCGGTTCCTCTGTCCTGCTACATTAATCTCCTGATGGGTCTAACATTAATTAAGACTCAGAAGAGCTGCTCCATCTGTGAATGTGTGAGGAGGTGCGTTGCTTTGGCTCTTCAAAATGATCCAAAAGAGGAGTAGTTCACCCAAAAATGAAAGTTTGAGTTTCTTTCTTCATCGGATTTGGAGAAATGTAGCATCACATCACTTGCTCACCAATGGATCCTCTGCAGTGAATGGGTGCCGTAAGAATGAGAGTCCAAACAGCTGATAAAAACATCACAATAAACCACACCACTCCAGTCCATCAATTATAATATAATAATATAATATAATGTATTGTCAAGTATGGTGACCCATACTCGAAATTGGTGCTCTGCATTTAACCCATCCAAGTGCACACACACAGCAGTGAGTAGTGAACACACACACTGAACACACACCTGGAGCAGTGGGCAGCCATTGCTCCAGCGCCCAGGGAGCAATTGGGGGTTCGGTGCCTTGCTCAAGGGCACCTCAGTCATGGTATTGAAGGTGGAGAGAGTGCTGTTCATTCACAATCCCCACCTTCAATCCCTGCCGGACCTGAGATTCGAACCCACAACCTTTGGATTACAAGTCTGACTCTCTAACCATTAGGCCACGACTTCCCCAATTAAAATCTTGAGAAGCCAAAAGAAACAAATCCATCATTTAAGATGTTTTTCATTTCAAACCATTGCTTCCTGCTAAAATATGAGTCCATAATATTGCTTTCTGCAATGAAAAAGGGGTCTGGTCTAATTAGGAGAGAAATATGCACATGCAGTTTAGGCACAATATCCAGTCTAAAACAGCTCTAAATAAATATATAGGTTGATTCTGATGTGAGAGACAACAGCAGATGGACTTTTCAAGCGTTATTATGGATTATAGATTTTTGTGGCAATGAAATATTCTAGAGATTTCTGTATTCTCTTCCTTCACAATTTTGACAGAAATTGTAATTGTAATAAATTAACAATTCTGCTTCTGATTCAGCTTCATTTTAATGGGTTCTGGTTCATTCATAATTCTATGGAGGATTCTTTTAGTACTTAATTATTTTACACTGATTCATTAAAAAGAACCAAAGAGTCATTATTTCATAATAGTAATGGGTATTTTGGCTTTTTTTAGTGAGTCAAATGATTTGGCTCAGTTAAGCAATAAGAAGCGACTCTTTTGACTCACAAATGACTCTTCATTTAATACCACTTCTGGCTTTTATAATTCAGCCAAATATAATTGGTTTGATCTATGATTGATATGTGTATACTTATAATCTCAAATTTACATTGTATAAAAACTTTATTAAACTATGTAAAAACATCTTACACTATTGAATGTTTTATTTATATTGAACTATCTAAAACACAAACCATTCCAAACAAATCACACTCAAAATGGAACACTGTGCACCATATAAAAATAAATTATAACACCCAATCAGCATCATCCAATATTTATAGCTGAATAATTACAGTGAAAATGTATAACAATGTCTTGTATGTGCGTATGAGCAATCGGTAGCAGTGGGAAAATGTCATCACATTGGTCACACGCACATCAACACAACATTCAGACGTATGGAGTGCATGTGGCAAAAAGAATCGTCCTATTATTCAGTCCTGCATTAATTTACCAAATATAAATAAATGGCTTTCATAGAGCCAAATCACGAACAACACATTAGTACATAATTCACTCATCATGTTTGTTGTGTGCAATCAGCAACGATGTTGCAACACAAAGATTATTTGTATTGTTTTCTCTCTCGTTTCATTTCAGCAAACTCACATAAATCCTCATGTGCTTTAGATCTAATAGATTCACAGAGTGTTTTAGTACAGGGACTGAAGATCGCAGACGTTCAAGACCCGTTAATGGAACTGAATGTCATGAAAATCATTTGGCTCCGGATTTTTTAAAGAAGGAACCGTGTCTGACTCTGAACAATCCAGATTAACACATACATAATACTACAATTAAGACATTGTTGGTAAGCAGGTCACCTGATCAGAACGCTTGTGACCTTTGGTGACCCTGGAGTGCGTGAGTAAGATTAAAATGTTGTCGGGCCCTTTGGACCATCGGTGACGGTGCGAGCGAGGGAAGGGTTGTCTGGGAACGGGACGCAAGGCATATCTGCAGAACTAATGCAGGGGAATGTAGGGAATTTGACAGGGCCTTTGTATGGAGGTGTGTGTTTGTGAGTGTGTTTGCGTTCATTGTGGAGATGTGTCACTCTGGTGTGGAAGAATAGAAGAATGAGAACGAACGAGCCGTGAGGTCACAGAGAGAATGACATGAATGAAATAAAGCAGTGATTCCCAACCAGGGATGCATGTACGCTAGCTACTACTTTAGTATTTCAGTTTTGCTTTGTCAAACCTTTGCTTTGTAAAATGTCCCATCTAGGTTTGGCAAGTGAAATCATCACAATAATGGCCATAAAACGGGTTGGAAAAAAAGGATCCATGTAATCAACATAATTATATATGGTTCAGTGATAGATTTTAGGATGTGCACTTAAAGATTTTACATGCATTGTTGTACAGGTTTTATGTGGTTTACATAAGTCTGAGCACTGCAAAAAATGGGTTTCTTACTTAGTATTTTTGGCTTCTTTTCCATGATAAATTTTTATACACTCTTAAATCAAGGTAATGACTTGTTTTTTCTTAAAAAAAAAAAAAAAAAAGGTGAGTTTATGCTAGGGATGCAACGATACCATTTTTTCAGATCCGATCCGATCCAGAAAATTCTGAGTATCGGCCAATTCCGATCCGAACGCGTTTTTTTTTTTTTTTTTTAAATCAATGTAGAGTTTCTATACTTCTGTGTCACTCTTTTGTGTGTTAAACACAATCTACTAGACAACTTCATTTTAATGAAAAATAACATGTTTATGCTTTTAACCTGGTCACTGGTCATGCGTTTTGTAATATAAATCCGATCGCTCAAACCACTTCAGGAGGTGTCTGCCGCATTCCAGACGAAACTGGACATGTGTAAATGCATTGGTTGTTGAAACCACATATGTGAATTTTACTCCTCCCAAAATGTAAAAATAATAAACTTAACCGTTAAGGCTATATGACATTCAGTATGACTGCGCTAATGCAACACGCATCACCGCGGACGAGTAGCTGAGCATTTCCAGCAAGCCGATGCGCAAACTGCCGCAAATGAAACTGAAAGTAAGATGCAGACGCTCAACACACAATCATCTTCATTAAAAGTAGTAAGACAAACATATCTTTCCAGTGCTGATGCCGCGCACGCTCCTATTGTGGTCTTTGATCTTGAAATGAGCTGATAATTAATAAAATGAGCGCTTTTGATTTCGTAACGTGAACTTTATTGAAATAGCGCGGGAATTGAATTGTTTATATCCATTTTGTGAAGATTTATGTGTCCAAGTTAATGGAAACGTTTTAACAAATCAGATAGATATCGTCAGAGAAAACACATGAAATGACCAGGTTAAACAGGCCCATTTATAATCTATGACAAAAATACATTTTAACTGGTTAGTGGATAATTTAGCAGCAAAAGTTTTCTAGAAAAATCATGAGTGCCAATTTTATAAAATCTAAACATTTAGTGAAATAACATTATTTAGTGGGGAACAAATAAAAGTGAATATGTGAAGGACTAAATCTGGTAAAATTTAACATTGCTCTTTGCATTGTTGTAAAATACATTAATGAAAACAAGTAAATTATTTATTTATAAATATAAACTACAAAATTAAAAGACATTTCTTTTAAATATTAGCACAGTAATGAAGGCAGCAACATAGTGAGGAGTCCTGCCTCCATTACTGTGCTATACATTAGATTATTAATAGCCTTGAAGGAAGTACAAGAAACGCTATAAATAATATTTCTGCGCAAGATTATAATACGAAAAGCTCATACAGAGCGGCACATTTTTCCATCCCGCGCAGAATAGCTCTTGGCAGCACGGAGTCGGGAGCTCCACAGGTTCAAAGCACAGAGGAAAGAGATGGTTATATTAAATCTGCAATAGTTTATTGAGCTTTTCTTTTAACGATTTTAAATCTCAGTTATTGCTTTGGGTTCTTGTTTTGATTTAAACGAACGCAGCACGCAGTGAATAACGGAGGATAACAGACAGACGCAGCAGAGAGAAGAGTTTTGAACTTGAATTTAACTTTATTCATCTGTATCCATTAAACTGGAACGGCTAAACTTGGGTTTGACAACTTTTGTGCTTTCGTGGGGCTTAACAATAACACAATAGTATACACACAATATCGTGTCGGCCTCATCTCTCCGAAATCCGCAGAAAATGACCAGAGCCGATACCGATCCGGAGTACTGCTCCGAGCTTAAAACAAGGAAAAAATGTCTGCCAGTAGCATTAGAAAAATAAACTTAACTTAAAGGGAAAAGATTATTTTCAGACCTCGTTGTCTTTTTTTTTTTTTCTTGTTTTATGCATAAATTTGCTTAATTTTGATATTAATTTTATATTAATTGTGCCTTAATTTATTACGTCTTGTTTTCTGACCATTTCTGGTCATTTTGCACCTCAAGTTAATGTATCTTGATTTAAGAATGTTTAGATATTTGTAGTGAAAAACAAGACAAAAATACTGAAGAAGAAAGTCATTTTTTCCAGCGTAGGGTCGGGAGGGTTTGGTCATACAACTTTAAATTGGCTTTGGGTTCTATTTTGAATATTTTTTTTTCTTTAAATCCATCTGTAAACTTACAACAGCAGTGTAAAAACCAGAATTTACTGCTCCGAGGGTCAAACAGGTCTGTAAACAGCATTAAAAAACAGATTTAGAACATTTTAAAGGGTCTCAACAAATAGATCTAAATCAGTCCAGATCAAACACATTGGTTTATTATAATTGTGAATTTGAGTTGTTTTGAGTTTATCTTAGTTTTATTTGCTGTTTGAGTGTAGCATATGTGTGCACTTCAGTTTTGTTTAATATTGGTGCAGTATTTCATGCATCAGTGCTTTGATACGGTTTCCAGCTGCAGTCTGCATGTGCTCTGTGAGATCGGCGTGTGTGAGAGAGACGTGTGCATGCACACATACAGTACCTGATTGCATGTGTGCACGCCAGCTGTGTTCGTGTGGTTTGCATGTCCTGGTGGATAACGTGAGCATGTGTTACACATACAGGGGGTAGAGGTCTTCACGGGTCCACTTGGATCCGAAAACCCCAGGTCTGACCCGAGAACGGGTTCGGGTCCAAAATTCTACGAGTGCCTCGGACACGGGTCGGATTTGGTATTAGCAGCCTCATGTCTCGGGTAATTAAAATAAATGCGCTTTTCCCAAATGGACCTGATTAGACCCGAATTCTTTTAAACTTTCCCGGCTGCGTAGCCTACTTGTGCGTTTGTTAAGTTCATTTTTGAGAAACGCACGTAAAAAAGGAACTTACGTTTGTAACCTCAGAAATCCATCTTATAGATATGAGATCCATCAGGAAATCCACTCACTTCATTACGCTGCGTGTCAATGCAAGGCTTTTCTTTTTTGTGTGCAGAAGTCCTTCACCAGACATGAGGTAAATAACGTTGCAGACTAAACTAGCAAATCCATGATTTATTAACCTATCAATTAAACTTTTATGAAACTATCACGCTTGTATTTCAAATCCACTGGTTAGCATACAATTGAAAACCAAAGTCAGAAATAACATGTATCCATCATGCAGGCAAAAATATAAAGTAATAGGCTAATAAATAAGTAAATAAACTGAATGAAAGTAATGGAGCAGCGGCCAAATCAGTCAGCAGGACCCCGGGATTTTTCTGGACCGATGCGGGGCTGCAGGCTGTGCACATGTCAATGCCGTTTACGTTCGGGTCCAGTCGGGTTTGAAAATAAATGCGGTCGGGTCGGGTCGGACTCGGGTCTAATTTCTTCGGGTCTGTCTCGGGGCGGGTTTATCTTTTTAAAAAAATTATTTATGCACGTCGGGTTCGGGTAAGAAGTGATTCGGGTCGGGTATGGATTTTAGGACCCGAGAAGACCTCTAACAGGGGGTTAATCCTAAACATCTACTCTAAAGCTCAAGTGGAATGTCAAATTACACCACAAACACATGCATCAAATGCATTAGGCTACACCATGCTTTTTGGGAACATGCTGTACAGTAGCCAGTGTTGTATGTATGATGTGATTATTCAGTCTAACAACACTCCATTACTGTCTTAATTTAGCTGGATTAATGATACACTGAAAAAAATTGGTATTGGATTTCCTTTATAACAATCTTGACTCATTTCTAATAAATTTGACAAACAATTACAAAGAAACAGCAAGTAACACATTGAATTAAACATGACATTTTGAAGTAGAAAGAATGAAATGGTATTTTATTTACAACATAGAAAAAGTTTATCCCAAATTTGGCTTTATTGTGCAAAACACATTCTTTCTGACTAAACAAACCAAACAAAAACATATCTTTTGTGAAATTTCTTTATTGAGAACCTGAGAGATAACCAAGACGTTTAACTTCTCCTAGTTGGTGAAAAGCTGCCTTGAGAGCTTTAACTTTGTGTAGAAATTTAACTTGACTTTTAACTTTAACTTCAATATTGAGTAGACCAAAGACCCTAAATGTTTACTCGTTCTCTTGAATACAGGATCACAAACACTCAGACACTTTAGGATGCGCCACAGAAATCACTAGCTGAGTTTACAAACATTATGGAGCGTGTAGCCCACGTGAAACTGTCGGGGATCTTGGTTCCTCTGAAGCCCACATGAGAGAGCAGCTGTGTTATTGAGATCCAGACTCAGCGGTGTTTGCTTTCTTCTCTGTTTGTGTGTAGTTTGAGGGTGTGTATGATGTCACAGCACACATCTGCGTGATTGCAAACTCTAACGTGATCGGTGTTCAGGCATTCTTCACCTGCACTCTAAACACACTTTCAGGGGATCTGTTACCACAACTTAATTAAATGCATAGTTAAAAATTATAACTTATTGATTTATTAAAACTTTTAAGTTGCAAACATTACTTTGATGAGTTCTGTTGATTAAACTTAATATGTTGTGTAATTCAAACTGAAATAACAACTTAATGAAATTGTCTTTGACTTTAGAAACTGGGCAATGGATTTCTAGTTCCAAACGTTTTTTGCATTTTGAAGAGAATGAATGTTGAAATTAAGTGTTATTTATTCATTTATTTTTTAGTAAAATAAGTGTTTACTGCTGTCATGTTTGACATTTACAAGAGTTTGTTGAAGTTTTTATTAGAGGTCGACCGATTCATGGTTTTGCCGATTAATCGGCACCATAGTTGATTTGCAGAACAATCGGTTATCGGCAAAAATCCATCCGATAGTTTTCGGTGTTTTTTTTATTTTTTATTTTTTTATTTTTCTTCGGTGTCTGTTGCTGGAGTGGTTGATTTTTTTATACAGATGAGAGCTGAGGCGGAAATACTAAAGTTGTTTGTTTTGGCAATGCGCGCTGCAAAGCGGGAATGGCATTTAAATGCAACAGAAAATCCTGCCGCGGAACAGAGCGCCATTCACATAGTTTCATTAAATAACATTATAGCCTATTTGTCCCAAATAAGTTAATGAAAATGACTTCGCCCTAGGCTATAAATTATGTTTTGTGCTTTTTCACAAAACGTTTGTCTTTCCGTGGCTCTAATACAGTTTATGCTTCATATAGAGAGCTTAATACAGTCGCGCTTCTCTTTCCGTTTGCTCTGTTATTTAAAACCGAACTTCAAACTCATTTATGACACATAATTCATTCTTGAAGCAAACTATTCTGTTTGGTGATTAAATAAACAGTTTTAGACCGCTGCTTAATGAACGTGATGCGTCTGGTGTGTGTGTGTGTGATACCCGTGATTCTCCAAGACGCGCGCTGTGCTTTTGCAATGTGTCTTCACTTGCATTTTTTTATATTTTAATTAGTAATCATGCAGTGTTCTAAAATAGCAGCAAATAAAGAGTGCACATACAATATCAATAACCTGTGCATGAATTTTAATATGGCTTTTGTAGGTATTTCAAGATGGCCATCTTTAAGCATGACTGTTGAAATGAAATTGTAATACTTAATAAGAGTCCATTTGTAACATTAACAAAGCTTAGAAGTATTGTTCCTTGTTAGAGTGTGTTAATTTAATTTCAACATTTACTAATAGGCTTCATTTTTAAATTTTAAAGTTTCTTCTTTTAACATTTGTAAACATGAAATAACTTTAATAATCAATATAGTAATAAATATTAATACTAAATTTTTATTCTTTATAAAGAAGTTCAGTACTGTTACTGTTTTTTTTTAAATAGTAAAGCTCTATTTAGTTTTCATTCAGTATCATTTTAAAAACTATCGGTTGATTAATCGGTATCGGCCATGGGTCCAACCTAGCTATCGGTATCGGTAAAATCCACTATCGTCGACCTCTAGTTTTTATCATTATGCTTAAGAATAGAGCTCTTGTTCTTTAAAGGTGTAATTTTTTGACTGTACTAAAGAATAAAAATGGCACAATATATTTTCAGATGTTAAGGAAACACGCTACAGTAAGTTTACATACTTGTTTCTCTGAAAAACAGTGCTATTCTACTTTGAAATGTGCCTTCCATGGCGTAATGTCTGTTTTTGTTTTGGTCTGTGTGACTCCGCCCACTGCCAATTTGCCCAGTAGTATTTCAACACCCTGAAAACACAGCGTATTGCAGCCATGGAGGCTTGTAAATGAACTGACCTAAAAAAAGCCTTGGTATCCCTCTAAAAAGCTCCATGACCAGAGGCATATTAAAACGCGGATAAATCAATTCCGCGTTTTCTGAAAAAAGCAGAATTTACTGCTCTGAGGGTCAAACAGGCTTGTAAACAGCAGTAAAACCCAGATTTACAGAGTTTTAGAGGTCTTAAAAGTTTTAAATTGCTCGTTTTACTCATGATAATTTAATGCATGTGAATGATTTTTATGTTTGCATTAAAGAAAGCATTTGCTCCTGTCTCTTGTTTTCCTCTCAGCAGCTATAGACTGTGAGGTCCGGCAGTGGGGCCCCTGGTCTCCGTGTTCGTCCGTCTGTGGGGCGGGGACTACAGAGCGGAGCCGACAGGTAGCCACGCCCCCACGCAACGGAGGCACGCCCTGTCCCGACCTCAAACAGCGCCGCGGGTGTCTCACGCACACAGAGACCTGCAGTGCAGCTAAAGGTAATATACATACTAGCTCTGTTAAATCTTGCTGTCTTCATAGGCAGCACACTTCTAAGGTAGCATCCTAACTGCAATGGACTTTTTTCCACATATCCGGGTTTCTTTCATAAACAGAAGTCATCATAGTTGGGTAAAATTCTATAGTGGCGAATGGAAAGGACAACAAATATATATATATTTTTTCAAGTGTGCTCCAATAACAAAAGAAAAAACCCACAATGGTATTTCTATGACTTTCCCAAAGAAGAAAAAAAAATTAGAGAGAGAAAGAAGTCAAATTTGTCATCACTCCCTAAACCGCCGTATTATAAACACTCATGCAGAAAGAATTTCTGAAAGATTTTGCAAGATTTACACTGGGATTGACTTCTCCATGAAGGATGCATGCTGTGCAATGCTGCTTAAAAAATTGGCTTAACTTAAAAGAAGAAAAAAAATTAAACCACCTAATTTTTAGAAAAGGTCTTTGCATTGGCAGCATGCATATAATCTCTTAAAATGCTGTCTGTGTAGGAAGCTCACTTGGTTTTTAGTGTCTGTGTGAGTGTGAGATCCAGGGTGAGATAAAGAGGGAATGAAAAATGTGTGTTTGTTTATAGAATTGGAGTCAATGTCAGTGCATGTGAATTTCCACATCAGTATCGCATTGTAAGTCATTCCACTAAATTATTCCACCTTAGACGCTTGGAGACGTATTTTACTAGCTCTGTGTTTGAGCGCAGCTGCAAGCTGCAAGCTGCGAGCTGCACTGTTATCATTTTAGCTGAGATCTCATAGTAAGACATTTGACCACACACAAAATACTGCAAATATTTCTTGTTAGTTGACACATGTCCATTGTTTTTTTCCCCCCAACATCATTGTTTTTTAGGTGCTAAAGTTTTGCACCATTATTAATCACCATTTCATGTCTTTGCAGATCATGTTAATAGCATTGCATTGTACCATAAGCAAATGTGCCATAAGCGTGTCTCTCAAATATGAGCTTATAAAAACTATGGAAGCCCATTTCTGGCAATTCTGAGAAATAAACGAGTTTAAACAAGTTTATATCTCACAACTGTGACTTTTTCTCAGAATTGCAAGCTTATATCTTATATACACGTACAGTAATTGCGAGTTATGAAGTCAGAACTGTAAGATATAAACTCACATTTGTAAGAAAATATCAGTCTTTTTTCCCATCAGAGTTAGACTTTATAACTTGCAATTCTGACTTTATCTCACAATGCTGACTTTTTTTCTTACACTTGCGAGATATAAAGTCCCAATTACCTTTTTGTATTTTTTATGCAGTGGCAGAAACAGGCCTCCATAAAAAAAAAAACTACCGTTTAGTACAAGAATGAGAAATACTGTATGCAGGTTTAAAAACTGTTTTTAAGTGAAGCATGAAGCACACTGCTGTGTGAATGTGGGGTTCGTGTGTGTTTGTTTTGTGCTCTGGTGCTGCATTTCGTCTCTGGAGGAGTTTAATTTGCTCTCTTTCATTATCTTGATCTCTTCCTCCTCTTCAGAGGTGGCCAAAATCCTGCCTGACTCATTCAAGCGGAACTTTAAGGACCCTTGGAGACGGCCGCACATGCTTATGAAGGAAGAGAAGAAGAGGTGAGAGCGGCGGGATGTTCTAGAAAGCAGGACAAATGCAGCTGCAAACTGCTTTGAAAAAGAACAAAACGCTACATTAACAGATATTTCAAACA
The DNA here is from genome assembly GCA_027422415.1 of Schizothorax lantsangensis. Classification (NCBI taxonomy): domain Eukaryota; kingdom Metazoa; phylum Chordata; class Actinopteri; order Cypriniformes; family Cyprinidae; genus Schizothorax; species Schizothorax lantsangensis. The sequence goes on along the minus strand of CM049851.1, from coordinate 3,116,764 downwards.
CATTACTGTGATCAAAGACCTTCCTGTCTTCTAGCAAAAGGTTGCGACGGGAGTCTAACTATCAAGTGTTGTCTAGATTTACGGTACAATGAGAACAAGATGAATATGAAGCTGTTTATTAGGATTAATGAAATTATCTCTAATCATAGTTTGAGTCAAATAGACCTGATAGGGGTTGGGAGTCTGTGTTTTTACTGAACATTATCCAAAAATATGCTTACAGACTTTTTATCTCACAATTCAGACTTTTTTTTCACAATTCTGAGAAGAAACTGCAAAATATAAACTGAGATGTGAGATATAAACTCAGAACTGATAAATGGAAGATATGAACTCACAATTCTGAAAAAAGTCAGAATTGTTAGATAAAAAGTTGCAATTATATTTTTTTACTTAAAACAAAAACAGAATTGCAAGATATATACTCAGAATTTGGACTTTCTCACAATTCTGAGTTTGTCTTGAAATTCTGACTTTTCTCAAAAAAAAAAAAAGACTGAATTGTGAGAGAAAATGACGCGATTACCCTTTTATTTATTTATATATATATTTTTTTTTTATCTGTATGTACTTAAAACGTGGCATGAAATGAATAAACGTTTTTATTTTCCAATAATTATAGATCTTATTGTTAACATATCCATCGGTTTCTTTTTTTTTTTAAGGAATTTTGAATTAGAATGTCATACTTTTGCAAACTCATGTTCATTATGCCATGCCCACTTCTCAACATCCAGTCAACAACTGTATGAAATAAATCCCCGCCCTCTCCCTCTCCCTCTCCCTCTCTCTCTCTCTCTCTCTCTATATATATATATATATATATATATATATATATATAAAACATTTTTTATCCGTAATTCACTACACTCTGTGTACGTCAATATGGAAGAAAAGATGTTGCTCCTTGCATTTCAAATTTTAAAGGGATATTTCACTTAAAAATGAAAATCGCATTTCATCTAAAGAAATTTTAATTTTTCTGTTGATTTTTTTTTGTGAGAAGTGTGCCAGTGAATGAATGACACTAGGCTTAAAGCTCCTTAAAAGATCTTACAACGTTGTGTGTTCCTAATATTTCAATTTATATTGTGTACATCAAACATCTAATTTTTTTAAAGTGACGTGATGACATCGACATATGGTGACCATCCAATTTGTGCTCTGCATTTACATCCAAAGTGCACACACACAGCAGTGAACACACACCCGGAGCAGTGGGCAGCCATATGCTGCGGCGCCCGGGGACTGGTTGTGCCTTGCTCAAGGGTTCACCTCACATTCACTCCCGCCACCTACAATCCCTGCCGGACCCGAGACTACACAACCTTTGGATTACAGTCCGACTCTCTAACCATTAGGCCACGACTGCCCCTAACACACCCTTTAAATGATGAGATGCCATTACAAAGAAAATAGTAAACGTGTGAACAAATTACTTTATAAAGTGTAGGGGGGCGGGACACTTCAGATTTCAGAAAGCATTTGATTGGACAGAAAACCTGATGAGAAGCTATGCAGAGTGATGTCCAAAATGTTTGTTTCTTTGGTGGATGAGACTTAAACATATACCTAAATGTGAATTTTGTAAAAAAAAATAAAACTACCTTATAGTAACACTAAAATATTCATACTAACAGCCATAAAACATTTTTAACTGGTTGTATTTTGAGTACAGCAAAATCCACGACTTAATTTAAATGATTTTACAAACCCGTTCTTAAATCACATTATATCCCTTCTTAAACCCCTAGTAACACCTGCCTGAGGCCAGGAAATCAGATTATTGTGTGTGTGAGAATGAACTCGACGTGTGTGATCAGCGTCAGATAATGAGGAGTTAAATAGGATGGCAGGAATTAAATAACAGGTGCAGGTTCAAATGAACTGCGTTTAAACAGCTATGTGAGGATCCTTCCAAGCCGCACACACAGGAAATCCCAGAGCAAACCCTTTCATTAATCACAGGTGTAGAGTTTCAGCGTGATGGATATGTGTGTGTGCGTGAGAGACCAGAACGACATGCAGACCACAGAGGAGGAAAGGACGCCACACAGGCATAACATGTCCAACTAATGAAATCCAGCGTGGGAAGATTGACCTTTAACTTTATACAGCCTGCAGAAAGTCCTAGTGCAAATAAAACACAATTCAGTGTTCATTCATCATCAGACAGGCTTCATACAGTGTGCAACCAAACATCTTTGCTCATATCACAAGTGATGAGTTTGCAAGATTTTCAGTGAATAATGCTTTAAATTTTGTCTGCAAATATTATTTTGGTCTGAAATCTATCTGTCTGTCTGCAGTTACTGCGTGCAGATGCGTGTGAAGCAGGCGAGCGCTGCGTGTAAGGTGAAACCGTGGAGCGCCGGCTTGGTTCGTGAACGATCCGTATGCGTCGAATGTCAGAGCGACGCCATGACGACCGATAACCGCTGCCGTGGTGACGGGCTGCAGAACATCAGGTACGTGTCACGCATAACTTACAAAACATTCCTAACAATGAAATTCTTCATAAATAACATCTCACAGTTAGGATAACCTCCAACTTGTCTTAAATCCCCAAAGGTAAACTGTTTAATGAATATATTGGCATTTTTCAAATATATACGTATATATATTTGTCAAAAAAAAAACTGTATGCAAAATGAGAGTCGGGTCCGCTCCAGACTGCAAATATTGAAAAAAACAACACAAGGGAAGTAAACATAAGATTTGAAAAATGATATAAAGAATAAAATATAAAATGTAAGAGAATGTGCAAGCTGTAGAATTAAATATTAATATAAGCTATTACAGAGAGGAATAAAATACATGGTTGACAGAAGCAGCCAATCACAAAAATAAAATAAATATAAAAATAAGCATTAGAAAATGGTCTGGAAATGAGCTCCATTATGAGGTAGAGATTAATAATGAGTGTGTGATTAGTGATTTGAAGTAAGTCAGATGATGTTTTTAAGAGGCAGTGAATGGCCGTGGGGAATCCTCCTGAGTGTGCCATCAGGCGCGGAAGCGCTTATGGCAGCCTAGTGAAAAGACGTTACCAGTATGGTCTTTGAGGGGCCTATGAAATGTTGCAGAGAGGGGAGAGCCGACCCAGAGATACATTTTGCAAGGCTTCCCTGGAGCTGTTTCCAAATAATAAGACAAAACACTTTTTTTTTCTGGATTCCTTTCGCAGATTATTCTGTTTACCTGTGTTTGGATGTGTGTATTTTCTGGACTGTGTTTTAAGGGGTCCCAGTTAAGAGGAGTAAATGTCTCTTTCTGAATCCACAATGTATTTTGCTCAATTAAAAAGCATGATGTAAGTCATGGTGCCAGGACATAATCAATTGAAATCATGAAAAAATGGTCTTATACAATAGTGTGGGCTAACAGGAGGGGCTGTTTATTTTTTCCCCATAATTAATTTTTTTCTGTTTAACACTGTGTTTTAAAAAATAATTTTTAAAAAAAGCATCCTAATTAATTGAAATCTATTATACAATCTAACAGCTGTTTAAATCTAATTTTTAAATCCCTATGAAATCTGTTTTATTCCCCCCCCACCACCACCACCACCAAATTCAGCTAAAAAAAATTCTGGGTTCCATTTTTTCTAGACTCCGTTTTAATGGTTAAATTAATATTAAATATACAATTTAACAGCAATTTATTACAAGTTTAACAAATTTAATTAAGTCCCTATGAAATCTATTTTATTTGTTCCTCAAATTTTACTGAAATTCTGTGTTCTCCATTTAAATTTTTCTGGTTTAATTGCATTTTAATAATCAAAAGCATGTCTAATTAATATAATTCATAAAAACAACTAAATTCATTCATTTGTTTTCAATATTAGGGCCTATGAATTTTTTTTTTCTTCATAAATTCTGTGTTGTGTATTTTAAATTTTTCTGGTAATTAAATGAAGGCATAAAACATTAATTTATCTTAAGTTTTAATCAAATAAAAATTGAAAACTCTGTTTATTTTTTTGCAAACAAAATGCTAAATGCAGAGATTTACTGTTAAAATTAAAACTTGGGGAAAATGGTGATTATTCCTTAAAATAATAAGGTTTTAATTTTGTTTTTAACAACTTTTATTTTGACAGGTTGCTGTAAAGACCTTTTAAGCTTCTGTGTGTTTATGATATGACAATAGTTTTTCTCAAATGAAACCGTAAAATATTAATGAAATGACTTTCGGGCTCTGGAGATGAAGTTCATGTGTTTATGAGCTTTTTTGAGGAACTGCACTTTTTTAGAATTTCTCTTAACTTCTTTCTTAAGAAGATTTTTATAAATCCAGCTCCTGAACTTGAGGTTTTTGACATCAATGTCTCTTCCACTAGAACCTTCTGGTCTGCCACATCAGCTCCGGGTTGCTCTGGGTCGTGGGTTCGAGAGTCATTCACTGAGGACTGCCGGTGTCCGTCTTACTCCATGATTTTCATCTGAACCAAAACACACTTTCAAGCTCATTTCGAGGGACATGGATGCTTAAAATGATTCCACAGGAGTCCTGGAGAGCCTCCTACATCTGAAGCCAAATTCTCTCCATCAAAAGTTAAGCAATCTGTCACCTTCCTGTGCCTCCACCAAACCAGCACACAACTCTGTTCTTCTGAAGCTCTGCTGTCTACCTCCAAAATGCACCTGCACCCGTTTCTGATGCCTTGGATTATAGATTTCACTCTGTCCTGTTTTTCTACTCTCGTCTCTCTTCTGATTCATACGTACTGTATTTATATGTTTGAATGTACTTCTGTGTGTCAGTGTGCATGTGTGTGTGTAATGTTTGCACGTGTTGCGTGTGTTTTGAATGCAAAACTCGTTAATGCACGAGTCTCTGAAAGACAAGCTAATGTATATGAATGTTTCTATTTGGTAGTATTTCATTTTCTGGAGAAAATCCCTTTGTTCATTTTCAAGTGTCCTGATCTGTGCAGAACACTACAGTGCCTTATGAACGCCACTTTCACATGTTGACCAAAGTTGCTTTGACATCAGCGTTCATTTTGTTTGCATGATTTGAAAGCTGTATTCAAAACCGCACTCGATTCTTCTTGAAAATGGGATACGTTTCTTGTGTTTGCATTTGGTATAAAAGCAAAGTGCCCTAAATTGTGGTCGTGAACCACAACTGATGACGTATAATTTGTTCATCACATATAAAACATTTCTCATTGCTGCTTGTCTCTGCAGAAATTGCCTTTACATAAAATCCCATTTATTTTATTAAAATAAATGTCCAATTTATTTATTATTACAGCATCTCTGACTCTAATATATAATGACTTTCACGCACACATATAGTATAACATCAGGACTGCACCAAATGAATACTTTCTAGATTGCAATTTCATCGTATTTTTGTCTTTAAGTAATATTTCAATAGTTCTATTGATGCTTTTGTATGATTTTTTTGCCTTTTGTTATTTGCGATGTTATTCGTATTCCCATCACACATTAAACAGTCATTCGTCTCAGTTAATTTTCTTTCATTGCTTGCTTTTTCAGTGTCCTAATTGACATTTCAGTGTGATTCTGATGCTCACCCTACAGGAGTGCCTTCAGTAACGCAGTCAGTGGCGTCACTGAGCCGTAGCGGATATTTAGCGTGCATGTGCTCATTACAGATCAAAGGGCTTGTCTTGTTTACATGCACCCGTCTGCACACATACTACGCTCACTACATATATTTTGTGGCATTTTTTGCATGCTTGCTCAGCAGCATGCTACTTAAGATTCCGGTAATCATGTGTTGATGTTCAGTTTGTAGGATGGAATGTGTCTGAATGAACAATCGACACAGTTACTCTAACCAGTACTTTCTGCACTGCTTTACACTTCTACTTTAAACTTCTGCTTCAATGCTTTAAATGACTTATGCAAAAACAAAAACAAAAACTAAATTTTCTAACAAAAATGCTTATGTATGAATATCTTTACAAAATTATTTTTTAAATGTGTATTTATACCTATATATGTACTATATAGTTTTTTGAACATACTGATTAAAATGATCTAATTCCTATGCATATTGAACCACATGCTACTTTTTACTGTAACTGATTTAACTAAAAATATGCTCATTTAGTTTTAGTAAACCAAAAAAATGCCAATGTATGGATGTCTTTACAAATATATTTTTAGTTTTTTTGTGTGTGTGTGTTTGTACACACACACACACACACACACTACCGTTTAATAGTATATTTTTATGTTTTTGATCCAAAATACAGAAAAAAACAGCAATGTTGTGAAATATCTGTAAAATTTGAATACATTTTTAAATTAAATTTATTTCTGTGATCAAAGCTGAATTTTCAGCATCATTACTCCAGTCTTCAGTGTCACATGATCCTTCAGAAATCATTCTAATATGCTGATTTGCTGCTCAAGAAACATTTCTGATTTTATATATGAAGAGTTCATTTGTAATCCCAGTTTAACACCTCTGGTGTGACTGTAAATGCAGACCTTGAGCCAAAAACTCATCACCAAACACCAATGACTTGTACATATGGGTTCAGTCATTTTAGACACTTCCAAAACTGTTGCAACAGAGATGGAAATACAATTTTTAAATACATGAATTATGTTCCCATCGTTGTTGCCACAGATTTGGAAGTGCATTTTTCTGTTCTAAAGAAGGGGGTGTCCCAATACTTTTGTCTATATAGTGTATGTACAAGTCATTGTGTTTGGTGATGAGTTTTTGGCTCAAGGTCTGCATTTACAGTCACACCAGAGGTGTTAAACTGGGATTAGGACTTGGTTTTATGCAGACCAGTCAAGTTCTTCCACACTGACTCAATCAATCATTTTCTTTTTGAACCTTGTCTTATACACAGAGACATTGTCATGTTAGAATAGAAAAGAGTCCCGTCCAAACTGTTGCTATAATATTAGAAGCACACAATTTCCTAGAATATCATTATATGCTTTAACATTAAGATTTGTACTCTAGTAATTTCTATAAGTAGTCAAACCTGTTCATTAGAAGGGGCGACCCAATATATTTGGCAATATAGTGTGTGTATATATATATATATATATATATATACAGTGGGTACGGAAAGTATTCAGACCCCCTTAAATTTTTCAATCTTTGTTATATTGCAGCCATTTGCTAAAATCATTTAAGTTCATTTTTTTCCTCATTAATGTACACACAGCACCCCATATTGACAGAAAAACACAGAATTGTTGACATTTTTGCAGATTTATTAAAAAAGAAAAACTGAAATATCACATGGTCCTAAGTATTCAGACCCTTTGCTGTGACACTCATATATTTAACTCAGGTGCTGTCCATTTCTTCTGATCATCCTTGAGATGGTTCTACACCTTCATTTGAGTCCAGCTGTGTTTGATTATACTGATTGGACTTGATTAGGAAAGCCACACACCTGTCTATATAAGACCTTACAGCTCACAGTGCATGTCAGAGCAAATGAGAATCATGAGGTCAAAGGAACTGCCTGAAGAGCTCAGAGACAGAATTGTGGCAAGGCACAGATCTGGCCAAGGTTACAAAAAAATTTCTGCTGCACTTAAGGTTCCTAAGAGCACAGTGGCCTCCATAATCCTTAAATGGAAGACGTTTGGGACGACCAGAACCCTTCCTAGAGCTGGCCGTCCGGCCAAACTGAGCTATCGGGGGAGAAGAGCCTTGGTGAGAGAGGTAAAGAAGAACTCAAAGATCACTGTGGCTGAGCTCCAGAGACGCATTCGGGAGATGGGAGAAAGTTGTAGAAAGTCAACCATCACTGCAGCCCTCCACCAGTCGGGGCTTTATGGCAGAGTGGCCCGACGGAAGCCTCTCCTCAGTGCAAGACACATGAAAGCCCGCATGGAGTTTGCTAAAAAACACCTGAAGGATTCTCTGGTCTGATGAGACCAAGATAGAACTTTTTGGCCTTAATTCTAAGCGGTATGTGTGGAGAAAACCAGGCACTGCTCATCACCTGTCCAATACAGTCCCTACAGTGAAGCATGGTGGTGGCAGCATCATGCTGTGGGGGTGTTTTTCAGCTGCAGGGACAGGACGACTGGTTGCAATCGAGGGAAAGATGAATGCGGCCAAGTACAGGGATATCCTGGACGAAAACCTTCTCCAGAGTGCTCAGGACCTCAGACTGGGCCGAAGGTTTACCTTCCAACAAGACAATGACCCTAAGCACACAGCTAAAATAACGAAGGAGTGGCTTCACAACAACTCCGTGACTGTTCTTGAATGGCCCAGCCAGAGCCCTGACTTAAACCCAATTGAGCATCTCTGGAGAGACCTAAAAATGGTTGTCCACCAACGTTTACCATCCAACCTGACAGAACTGGAGAGGATCTGCAAGGAGGAATGGCAGAGGATCCCCAAATCCAGGTGTGAAAAACTTGTTGCATCTTTCCCAAAAAGACTCATGGCTGTATTAAATCAAAAGGGTGCTTCTACTAAATACTGAGCAAAGGGTCTGAATACTTAGGACCATGTGAAATTTCAGTTTTTCTTTTTTAATAAATCTGCAAAAATGTCAACAATTCTGTGTTTTTCTGTCAATATGGGGTGCTGTGTGTACATTAATGAGGAAAAAAATGAACTTAAATGATTTTAGCAAATGGCTGCAATATAACAAAGAGTGAAAAATTTAAGGGGGTCTGAATACTTTCCGTACCCACTGTATATAGAACTAGTATGCATACTGACTGAACATACTAAAAGCTAGAATGTAGTTACTCAGTGTTTGTCAGAACTGTGGTCCAGTGGTTAGACGGTGTGTTTATGCCCGATAAGGTTCAAATCTGGTCTGTGTCAAGAAAAGATCCCTTTTCCCCAACTTCCTGTCTGCTCTGTACTGTCAACATACAATAAGAATGGCAAAAGCCCATCAATAATAGAAAGAGTGACATCACTGAAAAGACAACAGATGAGCTCAGTGATTGGCTCGCCAGTGATGTCATGGTTAATTTCTCCAGTGAGCTCACTGAAGGGCTTTCTAATGGGGTCTGTGAGGGTTAAAAACAGATAGTGTTTTCTTTAGTGTGTACTAATCAAGGCTAACCAAATTACATGGGTTTGGGGTTATTTTATAACTGAAGGGTATAGTTTCATTTTCTAAGGAGTTTGACTTGGTATTATTTTATAAGTGCAATGGCTTCGGTAGGGTTTTATTCTATAAATGTAAAAGATTTGGTATCGTTTTATTCTGTAAGTGAAATGAGATTCTGGGTAACCGATGGGGGAAACATGTCATCTCTGGCCCACTGCTTTATGGCTGCTGACAGCAGTGGATTCTGGGATTAGGGGATGAAAAGAAAGGCATTCCATCCCGTTCACTGAACACGAGAGGAAACTGTCTAAAATCAAAAGTGAACATGACCAATGAATAACAAATGAAACTGAGAAGAATTATCTTTTTCATCTGCAGTGGTATTTCAACACTTGTAAAGCAATAAGGTAAAATAAACAAACTAAAATAATTCTGGCCAAAATGTTATAAATATATATATATATATATATATATATATATATATATATATATATATATATTGCGGAGGGCAAAAATATTATATAAATAATAAAAGCTTTAAAAAAATATGTATTTTTAAAAAGGAAAAAATGGACAAAATATATTTTAAACATATTTTGCCAAATATATATTGGTAATTTCTTTGCATATTTTTAAATATTAAATTTTTTATATATTTAATATTTGAACTTTAATTCAAATTTGAACTTCAAAGTTGCCATAAAACTGTATTTACCTTGGCATAGCTGAATAATAAGAGTTCTGTACATACAGTGAACTTCAAACACCATTGTTTCCTCCTTATGTAAATCTGGTGAATAAAAAAGACCACTTGGAGTCAATGGCATCCAGCAACTGTTTGGTTACCAACAATCATCTTTTGTGTTCAGCAGGAAAACAAAAGTTTTATACAGGTTTGGAACAACATGAGGGTGAGTAAATGATGACAGGGTTTTATTTTGGGGTGAACTAACGTTAGCCTTTATGCTAAGAAGACTGGGCGTCGCCGCTGCGGTTCCAGTGACAGATAAACTTTTCCCTCTCGTGTGTATTTTCCTCTCAGGAACAGACTGCAAACATTCTTCCCACAACCCCAAACCTCGGGTTACAAGTAATACTGCAACTTAACGAGTAAACTGATTACATAATAAACCACAAACTCACCTCAGTGAAAACAGTCCCGCGCAAACCAGCTGCTCACGCGAGCCGTTAATGAGGGCTTTGTGACGCGCGCGCAGATGTGCAGAGAGCAAGAATGATAATGAATGTGTGCGACTCTGGAGAAACCTCACTCTTTCATCTAACGTTTTTCGAGAACGATTACCAAAATATTTTCGATGTTTGTGGGACTACATATTTGTCTTCTGGTGAGAAAGTACTGTAAATATAGAAATTATTTCTTCATCTCAATCATGAATAACAGCGTTTCAAGATGTTATATATTGCCATCTAGTGGACTGATCTTGCAAGTACAACTTACAAAATGCACTGTGGCTGTAGATTAATGATATGCAGGAGCTAAATTAGTTTTTATTAGGCTACTATGCTCTGCATGCATCATCAAATGCATTTCAAAATAATTTCTATTAGAACCCAGATTTGCTCTCTGCACATCCAACAGTGTTTACTACCCTGTCATTCACTCCTGACAAGAACCGTTCATTGAGGCTCTTCTGACTGACATGTACTGACCAACCATCATAAACAGAACAGCAGCTGCTTCAGGTATCTGTAACTTAGGCTAATCTATATCTTATCACTATAATACCGATTTTGCCATTTGTCAAATTAGGTTATTTGCTACTGAGCACTGTCACTGAAGCAACAAATAGCCTATAGATATTTAATTAAAAAAAATGAATGCTATGTACACATGCATTTAGAGCGGTTATGAACGGTTTGGTTAGCATGGTCTGTGGCAGACTTTTCTTCGTGTCAGGGCAACAATTCAGTAAACAAGAAATAAATATTGAGTGATTCAAATCCAGTGTTGGGTGTATAACGCATTACAAGTAACGCGAGTTACGTAATCAGATTACTTTTTTCAAGTAACTAGTAAAGTAACGCATTACTTTTTAATTTACAAGAAAATATCGGAGTTACTTTTTCAAGTAACGCCAGTTACTTTGTTTTCCCATTTATTGACTGACAGCTTTCCTGTAGAAATCAGAAGTACAGAGGTGTTGTGTGCGCTGTGTGAACATGTTACTGTAGTTCAAGACTGAATGTGAATGTGCATTAATTCATCTCACTCGCAAAAAAAAACAGATTTAGTATTCATCAAAATGAATTAAAACAGTGAAATGCAAACCTGCAATAATTAAATGTTAAATAACACAAATGTATCCAATCCCATTTTATTAACCGATGTCTTTGCTGCTGACCTTTGATGATCCAGTTCAACCATACTAATAAGCAAAAATGACTTTCTATAAACTAAAAATTGTGCTTCATTGTTTTTTTATTGCTGAAGAGTGTTGAACCTTCTACTGTACAGACGTGAATTTACTTTTCCTTCAGCCTGAGGTTTATTCATTACACTTTTTGGCTGAAAGGGCTTTTACATTTGCTATAAATAGAACTTTTTATATTAAAAACAAACAATCCCTGCTCATATTTAAAAAGTAACGCAAAAGTAACGTAACGCATTACTTTCCAGAAAAGTAACTAAATAACATTAGTTACTTTTTTAGGGAGTAATGCAATATTGTAATGCATTACTTTTAAAAGTAACTTTCCCCAACAATGTTCAAATCGTAGAGACAATATTGTCTTTTTTTTGCTCTATTTTGCTCACAAAAATGGTTTCAAACAAAGCCATGTTGTTGTTTTTTTTTCTGTCATTTCATATATTTCTATATTCCAGTTCTTATTTAAAACATGAAACTCATATTTATGCAATTTGTAAGTGCAGTGTCGTGGTTTACAGTGAATTTATAGCAGGTATGACGCAGAGCTTTTTTATTACTTTTTAAAAAAATAGTTAAACCTGGCAACACACTTATGTCTATGTATAGGCCTTCTTATTTTCTGTTTTGTTTTGTTTTATAACTGTACTGCATTAATGGTTCGATGTTTTGTACTGTTTCATAAAAAAGAATAATAAATCAGGAAAAAAGATTTTCAAACCGGTTCCAAAGTCCTGATCTGAATCAAAAGATTCACGAACCGGCTTCGAAATTCCGATCTGAATCAAAAGATAAACGAAACGGCTCAGAAGTCCGATCTGATCTGAATCAAAAGATAAACGAAACCGCTCAGAAGTTCCGATCTGAATCAAACAAACCTGCTCCGAGGTTCCGATCTAAATCGTGAATCGCAAACCTGAATCAAACGATTCACGAACCCACCCAGAAGATCTAAATCAAATGATTTGCGTACCATGAGACTAAAATTCATGTACCATGATATTTACATACTCCAAGAATCACAGGGTAGATGTACAAAAACAGGCTACATGGTACTTATGTTTTCTATTGTTATTCTGAATGTACTAAAGTGAAACCGTCTAAATGAAAACATTTTATTTTTGTTCACATGTCACATTCAGCTTTAATGACTACAACATTTGATTTACATATGCAGAAACAATAGTGAAATGTTCACAGATTTTCAGTGTGGTATGTCATACAAAGCCACCCTAATATATACCTGAAAAAGAAAATCACAAAAGAAAAATAACAAATTCGTCCTTAGGTTAGTGGATATTTTGTGGGTTGCATTCACAAGTGACTCATCTATAGACTGGTGAAATGCAACGACAGTGCCATGACAATCAGTCGACATCTGAAATCAATGAACTTTAAGGCAGATCAATATGTTTCTGTTATACACGGTACTCCATTAATGTGCTATACACATGGAAAACAAGGATACACCATTATAAAAGTGTCTGATGAAGGCAGATTTCTCATGGGAATATTTCTAAACTAGGTCATATTACAGTTGTGTTCAGTTAAGGAGTGCAAGGTATTTGGTAATTCAGAAAGCATTGACTGAAATGGCTCTAACATACTTTTCTTACAGGTAACATTTTCATCTCTAAGCTTATGTACAATCCAGTTCAAATAAGTGAAGATTAAATGAAGGCAGAATTGAAATGAGTGCTTAACTTCTCAATAAACCACCACCCCATGTTTCTCATATGCATAACAAACACACACTTCCCTTGGAGAGAAAACCAGAAATGTTTCTAAGCAGGTGTTTTGGATCACCTTGGCCACACCTCCAGGAAATGACATCACACTGGGAGTCTATTTGAGGTTTTTGAGCTGCCGGTTGGTGGAGCTGATCTTGCCGTCCATCGTGTCAACCTTATTGAGCAAAGCGTCCAGAGAAACGTCCTGGTCATCGATCTCGGACTGCAGCCCCAGACCCAGGTTCTTCAGACGACCCAAACCCAACGACATATCATCTGCAGGACACAAACACACGTTCAGATCCGGTGTGATCCCATCAAGGTATGAGAAAAAACATTTTGTGTTTCTCACCGAGGTTACTGTCCAGCTGTTGATGGGCGGCCCGTAGATGTTTGTTCTTGGGATACCCATTCTGATCGGACGGCCCGTTATCCAGCGAAGCAGACGCTCCGAATCCTGTTCAAACGAACATTAGTGACTCTGAAGAGCTGACAAATGTTAATAGTTTGTGAAGCTTCGAAACCTTTGAGAATCATTTGTTTTGAACTAGTGATTCAAAGCATGTATCAAACTGCCACAGTCATGCGATTTCAGTAAACGAGGCTGTGTTACGTCATAACATATTTTGAAACATTCCAGTATTTCAATGGTTCACCGCCAAGAGGGAATGATCCCTGTGAACCCATGAACCAGTGTCTATATGGTTGTTACCTGATTTCAGGTAAATCTTATAAATTTGTAGACATTTTAATAATGTATTTGTATAATTAAAATAGAGTTTTAGTTAATAGTCTCTTGTTGGACTGATTAACCATAAAACAAACCAAAACGCCCTACAAATTGATAAAATAACACAATGTGTTTTTATTGCCATGCCAGTATCTATGGCCATTTTTATGGCAAGATCAATGTTTGAAAATAAATAAATAGTATTAACAACATACAATAAAAATGAAAAACTACAATTCATAACCAACTTACATCATTATATAAGAGATATATATATATATATATATATATAAGATTTTTCACTTTAATATTTGCTAAAAAAAATCTGATTATTCCTGGTGAAATGTTTTTTTTTTATAACATCTATTAGAGAACTTTCTGAGTAAAAATGTTGCCTAGAGGCATTTAAAGCAAAAATAACATACACACTTCATATTTAATTGGTATCAGATGATTTGTTAATTGCATTTAATAGATTACACTTTCAAAAAAACATTTGTAATTGGTTTGTAAAAGGTGTTTTTAATGCAGGTTTTTGTTGCATTTACACTGTGTTTGACCAGCGAGTGGTGTTTCAAGTGCTCTGAAACAGTGAGTCATTATGCAAATTGGTTGAAATGATTCAATGTTTTGAAAAGCTTTGTTTCTCTCATCACTAGGTAATGCTGACTCATGGATAAACATCCTGTACGTGTATGTATAAGTAATGTACAGTGTATATAAGCATGCGTAAGTTAGGAAGTGCATCATCATGTGTCTGTGTTTACCAGATGTGTCCAGTTTCCTGAGGTTGGGATGGCTGGCTTGATATTTGTCTTCCTGCTGTTTGCTCTCCGTAAGCGCGTTCTGTAACCTAACATCATCAGACATTCACAAAATTAGATTTGCTGTTCAATAATATTCAGACATGTTTTATTTCCAGATATGGCATCTTCCCTGAATAAGACCTACAGTATATTTAAGTTAATGTGAATCAAAACAAGTGTGAATGAATGAATCTAATTTTATAATATAAAAATTTTACAATGATAAAGTTTTCATATTCATTTTTGTGGAATATATTCAGTGTTTTATCAGCTGAATGAACTGTACATCTATTCATCACAGCCTCATTTTCATTTCACATTAAATCTAAGGCTTTTGCTTTAAATGAGTTCAGTAGGCAAATGTAACTTTTTTTTTTTTTTTAGGGCTTTTCCGGGTCTTAAAAGTCTTAATTCGCAGTTCCGCAAATTATGGCCTTAAATCAGAACTGAAAGTCTTAAATTCATGAAGTTACACACATTCATTAAATGTTGCACACTACAAAAAAATGCTGTTCTTCCTCAGTATTTTTTGTCTCGTTTTGCAGTACAAATATCTAAACATGCTTAAATTGAGATAATTGAGATGCAAAAGGAAGAATATGAAATATTGTTTTCTGAGAAACTGAACAAAATGGAGTGAGTTCATGCTTAAAACAAGAGCAAATATCTGTGGGGAATAAAAACTTGTTTTCCCTTTGAATTAAGCTAGTTTTTCTGAGCCCACTGGCAGATATTTCTTCTTGTTTTAATCAAACTCGCTTCATTTTGATCAGTTTCACAGAAAGCAAGACTTTGTATGTTAAGCAAGTTTACTTCTTAAGTAAATGTATCTTGATTTAAGAATCTTTAGACATTTGCACTGGAAAACAAGACAAAAATACTGATAAAGAACATCACTTTTTTTGCAGTGTGATCAGAAGTAAATAAAAGTTATTTTAGTGGTTGAGCGCAAACTATAAAATTAATTTGGATTAAAAAATAGAGATTGCTAATATAATTTATTCCATAAATATACCTTCATAACACCTGCAGAAACCCTGTTTATAAATGCATAAGTTGAAAAAGAGAGTGAAAGAAAAAAGAAAGTGGCAAACATGGAAATTATTTTGTTTTTAGTAAAAATGCATTTCAGGAACAGTGTGCTGTTATGCCGTGTTTCAGTGCATGTAAACGGGTGAGTATTTCATCTGACCTGCTGTTGGCCTCGTAGGACACGGGCTGCTCCTTTTGAGCAGGTTTGGGAGGTTCAGGTTTGCTTTTGAAATAGTTGACCATGCCACCCCACACACTCTTAATGGTGTTTATATGCTTCTGGCTCGTCCTCATGTCCTGCTCCATGTTGTCAATCATCTTCTCTGTCCTCTTCAAAGCCTCACCCTGACGAATCAGTTCCTGTGGAGGACAGTACAGCCATTTCAATGAAACAGCCAAAGCAGTGCGTTTGTGAGAGACTAAATACTCTAAAGTTCAGTCTCTAAATGCTTCCTCTCACCTCTGCTGTCTCGGCTCCGACTTTCTCTGATTCGTAGATGAGTCCGAGCGAGCGGTAGCTGCTGTCCACGGCCGACTGCGCTGTGTGCATCACTTCCTGCTGCAGCTGTCTCTGCCGTCTCTCCGCTGGACTCAGTGAACTCTCCTCCGGATCGTCGTCAAAGTTAAAGCCTCTTCGAGGCTTCGAGTCCTCTTCATCGTCATCATCGGCGAAAGGATTGTGGGACTTGGAGTAGGCAGACATCCTGTGCTGGAGTGAGATGACAGTAAACACAGATCCAGACATATCTGAGCTCATGAACAGTACAAACATGATTTTAGAGGAAAGATTTATTCATTTTATATTTGCATACATATTTCTTCTTCCTCTTAAGAATATTAATAAATGTATAAAAATATAAAATAAACAAATTATTGTTAAATTATGTATATGATTTATTGTTAATAATATTATTATTTATAATAATAATATTTAATATTTATTTTATACATTATTTAATATTTATAATAATATAAATGAAGATAGTAATGTTTAATTATTATAAATAAGAAATATTCATATACATAATATATTACTTCTACTACTGCTAATATTATTAATATTGTTTATTATTAGTAGTATGCTGTAATGAATCATTTCACAAATTAAAACTAAATATATAAGTATTATACAGGAACATTACACAAATACTACTAAAATTCGAAATAATTATTAAACTACATAATACACTACTAATTATTATTAATAGTGCTCATGATGACATTATTATTATTATATATATAAGATAGCTTTGATCTAAAACATCCTAAGGATTACATAATAATAAAAAAGACAGTTAGAGAAGGTGCTTTGAATAATAATAGTGTTGAGTTTAATCCAAACTTCTTCAAGTGGCTGCACCATGGTAAACGTGATGGTATTCACGCTACTACTGTGGTAAACGTGACGGTATTCACGCTACTACTGTGGTAAACGTGATGGTATTCGCTACTACTGTATTCACGCTACTACTGTGGTAAACGTGACGGTATTCACGCTACTACTGTGATAAACGTGACGGTATTCACGCTACTACTGTGATAAACGTGACGGTATTCACGCTACTACTGTGATAAACGTGACGGTATTCACGCTACTACTGTGATAAACGTACGGTATTCACGTACTACTGTGGTACGGACGGTATTCACGCTACTACTGTGATAAACGTGACGGTATTCACGCTACTACTGTGGTAAACGTACGGTATTCACGTACTACTGATAAACGGACGGTATTCACGCTACTACTGTGGTAAACGTGACGGTATTCACGCTACTACTGTGATAAACGTGACGGTATTCACGCTACTACTGTGATAAACGTGACGGTATTCACGCTACTACTGTGATAAACGTGACGGTATTCACGCTACTACTGTGATAAACGTGACGGTATTCACGCTACTACTGTGATAAACGTAAACGTACTACTGACGGACGGTATTCACGCTACTACTGTGATAAACGTGACGGTATTCACGCTACTACTGTGATAAACGTGACGGTATTCACGCTACTACTGTGGTAAACGTAAACGTACTACTGACGGTATTCACGCTACTACTGTGGTAAACGTACGCTACTTTCACGTACTACTGTGGTAAACGTGACGGTATTCACGCTACTACTGTGGTAAACGTGACGGTAACACGCTACTACTGTGGTACGGACGGTATTCACGCTACTACTGTGATAAACGTGACGGTATTCACGCTACTACTGTGATAAACGTACGGTATTCACGTACTACTGTGATAAACGTGACGGTATTCACGCTACTACTGTGATAAACCGTACGCTACTTTCACGCTACTACTGTGGTAAACGTGACGGTATTCACGCTACTACTGTGATAAACGTACGGTATTCACGTACTACTGATAAACGGTATTCACGCTACTACTGTGATAAACGTGACGGTATTCACGCTACTACTGTGATAAACGTGACGGTATTCACGCTACTACTGTGATAAACGTGACGGTATTCACGCTACTACTGTGATAAACGTACGGTATTCACGTACTACTGTGGTAAACGTGACGGTATTCACGCTACTACTGTGGTAAACGTACGGTATTCACGCTACTACTGACGGTATTCACGCTACGGTACTGTGGTACGCTAACGTGACTGTGGTATTCGTGACGCTACTACTGCTACTACTGGTAAACGTGACGGTGACGATTCACGCTACTACTGTGGTAAACGTGACGGTATTCACGCTACTACTGTGGTAAACGTGACGGTATTCACGCTACTACTGTGGTAAACGTGACGGTATTCACGCTACTACTGTGGTATTCAACGTGACGGTATTCACGCTACTACTGTGATAAACGTGACGGTATTCACGCTACTACTGTGGTAAACGTGACGGTATTCACGCTACTACTGTGGTAAACGTGACGTGACGGTACTTCACTGTGACTACTGTGGTAAACGTACGGTTCATTCACGCTACTACTGTGGTAAACGTGACGGTATTCACGCTACTACTGTGGTAAACGTGACGGTATTCACGCTACTACTGTGATAAACGTGACGGTATTCACGCTACTACTGTGGTAAACGTGACGGTATTCACGCTACTACTGTGGTAAACGTGACGGTATTCACGCTACTACTGTGGTAAACGTGACGGTATTCACGCTACTACTGTGGTAAACGTGACGGTATTCACGCTACTACTGTGATAAAACGTGACGGTATTCGTGATGGTATTCGCTACTACTGTGATAAACGTGACGGTATTCACGCTACTACTGTGATAAACGTGACGGTATTCACGCTACTACTGTGGTAAACGTGACGGTATTCACGCTACTACTGTGGTAAACGTGACGGTATTCACGCTACTACTGTGGTAAACGTGACGGTATTCACGCTACTACTGTGGTAAACGTGACGGTATTCACGCTACTACTGTGATAAACGTGACGGTATTCACGCTACTACTGTGATAAACGTGACGGTATTCACGCTACTACTGTGGTAAACGTGACGGTATTCACGCTACTACTGTGGTAAACGTGACGGTATTCACGCTACTACTGTGGTAAACGTGACGGTACGGTTCACGCTACTACTTGGTAAACGTGACGGTATTCACGCTACTACTGTGGTAAACGTGACGGTATTCACGCTACTACTGTGGTAAACGTGACGGTATTCACGCTACTACTGTGGTAAACGTGACGGTATTCACGCTACTACTGTGTAAACGTGACGGTATTCACGCTACTACTGTGATAAACGTGACGGTATTCACGCTACTACTGTGGTAAACGTGACGGTATTCACGCTACTACTGTGGTAAACGTGACGGTATTCACGCTACTACTGTGGTAAACCGTGACGGTATTCACGCTACTACTGTGTAAACGTGACGGTATTCACGTACTACTGTGGTAAACGTGACGGTATTCACGCTACTACTGTGGTAAACGTGACGGTATTCACGCTACTACTGTGATAAACGTGACGGTATTCACGCTACTCACGCTACTACTGTGATAAACGTGACGGTATTCACGCTACTACTGTGATAAACGTGACGGTATTCACGCTACTACTGTGGTAAACGTGATGGTATTCACGCTACTACTGTGATAAACGTGACGGTATTCACGCTACTACTGTGGTAAACGTGACGGTATTCACGCTACTACTGTGGTAAACGTGATGGTATTCACGCTACTACTGTGGTAAACGTGACGGTATTACGCTACTACTGTGATAAACGTGACGGTATTCACGCTACTACTGTGGTAAACGTGACGGTATTCACGCTACTACTGGGTAAACGTGACGGTATTCACGCTACTACTGTGGTAAACGTGACGGTATTCACGCTACTATTGATAAACGTGACGGTATTCACGCTACTACTGTGGTAAACGTGACGGTATTCACGCTACTACTGTGGTACGTGACGGTATTCAGCTACTACTGTGGTAAACGTGACGGTATTCACGCTTACTGTGATAAACGTGACGGTATTCACGTTACTGTGGTAAACGTGACGGTATTCACGCTACTCTGTGGTAAACGTGACGGTCACTCTACTGTGGTAAACGTCGGTATTCAGCGCCACTGTGATAAACGTGACGGTATTCCTCCCAGCGTGACGGTATTCAGAACTGTGAAAAGGACGGTATTACGCTACTCATAATAAACGTACGGTATCACGCTATATTGATAAACTACGGTATTCACGAATTGGTAACTGAGTTTCACGTTTTTAAACGACGGTATTCACGCTTACTGTATAAACGTACGGTACAGACTATGTGATAAACGTGACGGTATTCACGCTCCTATAAACGTGACTATTCACGCTTTTGGTAAACGTGTTACTTGTGTGGTAAACTGATGGTATTCACGCTCTCTGTGGTAAACGTGACGGTATTCACGCTTTTGAAAACGTGACGGTATTCACGCTCTACTGATGACGGTAGCTTACTTGTGGTAAACTGACGGTTCCTCCTGTGATAAACGTATATTCCGCTATCACGCTACACTGAAAACGTACGGTAGTACATGTTCTACGGTAGTTCACGCTCTCTGTGGTACTCGGTATTCACGCTACCTGTGGTAAACGTCGGTACACGCTACTACTGATAAACGTGACTATTCACGTTACTGGATAAACGTGACGGTTCCCTATTATAAACGTGCGGTATTCACGCTGTTGTGGTAAACGTTGGTATTCAGTCTAGTGTGGTAAACTGTGGTATGTCCCAACTGTGGTAAACTGACGGTATTCACGCTCTTGTGGTAAATACGGTACACGCTAATGTGGTAAACTGACGGTATTCCTTTGTGATAAACTGACGGTATTCACGCTCTACCTGTGGTAAACTTGATTCACGCTTAGTGTGGTAAACGTGATGGTATTCACGCTTCTGTGGTAAACTCTACCTACCTGTGGTAAACGTGACGGTATTCACGCTACTACTGTGGTAAATGTCTAAAATAACCTGGTGCTTTCTTTTAGTAGAAGATCTGGATAATGTCCGTCTTGTACAAACTACTATGGCTGACAAACAATCATCGGAAAACGCTTACAGATATAGAGTAAGCGTATTAAATATGTAAACGTTTTATAATTCTCCTTGTTTATTAACTAACGTTAGCCTACATTTAAACCGAACCTCGTGTTTATCTATCTCCGCTACAGTATGTTGCCTAAAAACAGCATCTAAATAAAACTTACATCATCTTCAATAACATTTCCTCTCTGTCTGTTTGATTAAAATACGGTATATTGCACATTTTATCGATAAACGTGTACCTTTGCTCGCTGGAGGCTGATGTGTTTCTCCTGATATCAGGACGCTTTCGAAACAACTCTGGTGTCATGACGTGCAGGCCCCTCCTGCTTCTCTCATTTTCACTTGTTGATGTTATTGTTGTTTATGACGCTTTGTTTTGATGTTTAGGTTTCGAAATCTATTGCTAGGATCTGAAAATAAAGATAGCTAGAGCTACAATATACACTTCATTAACTTACAACAAATGCTTGCAAGTTATTCCTATTACAAAATTATTAACCTATTATTTTTTATTTTCTATTATTATTATTGTCGTTATTATCATTATTATTATTAATATTTTCTTTATATGACAATAATATATAACTACTATTTATTATTATTATTTATACTAATTATTATTATTATTTAATGTTGTTAATAATAATAATACTTATTATTTATGTATGTAATATATTATTTCTTCTACTTCTACTGTACTACTAACGATTATTATTAATTGTTAATATTGTTACATGATGATGATATGATAATAATAATAATAGAAATAATAATACATTTGATATTATTATTAGTAGTAGTAGTAATAGTAATAGTGGTAGTATTAGCATTATTATTGTTATTATTATGCTGTTATTGTTATTAACAATTATTTCATCATACATATAAGTATTAATATTACAGAAATACTACAAAAATATAAATAATACTTATATACTACTAATACTAATTATTCATTATTAATATTGTTAAATAACAACAGCAACAACAACAATAATACATTTAATTTTTATAAATAATTATTGATATACATAAAAATATATGACTACTAGTAAATATTATTAATATTGTTATATGAATTATTAATATTATTATGCTGTTACTGTTATTAATAATTATTTCATAAATTATTAATCAATATACATATTTATTTATATACATATATATTACACAGGAATATTACAGAAATACAAAAATCGCAATAAAATATAAAATCTATATATTTTAGCCAATACTCTATTGTAGATTTTGAAGTTTGTTCAGGTTTCTCTCTCCTGTTCTCAGAGTAGTAGATACATCTGTCAAAACCATTTCTTCACTGCTTTATCTTAATAATTAATGACAGCACGTTTATAAACCCCCTGTCCATTAGTTGTGTGTAAATATTAATCAGCTGTATATGAGCCAATAAGATAAACTAGGTTCTGATGACGCTGTAATGCAGACACGCCTCGCTCGCGCTCCAGCAGCGGCTGTTATTTGTTCCTTCACACTTTCCGTATTGCGCTCGTGTTTTCTTCACACAGGCTGGAGGAGGAGGAGGCTGCTGCAGAAATCATTGCGCGTTATCAACTTTCCGTGTCGCGTCGTGAATCATGGCGACGCGCGACTTCTACTTCAACACGGTTCTGTCGCTCGCGCGTTCCCTGGCAGCGCACCGACCAGCGCCCGGAGAGAAGGTACGACACGACCCGTGTTCTCATGCTGCATCGCATATTACAATCATATTGTGATGCGCTGTATGCGACAGGTGTCACAGGCTGCAATGCAACAACTGCAACCGAACACTGCGTTTGTATTGGGTTCAGCTTTTTTTGGTTGACCTTTACAGTCATATTTTGGTAATCTAAAATATATAACATGGCACTGCATGATTGCCATATTCATTTACAATGATATTTTCTTGATGCTTAATGCAAAAAGTGAATTTCTTGCTCAATATCATTTACTTGAGAAGCAGATTGGTTTAAATGTAGTTTTCTGAAAAATGCATCAAAATTACGTGAGTTTTGGATTAAAAATCTGTCAATGGGCTCAGAAAAATAATCTTGTTTTCATTTTGAATTAAATGACTTTTTAATGTTGAACTTTGAATTTTCTGACCCCACTGACAGTTATTTATTTGTTTTTAAGCAGTGTTATTTTAGTATTTTTGAGATGCTATTATAGTTTTGTTTAATATTTTGAGTTTCTTTTTTGGTATTTTACATTTCAGTTTTAATTTTGAAGTTTTAGACATTTTGTTGTTCATTTTTGTCATTTTTATTTGTTGTTTTGTTCATGTCTGTATGGTTTTTAATTTAGTAATATTACACACTATCATGCTACTTTTATTGGTTGAACTGATTAAATGCATTACACCTGTTCTAAAACTACTGCAATTTTGGATATTTTTTACATTTTTGTAAACTATGCTTGGTATATTAAACAGAAAATCAAATGCTGCAGTTCAGAGCGGTCACGTGTCCAGAGGCTTTTACAGGCACTAAATGGTGCCAGCTTGTGCCCACAGCGCCGATGAAAGCCTTTCTTTCTATTCTACACATTTGCTCTGACACTGTTGTAGTACTCATGCAACAGCAGCAGCTGTAAAGACTTCCTTTTGCACTCTTGTGAAATGCATCGCCACATTACAGACGCCCGCGTGACAGATTCATCTTTCTTCTCATGCGTTTGCGCACTGCAGGCAAACATCTACGACTGTTTAAAAACGCTGCATGCAGCAGAAATCATCATGTTGTATTATAATGAGCAGATGAATGCCCCACACATGCATGCTCTCAAATCATGCGTGAACCTCTCAACAGGTTGTTCTTGTTCTGCAGACGCCAGATAGATCGGTTAGCTTCTATCTCTCGAGAGGGAAGTTGTTTAACTTGAGCATCAGCAGCATTGTCACTGCTCGTGTCCGCTGATAAGAAAAGGAAAGCAGATTCGAGTGTCTCTTGATGAAAGTGTGTCTCTCTTCATCAGGTGCAGAAGTTATTATGCATGTGTCCATGCGACAGCCGTGGTGTCTTCACTCTAGATGTCCGGCGCAGGGATGCTGTGATTGCACTGGCTGTATTTCTGGTCGAGTCTGATTTACAGGTGACTGAGGTTGATTATTAGCATGAGTGTCTTTCACAAGTGCAGCTGTGTTTTTGTGTGTTTGCTACTTTGAGGACAAAATTGTCCCTGGATGTTAGCTAAATATGACAAAACCTCCCTTTGGGAACATCCTCAAATAGCTAAGTGTGTGTGTGTTGAAGCTTTCCAGCTGCTGAGCGGGTTTATGAGAGAAAATCACTGCTAAAGCAGATAATGTGATCACAGCCGGATTAAAGGTACAGGCTGGTTAAAGGAATAGTTCAGACAAAAATGGATGTGTGCTGATAATGTGCTCGCGCTCAGGCCAGTCCAAGATTAGGATGAGTTTGTTTCTTCATCAGATTTGGAGAAATGTGTCTCTGCATCACTGTCTCAGCAATGGATGCTCTGCAGTGAATGGGTGCCGTCAGAATGAGAGTCCAAACAGCTGATAAAAACATCACAGTAATCCACACCACGCCAGTCCATCAGTTAACATCTGGAGAAGACAAAAGATGAAACGAATCCATCATTAAGAGGTTTTAACTAAAATATGAGTCAGTAATCCATAACACTTCCTCTGGTGATAAAGTGGTCTGGTCTGAATCAGGAGAGAAATCTGCACAGATCAAGCAGTGTTTACAAGCCCAAACACTCCAAAACAGCTCTAAACAAATATGTGGCTGGATTTTGATGTGAGAGACTTTTTCACCAGAAGAAGTGTTATGGATTATGGACTCGTATTTTAGTTAAAAACGTCTTAATGATGGATTTGTTTCAGCTTTTGTCTTCTCAAGACATTAACTGATGGACTGGGGCCTGTTCCATGAAGCCGGATTAACTGGCTAGCCAGGTAAATTTCAGTTTAGTTTGCACCAATCTTGGGTTTTAGGTACCATGAAAGTGGCTTGGCTTTTAGCTGCGTTCATTGCCATAGTAACTTACACTACATGGCTAACCTGGGGCCTGTACCATGATGGTAGATGAACAAATTCAGAGTTCTAGGATAAGTTTTGAGTTAACCAAACCACTCCAATCTGGCTTTGTTGGTACCATGAAGCTGATCATCAATCTTTCTCCATCAACTCAGGCTTGATCCTGAGTTAATGGAGCATGTGCACATGAATGTGACATCAGCGGCAAACAGCCAATCACAACACAGAGCAAGTGTGACTCACTTCTCGCGAGACAGCCAGCGAGATTCATAACTCTTTTGTTAAAGGTTAAGAGATTAAAGATTAAAAATTGCTTGTGTGTAATGGAGTAATAATAATCTAAATCATATTATAATTATATAAATCATATGTAAATTGTAATTATCACTAAAGTCAGGCAACCTTTTTTTTTTTTTTTTTTTTTTTTTTTTTAAAAGGTACTTCATACTTATGTTCAACTCAGAACATAACCTGCCCCAGAGCAGGGGCCTGTTCCATGAAGCCGGATTAGCTGGCTAGCCAGGTAAGTTTCAGTTTAGTTTGCACCGATCCTGGATTTTAAGTACCATGAAAGTGGCTTGGCTTTTAGCTGCATTCATTGCTATAGTAACTTACACTCCACAGCTAACCTGCTCCGGGGCAGGTTATGTTCTGAGTTAGAGAGCTCAAACTGAAAATTGGACCAATCAGATGTGAGCAAAGCAGAGCATGTCTGACACAAAAAAAGTCACTCCCCCAGTTTCACTTCCTACAAATTAAAGGTCACTATAAAGTACCTTTAAAAAATAAAATCCAACAAAATTTTCTGGCTTTAATGATAATTACAATTTACATTTGATTTATATAATTATAATATGATTTATATCATTATTAATCCATTACACACAAGCACTTTTAGTTGAACAATTATTAT
Organism: Schizothorax lantsangensis; assembly: GCA_027422415.1. Lineage (NCBI taxonomy): Eukaryota > Metazoa > Chordata > Actinopteri > Cypriniformes > Cyprinidae > Schizothorax > Schizothorax lantsangensis. The sequence goes on along the minus strand of CM049851.1, from coordinate 3,090,561 downwards.
AAAACATTTATTTTAAATGAATATTAATATATAGAGATCATATGTAATATAAATAAGTGGTTGAATCAATAGGTAACACTTTAAAAATGGCTACATGTGACCTTACATGTTTGAGTCTCTATCACTATATATTATCAACTATATAAACTAACTTCACAAGTTTCACTTGTGACTGCATTAATAGAGTAAGATAATTTCCTTTATTTGTCCTCTTTCACAGGCAAGTACTTTATATTCTTCAATCTCTTAAACTTAAACAAAAGAGTTTTGAATCACACTTGCTCTGGGTTGTGATTGGCTGTTCACCGCTGATGTCACACATTCATGTGCACGTGCTCCACAAACTCAGGATCAAAGCCTGAGTTGACAGAGAAAGTTGATGATCAGCATCATGGTACAATACAGCTGGACTGGTTTGGTTTTGTCAACTCAAAACTTATCCTGTAACTCTGAGTTTGTTCAGCTCCCGTCATGGTACAGGCCCCGGGAGAGGTGTGGATTATTGTGATGTTTTTATCAGCTGTTTGGACTCTCATTCTGACGGCACCCATTCACTGCAGAGGATCCATTGCTGAGACACTGATGCAATGCTACATTTCTACAAATCTGATGAAGAAATAAACTCCGGATGGCCTGAGGGTGAAAATATTTTTGATGTTACATAATTTCCCTGTACAAACATGATGAATGCAATGTGACTTTTGTTGTCTTGTTTTTTGAAGCAACTGATTTTAATATAAATAGATTTTGGATTTGATTTGGATGTATATTCTGATGTAGACTGTCATCAAAAAGTTTGCACCTTTGCAGCACATGCTTCATGTGTGATATTTGTTTTTCTCAGCACAAAGACACTGTGGTAAGTTACCTGTTGAGTCTGCTGAAGGGATTACCCAGAGTGCAATGGGTGGAGGAGAATGCTGGGAGGAAGTGTAAAGGTACCAGCTCATTTTTGTCAAGTACATTACTGGATATGCGAACGTATTGTTTAAAAGTTTGGGGTTTAATTTGGGGTTTAAAAGTTAAATTTTTTTTTTTTAAAGACATTAATACTTTTATTCATCAAGGATGCATTAAATTGATCAAAAGTGACGGTAAACACATTTATAATGTAAAGATTTCTATTTCAAATACATGCTGTTCTTTTGAACTTTCTATTCACCAAAGAATCCTGAAAAATAATGTATCACAGAAAAATATTGTGCAGCACAACTGTTTTCAACATTGATAATAATCAGAAATATTTATTGAGCAGCAAATCATATTAGAATGATTTCTGAAGATCATGTGACACTGAAGACTGGAGTAATGATGCTGAAAATACAGCTTTGATCACAGGAATAAATTACAGTTTAACAGATATTCACATAGAAAACATGCATATTAAATTGTAATGATATTACTGTTTTTTGCTGTATTTTTTATCAAATAAATGCAGCTTTGATGAGACTTTTTTTTTTTTTTTTAAACATTAAAACAAATCTTACCAACTCCAAATTTTTGAATGGTACTGTGTGTTTTCTGTACTTTTGAGTGTTCTGTTTGTCCTGCCTTATAATTGTTATATAGACCTGTTATAAAGCTTTATCTGAACGGTTTCCATATACAGACACGTAAACATTGATCTTGTATTTGATATCCTCACAGAGACTCTCCCAATGGCAGAAAACTTCAGCTTCTGTCTGGTGACGCTCCTGTCTGACGTCGCTCAGAGAGACCCCGAGTCTCGCTCACAGGTCTGATCTTCACTGCATCTCTATCTTTCCATCTTTCTTCTCTTTCACACTCATTTAAGCTGTTTCCGTCCAGATTCTGGAAGCTGTGATGGAGGTGATGCAGTCTCTGCTGGAGATCTGCCAGACGCCGGAGAACCATGATAAAGGTGATTGAGCTCTGCTGCTCGTCACAAACACACGTTTGGGTTCGCTCTCTCCTGACTCACTTCCTGTCTCGTCAGTGTACCTGTGCAGGTATGCTGTCCCGTGTCTTCTGGGTGTGGCCCGAGCGTTTGGTCGCTATGGTAACGGCGACGAGCCCCTCCTCTCTCAGCTGTTCCCTCGAGGAGCGCCGCCGCCGGCTCAGCGCGTGTCTGTGGAGACCGAGGGCATTCGGAGGAGATCCTTCAATGACTTCCGCTCTATTCTGCCCAGTTCACTGCTCACGGTCTGTCAGGGAGACACACTGAGACGCAAGAGCGGCATCGCCAACCCTGACGCACAGGTCCGCACCGTCTCTCTGTCTCTGGATGTGTGCGGAATGATTGCATACTGTTTTTAGTGTGCAAAAGTGTGCTTTATGCAATGCTAAATGTTTAAACAAAATGTATTTTACATGTCACATGACCACTTTGCATTGTATAATTCAGCGAATTGCATCTAGTTATCTAAGCAAAAAATTTGATTTTATTGAAATACATGAAAAATGGAAGTAAATACATTTTTAAAAACTATTGAAAAAAGTGCAAAAAAAAAACAAACAGTAAATGATTATTGAAAGAATGTGCAAAAATAATTATTGAATGTTTTAAAAAGTACATAAAAATGAATTAATGTTAAATAGTTTTCAAAAATGATATTTTTGGGAAAACGAATGCAAAACAAGTGAAAAAATGTTTTATCCCCATGATGGTCTGATCTAAAAAATATTACAAAATGTTGTTAAAAATGCTCTATTCAAAAAGGTCAAGTTGAGCACATTGTTCTGTGGGATATAGTATTGGTTGTATTGTGAACTGCACATTTTGGTGAACAGTAGAAGGTCATCCAGGTATTCTTTGTGTATGGAATTATTCCCAATCTGTGCACAGTATACAGTGTGTAATACTGAAATAGTATGAGTAGTATGGCAGTATGTATTGGCCGTCCTCACACCTGGGTTATGTTCACAGGTGAGTCCAGACAGAGGAGGACCGTCGCCCTGCTCTCCCACAGCTCCAGGACCGCAGTATTTTGAAGGTAATCACTGTGTCACGACTCTAATCTCTGAACAAGTGCTTTTACCGTCTCCACATTCTTCAGCGGATTCAGAGCTCTTTTTTCTCAATAGGCCCCTGTGTTTTAGCTTTTCTTTGTTATAATTCTGTTTGCTTGAGGTTTTATGAGTCGCTGCTGAATTATGTTTATTGTCCAATATTTGTGACCCTGGACCACAAAACCAGTCATGAGGGTCAATTTTTCGAAATTGAAATTTATACATCATCTGAGAGCTGATAAATTATTAGGATAGGACAATATTTGGCTGAGATACAACTATTTGAAAATCTGGAATCTGAGGGTGCAAAAAAATCTAAATATTGAGAAAATCACCTTTAAAGTTGTCCAAATGAAGTTCTTAGCAATGCATATTACTAATCAAAAATTAACTTTTGATATATTTACGGTAGGAAATTTACAAAATATCTTCATGGAACATGATCTTTACCTAATATAATGATTTTTGGCATAAAAAAAAAAGGATCATTTTGACCCATACAATGTATTTTTTGTCTATTGCTAGAAATATACCTGTGTTACTTATGACTGCTTTTGTGCTCCAGGCTCACATCTAGAAGACATTTTTGACTGTATTAGTGATCAAACCTCAAACCTCCAGCACAGTGTTGAAGTCCTGCAGTGTTTTCACCCACTGCACCATAAAACCAGAGACGTTTTGTAAATCTGGTCGTCTGATGTTGTTTTGTCAGGTTCGTATCTGGCGGATGGCGGTGCGGTGAATCCAGATTATTACTTCACGACGGTCAGCTCCAGTTTCTCCATCTCTCCTCTCTGCACCGGAGACAGCAGACAAGAAATAAACGTCCCTTTAGAGCTGCTGAGACGTCTCTTACAGATGGTACACACTTACTGTGCTCCTCACAGCGTTTGGCAGAAAATACAGCAGCGTGCATTCGAATATTGGTCTTTTGTGCAAATATGAGTTTTTAAAATAAAGCCTATGCTGATCTTTTTAGAGTAGAGCAGCTGATAGACAATTTAATACTCATTTGTACATGATGCAGTTTGGTCATTTTTATTAGTATATATATATATATATATATATATATATGTGCTCCAGGGTCATATATATATTGTAAATTATTAAAAAAAAATACATATATACACATATATATATATATATATATATATATATATGTGTATATATGTATTTTTTTTTAATAATTTACAATAACACTGTTTTTGTTTAACATTAACTATACTGAATTTTTATTTTTTACTTTTTTCATTCAGAAATTGCTTGTAAATTTCACAAATAATAGTGAAAATTAATGTATATTTTATTTACTCGCCAAAAATTATTTATAACGCACCCTTCATCATATTTGCTGAATAAAGCCCAAAACTCTTTTCTTACAAATTTTGAGGTGCTGATTCCAAAACAGTGCCTGTTTGTCACGCCGTATTTTTACTAAATATGATGCACTTCGTAGCATTTTTGCTTCTGACAACCATTTGTAAGGTGAAGAAGTCTTGAATTATCTCTTAAGGTCTCTGCACACTGAGTCCGAAATTTTCGCACGTTAAAAAATAAATACGACCTCACGTTGAGTCAATCACGTTTGCATACTGCCTCCGAAACTTTCGTCTGTCAAAAAAAATTCGGATCAGGTTCGATTTTCTGCGTTTTCGCATTCGTTGCATGCATTTAGATTGGAAAGGATGAGGAATACGGAAAAACGGAATAACGCATGCGAAAATTTCGGACTCGGTGTGTAATGGCCTTTAGTCCGCAGAAAAACTCCCACAACACGATTCCTGTCTTCATCTGAGCCAGATTACAAACATTTATTCAAGTCTCAGCATATTTGACTCATTTTCATTAATCCTGATGTCCTTTGCAGATTGTAAGTTAAATGATACATTTTGAATACTTCTTTATGCCATTTTGACTGCTTTTGTTATTTTGTATAAAAATAATTAATTATTGAATTTTTTTTTTGAAAAAATATGCTAAAATAATTTTAAGAAAAAATAAATAAAATAAAACAAAAATTGTTTGAGAAAAATTTCATGGATTTTCTGAACTGCACTATCAAATTACATAATATTGTTTTGCAAATAATTTCAAATACTTTTTTGCAAACCAGCAGAACCTTTCTTTCAAGATACAGAGCAGTGTAATTCATTAAAATGAGATGTCATTAAGAAAACTAACACCATAGCACAAGTGTCACTGGCCTAAAATCTCCAAATATTGATTTATCACCCTGTTCATATCTCACTGTTGTTTCCGCAGGTGAAGCATTTTGTCTCGGATTCGTTCCTCAAAACTCTGGACGCTGTTGTGTCTGAGGTTACAGAGGTGAAGACAAACGTTTCATAGGATTTGCACTTGACCTGCTGCATTAATATTTCATTAATATTTCATTAATTCACAAAGCAGATGCTCAAGCCCGTTTGTTTGCTTGTTTTGTTCTTCCTGATTTCCCCCTCCATTAATAAAGTCAAATCCAGGCATCGATCTCTTCTACAAAGCCTTCAGCGACCCGCTGTACGTCAGCATGTTCAAGATGCTGCGAGACACGCTCTATTACATGAAAGGTTGCTGAAATCCAGCCGTTATTTAGCTTTAAATGAACACTTCTGTAATGTTTGTGTTTGATAATGTCTTTGAAGGCTCTTTGACCTTTGCTGTATGTGATCGTTTCATGTGTATCTCTGGTCAGATGTGCAAACGAGCTTCGTTAAGGAGGTTCATGACTTCGTTCTGGAGCAATTCAGCAGCAGCCAATCAGAGATACAGAGGGTTCTCCATGAGGAACGGTTGCCGGGGGAACCCAATCCTCTCAAGCTCCGTTGTCATGCCAACGCAGCCTGTGTGGACCTCATGGTGTGGGCCGTCAAAGATGAGCAAGGTCTGTAGATCCTGTCGATCAATGCAGCACAATCACACACTGCAGCGTCTCCAGGTCATATAGTAGGACGCACCGGGGCATGTTGTCACACTCCTGTGGAGGTTTATCTGGGTGGGATTGTGTTATTATATTCGAATGTCGATTTCTATGTAGACACTAAAGAATCTATGTAAACTATGAAATCAAAACCCGCTCTGTTTTGATCATGCACATTTCTGGTTTTATTGTGAACAATTGATGAGTGTGTAAGTAAATAATAACTAATTATTAAATAAATAACGTAAATAAAAATTTATTATTCTTTTTATACAAAAAAAGTTATGTAATTTAAAAAAAATAAAAATTGTTTTTTGAAAAACATGTAGGTAAATAAAAATAATGTATTCATGAAAAATATGCAAAAATATTTTTGGGAAACGCATAAATAAAAATAAGTTAATGGAAATAATATGCCAAAAATGTATTTGACATTTTTAAGTGCATTTGACATTTGACTGCTTTTGTTATTTTGTATAAAAATAAATTATTGAAAAAAAAAATACTTTTGAAAATATAAATTAATTATAGGCTGCAAGCAGCGATGGCGGGCCCAAGCCGTCAGTGCAACCGCCATCCTGGTGGCATCACGAAAAAGGGCACAGCTGGCACATGCATTTACAGTAACCCTCTGGCAGTCTGTTTTTTAGGGATACAGCAACTAAAGGGTTAATCCAAACTGTCAATACTGTGAAAGACACATACACACACACACATATGCACACAACAATATATAAAACTTTGGTAACACTTTCAATAAGGTTTCAGATATTAACATTAACTATATTAATTCATATGAACAATATTTATATAGCTTTTATTAATTTTAGTCTCTCTCTATCCTCTCTCACACTCACTCACTCGCACACACACAAAGAACAACATAAAACTTTTGTACCACTTTTCAATAAGTTTTTAGTTTTTAACATTATGTAAGTTAACATGAACAATATTTTTATAGCACTTATGAATCTTGGTTAATGATATGTTCAAAATTGACTACTACATTATTAATTAAAATGTCTGGTTAATGTACATCAGTTACTGTACCATGAACTAACAAAGATTTTTTTACTTTATTTTTTAGAAATTGTTTTCTTAAGAAATATAGTAAAACAATGGTTGTTCATACTTAGTTGGTTAGTTTCGAATAAATTAATGTTAAAAACGATATTATTTAACTATTCTAGTTAACATGAACAATAATAATATAAAATGTATTAATGTTAATTAATGTTAAGTAAAAAAAAATATTAATACATTATTAAAATATAAAGTTGTATCTTAACATTAGTTTATGTACTGTGAATTAACATAAAAATAATATTTTTAATGTTAGTATTAACTAACATTAAATAAGATTAATAAATTATTTTAAAATATATTGTTCCTTTTTAGTTCATGTTCGTCAATGCATTAACTAATGTTTTATATATATATATCAGTGGCGGCTGCTGGTCTTTCAAAGAGGGGAAGCTCAAGAAAATAAATCAGTATTTATTTATTTAATTATTCATTTTATTTTATGTAATTTTTTATTTTTTTTATTTTTTGCATTATAGCTTAAGAAATCTCCTAGGCCTTATCTTTTTCTGTCAGTCTTAGAGACAAAAAAAAAAAAAAAATCCAAGAACCAGTTAATTTGTAGGGCACTGACAACATAGTTTTATATAATTAAGTTAATAATTATGTTAATTACAACATAAGAAAAATCTAAAATTTAAAGTTGTATCTGATCATTAGTTTATATATGTGAATTAACATAAAATTAATATTTTTTAAAGTTAGTATTAACTAACATTAAAAATATTAATAAATGATCTAAACATAGATTGTTCATTGTTAGTTCATGTTAGTTAATGCATTACATAATGTTAACCAAAGAGACCTTATTGTAAATTTTTGCCAACACTTTTGATCTATTACCATTTTTAATAATTATTTTAATGATCTATAAGCATTTGTGAAATAGTTTTGCCTGCATTTCATCTTAGTCTTCATCTGTGAGCTGAACTGTTTTACTGTTACATCCATGAGATGATGTAAGTTCAGATGTCATTTCACAGGATGTCATAGGTCAGTATCAAATGAGTTTCAAATTATTATTTGCAGCACAAAAATGTATAAGTCCACGTGTAAGATTTAAAAAATATATTTTTTATGTTGTAATTAATATTATTATTAACTTAATTATATAAAACTATGTTGTCAGTGCACTACAAATTAACTGGTTCTTGGATTTTTATATTTTTTTGTCCCTAAGACTGACAGAAAAAGATAAGGCCTTCTTAAGCTATAATGCAAAAAATAAAAAATAATAAAATAAAATAAAATAAAATGAATAATTAAATAAATAAATAAATAAATAAATAAATAAAATAAAATAAAATGTATAATTAAATAAATAAATACTGATTGATTTTTTTCTAGTGATTAAAGAGATGTTTAAAAGTCTCTATCTCTGTCTCTTCTGTCTCTCTTCTCTCTCTGTCTGTCTCTCTCACCCACCTCCTCACACTCACACTTAACACACAGACTCACCCATCCCCCCCACATACACAGAGCCAGTGTGATCAAATCTTGATAGTTTATTAATTTTTCTGTTATTCATAGACCTTTTGTAAAGTCATGAAACTAATCATACTTCTTCAGATGACTTGTTCTATGTATGTAAAAAGTTTTGAAGTGTTTGGAAGCTGCACTTAAAGATATAAAATGACTGCTCTCTTTTTTACTGTAACTTTAATAAATCGCCATTAATACACCGTTCAAGGTATCCTAAATCCGTTAGCAATTTAGCATCTTCAGTATCTTGGCATCATGTTGACAAAGTTTGGTGTGAACTACTTGTTTCTGCTTGGAGGAGTATGAATTTATTTACAGCCTGATATTTCAAAATACCCACATTAAAATAAATGTAGCCGACTTCCTGTTGGTCGTAGCTAATGAGTGTAAATTAGAAAGTTGTAAGACCACGTGTATGTATCTTTAGATTTTGTTTATGTTGTAATTAACATGATTATCAGAATCAGAATGAGCTTTATTGGCCAGGTATGTTTACACATATGAGGAATTTGTTATAGTGACAAAGCTCCACAGTGCAACAGAATGACAGCAACGGGACAGGACACAGACAACAAAAGAACAATATACAAATATACAAATAGGCAATGTACAAAATAGCAAAAAACACTATGCAATACAGACAATCATGTGTGTCCAGGTCTGACGTGCAAATTTGAAATGGAAAAAAAAAAAAATTAAAAATATTATATGTGTGGTGAATAAATTATTAACTTAATTATATAAAACTATGTTGTCAGTGCACTACAAATTAACTGGTTCTTGGATTTTTATATTTTTTTGTCCCTAAGACTGACAGAAAAAGATAAGGCCTAGGAGATTTCTTAAGCTATAATGCAAAAAATAAAAAAATAATAAAATAAAATAAAATAAAATGAATAATTAAATAAATAAATAAATAAATAAAATAAAATAAAACGTATAATTAAATAAATAAATACTGATTGATTTTTTTCTAGTGATTAAAGAGATGTTTAAAAGTCTCTCTCTCTCTCTGTGTCTCTCTCTCTGTCTGTCTCTCTCACCCACCTCCTCACACTCACACTTAACACACATACTCACCCATCCCCCCACATACACAGAGCCAGTGTGATCAAATGTCTTGATAGTTTATTAATTTTCTGTTATTCATAGACCTTTTGTAAAGTCATGAAACTAATCATACTTCTTCAGAATGACTTGTTCTATGTATGTAAAAAGTTTTGAAGTGTTTGGAAGCTGCACTTTAAAGATATAAGAAAATAACTGCTCTTTTTTTTACTGTAACTTTAACAAATCGCCATTAATACACCGTTCAAGATATCCTAAATCTGTTAGCAATTTAGCATCTACAGTATATTGGCATCATGTTGACAAAGTTTGGTGTGAACTACTTGTTTCTGCTTGGAGGAGTATGAATTTATTTACAGCTTGATATTCCCCCGAAAATGACATTAAAAAAAAAGATAGCCGGCTTCCTGTTGGTCATAGCTAATGAGTGTAAATTAGAAAGTTGTCCGCTTGATTAGAACAATTTATGTACCGAGTTTGGTGTCTGTAGCTAAAACTAACCCCCCCATTTTTGACAAAAGGTGGCGCTATAGAGCGCCTCTTCCACGCCCGTTTATGAGCTTTTTCCAGTGTCTAACTAACATTAATACTCATATGTGTGTTGAGTTTCATGACATTCTAAACATGTTATCTGCTTCAAAATCACCAGAAACAAATTTTCAAGTTTGAAACGTTGCCATGGCAACAGTATTTTAGATATCAATATTCCCTTCACAGTTTTACATCGGCCGTGTTTTGACATTATTCTGATGAAGTTTGAAGCAAATCGATTAAAATAAGATGCTGAATTCAAAGCATTTTGAAAATGACACACTTCCTGGTGCCAGTTGGTGGCGCTATAACTTTGACTCATAATAGTCACATCTATGCGCTCGGCATCATACAACGAACAAAACCCTGAAGTTTGATCAAAATCAGACAATGTATGTGGATGTTATTAGACGCTTCCTTCTCTCATTTTTCGCCATAAATTCATCGCCTCGCCACGGGCAAACCGTTCGAGATATCAAAAATATCCTGGCAATTTTGCGTCCCCAATGTCTTGAGATCATGTTCACCGAGTTTGGTGGCAATCGGGTGGTAATCTTCAGAGGAGTATATCAAATTCCAGAGCATGCTTTTTTAAACAGCCCTGAATAGCTGACTTCCTGTTGGGCGGAGCCTATGACATGCAGCGTGAAATTTGTTCGGCTCAATGAGATCTATATGTGTACCGAGTTTCATATGAATACGTGCAAGTATGTGTGAGCTATACATCAAGTTTTCAAACTGTGTTCTAGGGGGCGCCGTAGAGCCCCTGTGCCACGCCCGGGTCCCAGCCTCTGTGGCGTCCGGACGCCAACAGGTTCCAACGTGTGTGCGAATTTTCAAGAGTTTTTGAGCATGTTAAGGCCCCCAAAAGTGCCCGGATGGTTGAATAAAAAAAAAAATAAAAAAAAAAAATAAAAAATAAATATAGCTGCAAGCAGCGATGGCGGGCCCAAGCGTCAGTGCAAACCCACCCCACCCCGGTGGCAACAAACAACCGTGCCCAGCGGGCACATGCACTACAGTAACCCTCTGGCAGTCTGGTTTTAAGGGATACGGCAATTAAAGGGTTAATCCAAACCATCAACTCTGTGAAACACACACAGAACACAGTGGTGGCACTAGGGCGGGTCCTGACAGGGCTATAGCCCCATCACGAACTTGCTTAGCCCCGCACAGCTACCTCCCCCCCCCCCAAGGATTTCCAAATGATTTTCCTGTTTTTTAACTCTCGGTGTCACTCTCATTAACATTGAAAAATAAATATTAAAAACCTAAAAAATATGTGGCCTATAAACAATTGTAATATGGGGAGGGGTCAAGCAATTCTTTGCGCAAGACGGTGAACGTCAGTCAATTCACTATAGAGAAAGTGAAAGTAAAAAAACTGACGGCTAACGCTGCATTAAAGGCGCATATTCTCTCTGAGACAAAGAGAGACGAATCTATTTTAACATATGCTGATAACGGTATATAACTGTCTCAAATTATTCCTTAATATTTCTCTTGTGGCTCGTATAGTAAAAAACATGAGAAGAAATGTAGTTCACGTTAAACAGTTGTTTTTGAAAATCGGTGCATGAAATAAAGCTGCTCTGAATTTTCATTGATGACTGCAGTGTTATAATTATAGGCCTATAATTCATTGTATAAATTAATAGACCTGTTTTAAAAAAAGTTTTTAAAAACATTTTTCAATGAGGAGTAAGCTAGCCTATTTTATTATTCTCACAGCGCATCATGCGGTGATGAGCTATGAAATTATTGCGGGCAAATAATTTAATGTAATTTAATAATAAAAGTAATCTAATAATAATAATAGGCCTAATAATAAGAAGAATGTAACAGGCCTACATTAATTGGAAATGCTAAATCCTCTTAATATTGCCAATTTTTGAAGCTTTTTACAATGGCCTATCTCTGGCTATCATCTACACATGATATGATGCAAATCAGCACGGGGAGATTATCTCCCACAATGTGTGCCCGAGTGGAAATAGTTGTATGAATTGTCGGCACTATCTATTGTAAATGGTTAGAATTTACCATGTTTTCCTAACAGTTGGCATTGATTGACTGACACTTGATGGTCAGAAAAAAATGACTAGATATGTGTAAAAAAATAAAGATAACTTAAATAAATAAATAAATAAAAGAAAACAATGAAAAAAGAAAAAATCCCAAATTTCTTTCTTTTCTATATTCATAAATTATATTACTTTGTAAGTGTCATGTTGGCAGTTGGCATTAGAAGTTATATTACTAATAACAGTGGCATATGTGAAGTTTAATACCACAGAAAAAAGTTAAATATGCCTTTTTCGAAGCTGCTGTATATAAAAAAATACGATAGCTAAAGTTAGGCGTTCATTATTTTCTCTCAATTTAATTAGATTTTATCACCCGCTCTGAACTGTTAAGCCCCCCCTTAGCACCCCCCAACAAAAAAATCCTGGAGCCGCCACTGACAGAACAATATATAAAACTTTAGTAACACTTTACAATAAGGTTTCAGTTTTTAACATTAACTATATTAATTAGCATCAGTACGTATATATTATTGTGAGTGGTTCATAAGATCATTTAGAAAGTGTAAGTAAATGATTAATAAACTATTATAAATGTACATTTATAAATCTTATTATTTAGACACATCATAATAATTGCTCAATGTGTTAATAAATGCTTTATTAACACATATTCCTGCTTTAATTCATGATTAAGTCAGGTAGTTATAAAGCATTTAGTAGTTGCCAGCCATCTATTTGTGTGAGCTCATCTAAAGTGAGGACTATTTATATCTTATAAAGCATTTACAAAGGAGATTTAAAAGCTCATTTATCTCCCAAAAAGAAAAGTTAAACAAACACAACACAGAGGGATACAGAACACATAAATATTTTTTCAAGATGCAAGGTGACTGTACACTTGATAAAAAATGAAAAATAAACCTCTGCAATTTCATTGAAAAAAATAAATTAAAGTAAATATTCAAGTGTACAGTTTCATTATTTGCATCTTGAAAAAAATATTTCTGAGTTCTCTATCCCTCTGTGTTGTGGTTGTTTATTTTTCTGTTAGGAAGATAACTGAGCCTTTAAATCTCCTTTGTAATAGATATGCCTAATAAATAAAGAGCAAGGCATTTATAGCTGTATTTATAAACTGCTTAGTAATGACTATTAATGCTGGGACAATGCTTAATAAAGGATGAACTAACTATTTACTAATGCTTACCTAATGATTCATAGCGTGCAGTTATTATGAAGTGTTACCCAATATTTTTTATAGCACTTATGATTCTTGGTTAATGAAATGTTCAAAATTGACTACTACATTATTAATTAAAGTTTCTGGTTAATGTACATCAGTTACTGTACCATGAACTAACAAAGATTTGTTTACTTTATTTTTTAGAATTTGTTTTCTTAAGAAATATAGTAAAACAATGGTTGTTCATACTTAGTTGGTTAGTTTCGAATAAATTAATGTTAAAAAAATGATATTATTGAACTATACTAGTTAACATGAACAGTAATGATCTAAAATGTATTAATGTTAATTAATGTTAAGTAAAAACATTAACATAAAATCTTTTATGATTTTATCTTTTTATGATTTATGATTTTTCATAAAACACAAAAAATGTTATGTTGTAATTAACATAATTATTAACCTTATTATATAATTAACCAAAAATTAAATTAAAAATATTATATGTGTGGTGAATAAATTATTAACTTAATTATATAAAACTATGTTGTCAGTGCCCTACAAATTAACTGGTTCTTGGATTTTTATATTTTTTTGTCCCTAAGACTGACAGAAAAAGATAAGGCCTAGGAGATTTCTTAAGCTATAATGCAAAAAATAAAAAATAATAAAATAAAATAAAATAAAATGAATAATTAAATAAATAAATAAAATAAAATAAAACGTATAATTAAATAAATAAATACTGATTGATTTTTTTCTAGTGATTAAAGAGATGTTTTAAAAGTCTCTCTCTCTCTGTGTCTCTCTCTCTGTCTGTCTCTCTCACCCACCTCCTCACACTCACACTTAACACACATACTCACCCATCCCCCCACATACACAGAGCCAGTGTGATCAAATGTCTTGATAGTTTATTAATTTTCTGTTATTCATAGACCTTTTGTAAAGTCATGAAACTAATCATACTTCTTCAGAATGACTTGTTCTATGTATGTAAAAAGTTTTGAAGTGTTTGGAAGCTGCACTTTAAAGATATAAGAAAATAACTGCTCTTTTTTACTGTAACTTTAACAAATCGCCATTAATTCACCGTTCAAGATATCCTAAATCCGTTAGCAATTTAGCATCTACAGTATATTGGCATCATGTTGACAAAGTTTGGTGTGAATTACTTGTTTCTGCTTGGAGGAGTTTGAATTTATTTACAGCTTGTTTCCCCTCCGAAAATGACATTAAAAAAAAGATAGCCAGCTTCCTGTTGGTCGTAGCTAATGAGTGTAAATTAGAAAGTTGTCCGCTTGATTAGAACAATTTATGTACCGAGTTTGGTGTCTGTAGCTAAAACTAACCCCCCCATTTTTGACAAAAGGTGGCGCTATAGAGCGCCTCCTCCACGCCCGTTTATGAGCTTTTTCCAGTGTCTAACTAACATTAATACTCATATGTGTGTTGAGTTTCATGACATTCTAAACATGTTATCTGCTTCAAAATCACCAGAAACAAATTTTCAAGTTTGAAACGTTGCCATGGCAACAGTATTTTAGATATCAATATTCCCTTCACAGTTTTACATCGGCCGTGTTTTGACATTATTCTGATGAAGTTTGAAGCAAATCGATTAAAAATAAGATGCTGAATCAAAGCATTTTGAAAATGACACACTTCCTGCTGCCAGTTGGTGGCGCTATAACTTTGACTCCTAATAGTCACATCTATGCGCTCGGCATCATACAACGAACAAAACCCTGAAGTTTGATCAAAATCAGACAATGTATGTGGATGTTATTAGACGCTTCCTTCTCTCATTTTTCGCCATAAATTCATCGCCTCGCCACGGGCAAACCCTTCGAGATATCAAAAATATCCTGGCAATTTTGCGTCCCCAATGTCTTGAGATCATGTTCACTGAGTTTGGTGGCAATCGGGTGGTAATCTTCAGAGGAGTATATCAAATTCCAGAGCATGCTTTTTTAAACAGCCCTGAATAGCCGACTTCCTGTTGGGCGGAGCCTATGACATGCAGCGTGAAATTTGTTCGGCTCAATGAGATCTATATGTGTACCGAGTTTCATATGAATACGTGCAAGTATGTGTGAGCTATACATCAAGTTTTCAAACTGTGTTCTAGGGGGCGCCGTAGAGCCCCTGTACCACGCCCGGGTCCCAGCCTCTGTGGCGTCCGGACGCCAACAGGTTCCAACGTGTGTGCGAATTTTCAAGAGTTTTTGAGCACGGTAAGGCCCCCAAAAGTGCCCGGATGGTTGAATAAAAAAAAAAAAAAAAAAAAAAAAAAAAAATAATAATCCTTAGGAAATCAATAGGGCCCTGCGCCTTACTGGCTTGGGCCCTAAATATAGCTGCAAGCAGCGATGGCGGGCCCAAGCGCAGTGCAAACGCCACCCCGTGGCAACAAACAACCGTGCCCAGCGGCACATGCACTACAGTAACCCTCTGGCAGTCTGGTTTTAAGGGATACGGCAATTAAAGGGTTAATCCAAACCATCAACTCTGTGAAACACACACAGAACACAGTGGTGGCACTAGGGCGGGTCCTGACAGGGCTATAGCCCCATCACGAACTTGCTTAGCCCCGGCACAGCTACCTCCCCCCCCCCCCAAGGATTTCCAAATGATTTTCCTGTTTTTTTAACTCTCGGTGTCACTCTCATTAACATTGAAAATAAATATTAAAAACCTAAAAAATATGTGGCCTATAAACAATTGGTAATATGGGGAGGGTCAAGCAATTCTTTGCGCAAGACGGTGAACGTCAGTCAATTCACTATAGAGAAAGTGAAAGTAAAAAAACTGACGGCTAACGCTGCATTAATGGCGTATATTCTCTCTGAGACAAAGAGAGACGAATCTATTTTAACATATGCTGATAACGGTATATAACTGTCTCAAATTATTCCCTTAATATTTCTCTTGTGGCTCGTATAGTAAAAAACATGAGAAGAAATGTAGTTCGCGTTAAACAGGTTGTTTTTGAAAATCGGTGCATGAAATAAAGCTGCTCTGAATTTTCATTGATGACTGCAGTGTTATAATTATAGGCCTATAATTCATTGTATAAATGAATAGACCTGTTTTAAAAAAAGTTTTTAAAAACATTTTCAATGAGGAGTAAGCTAGCCTATTTTATTATTCTCACAGTGCATCATGCGGTGATGAGCTATGAAATTATTGCGGGGCAAATAATTTCATGTAATTTAATAATAAAAGTAATCTAATAATAATAATAGGCCTAATAATAATAAGAATGTAACAGGCCTACATTAATTGGAAATTCTAAATCCTCTTAATATTGCCAATTTTTGAAGCTTTTTACAATGGCCTATCTCTGGCTATCATCTACACATGATACGATGCAAATCAGCACGGGGAGGTTATCTCCCACAATGTGTGCCCGTGTGGAAATAGTTGTATGAATTGTCGGCACTATCTATTGTAAATGGTTAGAATTTACCATGTTTTCCTAACAGTTGGCATTGATTGACTGACACTTGATGGTCAGAAAAAAATGACTAGATTTGTGTAAAAAAATAAAGATAACTTAAATAAATAAATAAATAAATAAATAAATAAAAGAAAACAATGAAAAAATCCCAAATTTCTTTCTTTTCTATATTCATAAATGATATTACTTTGTAAGTGTCATATTTGGCAGTTGGTATTAGAAGTTATATTACTAATAACAGTGGCATATGTGAAGTTTAATACCACAGGAAAAAAGTTAATTATGTCTTTTTTCGAAGCTGCTGTATATAAAAAAAAAACGATAGCTAAAGTTAGGCGTTCATTATTTTCTCTCAATTTAATTAGTTTTTATCACCCCCTCTGAACTGTTAAGCCCCCCGTAGCACCCCCAACAAAAAAAATCCTGGAGCCGCCACTGACAGAACAATATATAAAACTTTAGGAACACTTTACAATAAGGTTTCAGTTTTTAACATTAACTATATTAATTAACATCAGTACGTATATATTATTGTGAGTGGTTCATAAGATCATTTAGAAAGTGTAAGTAAATGATTAATAAACTATTTAAATGTACATTTATAAATCTTATTATTTAGACACATCATAATAATTGCTCAATGTGTTAATAAATGCTTTATTAACACATATTCCTGCTTTAATTCATGATTAAGTCAGGTAGTTATAAAACATTTAGCAGTTGCCAGCCATCTATTTGTGTGAGCTCATCTATAGTGAGGACTGACTATTTATACATTATAAGCATTTACAAAGGAGATTTAAAAGCTCATTTATCTCCCAAAAAGAAAAGTTAAACAAACACAACACAGAGGGATACAGAACACATAAATATTTTTTCAAGATGCAAGGTGACTGTACACTTGATAAAAAATGAAAAATAAACCTCTGCAATTTCATTTAAAAAAATAAAGTAAAGTAAATATTCAAGTGTACAGTTTCATTATTTGCATCTTGAAAAAATATTTCTGAGTTCTCTATCCCTCTGTTTGTGTTTGTTTTATTTTCTGTTAGGAAGATAACTGAGCCTTTAAATCTCCTTTGTAATAGATATGCCTAATAAATAAAGAACAAGGCATTTATAGCTGTATTTATAAACTGCTTTCTAATGACTATTATTGTTGGGACAATGCTTAATAAAGGATGAACTAACTATTTACTAATGCTTACCTAATGATTCATAGCGTGCAGTTATTATGAAGTTATAGCACTTATGATTCTTGGTTAATGATATGTTCAAAATTGACTACTACATTATTAATTAAAGTTTCTGGTTAATGTACATCAGTTACTGTACCATGAACTAACAAAGATTTGTTTACTTTATTTTGTAGAATTTGTTTTCTTAAGAAATATGGTAAAACAATGGTTGTTCATACTTAGTTGGTTAGTTTCGAATAAATTAATGTTAAAAAAATGATATTATTGAACTATACTAGTTAACATGAACAATAATTATCTAAAATGTATTAATGTTAATTAATGTTAAGTAAAAACATTAACATAAAATATTTTATGATTTTATGATTTTTATGATTTTATCTTTTTATGATTTATGATTTTTCATAAAACACACATTTTTTTATGTTGTAATTAACATAATTATTAACCTTATTATATAAAATTATGTTGTCAGTGCCCTACAAATTAACTGGTTCTTGGATTTTTATTTATTTGTGTCCCTAAGACTGACAGAAAAAGATAAGGCCTAGGAGATTTCTTAAGCTATTATGCAAAAAAAAAAAAAAAAAAAAAGAATAATTAAATAAATAAAATAAAATAAAACGAATAATTAAATAAATAAATACTGAATGATTTTTTTCTAGTGATTAAAGAGATGTTTAAAAGTCTCTCTCTCTCTCTCTCTGTGTCTCTCCCTCTGTCTCTCTCACCCACCTCCTCACACTCACACTTAACACACATACTCACCCATCCCCCCACATACACAGAGCCAGTGTGATCAAATGTCTTGATAGTTTATTAATTTTCTGTTATTCATAGACCTTTTGTAAAGTCATGAAACTAATCATACTTCTTCAGAATGACTTGCTCTATGTATGTAAAAAGTTTTGAAGTGTTTAGAAGCTGCACTTTAAAGATATAAGAAAATAACTGCTCTTTTTTACTGTAACTTTAACAAATCGCCATTAATACACCGTTCAAGATATCCTAAATCCGTTAGCAATTTAGCATCTTCAGTATATTGGCATCATGTTGACAAAGTTTGGTGTGAACTACTTGTTTCTGCTTGGAGGAGTATGAATTTATTTACAGCTTGATATTCCCCGAAAATGACATTAAAAAAAAGATAGCCGGCTTCCTGTTGGTCGTAGCTAATGAGTGTAAATTAGAAAGTTGTCCGGCTTGATTAGAACAATTTATGTACCAAGTTTGGTGTCTGTAGCTAAAACTAACCCCCCCATTTTTGACAAAAGGTGGCGCTATAGAGCGCCTCTTCCACGCCCCGTTTATGAGCTTTTTCCAGTGTCTAACTAACATTAATACTCATATGTGTGTTGAGTTTCATGACATTCTAAACATGTTATCTGCTTCAAAATCACCAGAAACAAATTTTCAAGTTTGACACGTTGCCATGGCAACAGTATTTTAGACATCAATATTCCCTTCACAGTTTTACATCGGCTCGTGTTTTGACATTATTCTGATGAAGTTTGAAGCAAATCGATTAAAATAAGATGCTGAATTCAAAGCATTTTTAAAATGACACACTTCCTGCTGCCAGTTGGTGGCGCTATAACTTTGACTCATAATAGTCACATCTATGCGCTCGGCATCATACAACGAACAAAACCCTGAAGTTTGATCAAAATCAGACAATGTATGTGGATGTTATTAGACGCTTCCTTCTCTCATTTTTCGCCATAAATTCATCGCCTCGCCACGGGCAAACCGTTCGAGATATCAAAAATATCCTGGCAATTTTGCGTCCCCAATGTCTTGAGATCATGTTCACCGAGTTTGGTGGCAATCGGGTGGTAATCTTCAGAGGAGTATATCAAATTCCAGAGCATGCTTTTTAAACAGCCCTGAATAGCCGACTTCCTGTTGGGCGGAGCTTATGACATGCAGCGTGAAATTTGTTCGGCTCAATGAGATCTATATGTGTACCGAGTTTCATATGAATACGTGCAAGTATGTGTGAGCTATACATCAAGTTTTCAAACTGTGTTCTAGGGGCGCCGTAGAGCCCCTGTGCCACGCCCGGGTCCCAGCCTCTGTGGCGTCCGGACGCCAACAGGTTCCAACGTGTGTGCGAATTTTCAAGAGTTTTTGAGCATGTTAAGGCCCCCAAAAGTGCCCGGATGGTTGATATAAAAAAAAAAAAAAAAAAAAAAAAAAAAAAAAAAAATAATCCTTTGGAAATCAATAGGGCCCTGCGCCTTACTGGCTTGGGCCCTAATAATCCTTTGGAAATCAATAGGGCCCTGCGCCTTACTGGCTTTGGGCCCTAATAATAATCCTTTGGAAATCAATAGGGCCCTGCGCCTTACTGGCTTGGGCCTTAATTATAGGCTAAATAGAAATATTAAAAACTAATAACAATTACTAAAACTTGAACTAAAATGAAAATCAAAACAAAATGTATATGATATATGAAAATATAAAAATAAAAGCTGTTTCAAATTATTATTAAATACTATAATAAAATATCATTGATCAACAGTCAAGTAGGCATTAAGTCATTGTTTTAGGCTGCTTTTGTTGGTAATGTAGCAAAAAAAAAAGAAATTGCTGCAAATTCACATTCAAGTCTGGGTCACTTTTCAGCATGCAGGCAATCAGATCCCGTCCCATCCTGTCATTGTTATTAATGTCTGTAATAAATGTCACATCTGGCTTGGAGTTGGAGTTGGTGTCTGTGTTCTGGAAAGTGCTGCAACAATTTTACATGTTACTGAATAAAATAATTCATTTAGTTTTCTCTTGCTGTTCTTCTTTCAGGAGCTGAGAATCTGTGCACTAAACTATCAGAGAAACTTCAGTCCAAAACCTCCAGTAAAGTGATCATCGCTCACATGCCACTGCTCATCTGCTGCTTACAGGTGAAGAACGTCAAACTGTGTGTGTGTGTGTGTCTCTGTGTCTCTGTGTGTGTGTGTGTGTGTGTGTGTGTGTGTGTGTGTGTGTGTGTGTGTGTGTGTGTGTGTGTGTGTGTGTGTGTGTGTGTGTGTGTGTGTGTGTGTGTGTGGGAGCTCGTGAATGACGTGTGTGTGTGTGTCTCAGGGTTTAGGGCGTCTGTGCGAGCGTTTCCCCGTCATCGCTCACTCTGCCACCACGTCTCTGAAGGATTTCCTGGTGATTCCGTCGGCTGTTCTGATCAAACTCTACAAGTATCACAGTCAGTGCAGCTCAGGTGAGTTCAGCTTCTCCTCTGAGAGGTGCCTTCTGTCTTGAGGAGTGCTGTTTTAATGCATTACGTTATTGTGTTACACCTAATGAAAGTAAATGTTGTATAAAATCAGTAATATATTTTAGAAAATATAGTTATTTAAAAAAAAAAGTTTTATTTTTAATATTAGTGTGGACTGCAAATGCTCATTGGCCACATTAATTGTAATAATAATAATAATAATATTTTTCCCACAAATAATGCTAATAATTTTTAATTATAATTTGTTTATTTACTATAATATATTCAAATTATATTATTATTATTATTATTATTATATATATTTAAAGTGCCAAAAATTATATTAAAATAAAAATATAAGCTACAAAATATTACAGCAATAATTATATGCACACACGTTTTTATAATAAATATATTTTATATTATTATAAGTATTATTTTAAATATATTAATTAAATGATTTTTTTGTTGCTCTGCTGACATTGTTGACATGCAGTCTCTGTACCTGTATATAGACACTGTTTTTGTTCTGCTGGCATCTTTACATCTTTTCCTTTAGGAGGCGGCGGGATCAAAATCAATGTGACCAATGAAAATTCTCTGTCCACTCTCAACCTGCTGTCCAACAGGAAAGACCAGCCGTCCATGTACGAGCAGCTCCGAGACATTTCCATCGACAACATCTGCAGGTCTGCCTCACTTTTAGATCATTTTCTGAAGTTCACCTGTAATGAAATCCATCTCTGCTCTGAGTTTGAGTCATTTATAACATGCATTTGAAGACACAGCATGTCAACCATCTGCACAAACTTATGAGAAGTGCTTATCAACAAAAGCTCCCTGTAGTTTTCCTGTCAAAATAAGTTAAAAATGAAGAGATTAACATAAATATAAATATGACATAAATGAGTATTGTAATTTTACAGTCACAATGCAAAATAAAATAATAAAAATAATAATATTTTCTCTAATTTAATGTAATTAATACCTTTTTAAATAAATAATATCATCTTTTTTTTTATTTAATGGTAAAATATTACAGGAGTAATTTTAGTAATTGTTTTGTAGTAGTAGTAATAATAATAATTTAAAGTTTTTTTAGTATTTTTTTATATTTTAGTATATATTTTTATATTTAGTAGTAGTTATAATAGTAACAGTAGTAGTAGTAGTAGTAATAATAATAATATATTCACAACATTAATATAATCACAGTATTTTGGCCAAATTTTATCAGACAAATTGCAATTCTCTCCTCAAATTGTGCAGCTCTAGTCATAAAACCATAAAAGTTTGAAATGACTCAAAGGTTATTTTAAACTTATTTTATTTCAGCTAGTTGCCAAGGCCAGATTTCTCATGTTCTTTAGTTTAATTTGAAGTAGTAAATGAACTACAACTAAATAAACTAAACTAATAAATAAAAAATTATAAAAACTGTATAGACATTAAAAAAACCTACTAAAAATGACAAAAACTTATAAATATAAGAATAAAATCTAATTAAAACCAGTAACAAAAACTATAATAGTATCTCAGTGATACTAAAATGAATATGTGAGTTGCATTGCAAGGTTTAGGATGCATATAAACACAACTCTCAGAATCAGAAATCCGGTCAGATTCGTTCTGATTGAAATGTAAATGCGTGAGTGTCGTCTGCAGATGTCTGAATGCTGGGCTCACGATGGATCCTGTAATAGTGGAGGCGTTCTTAGCCAGCCTGTCAAACCGGCTCTACATCTCTCAGGAAAATGATAAGTGAGGAATCAAACACTCTGTCTGTCTCTCGGAGTGATGTGCTGTGGTTTTATTGACTCAGCGGGTGTGTTTCTCCTCAGGGAGGCTCATCTCATCCCGGATCACACCATCCGTGCGCTCGGACACATCGCTGTGGCCATGAGAGACTGTCCGAGAGTGATGGAGCCCATCCTGCAGATCCTGCAGCAGAAGTTCTGCCAGCCGCCCTCGCAGCTAGACGTGCTGATCATAGACCAGCTGGGCTGCATGGTCATTACCGGCAACGTAAGGATCTCATTTACACACATAATTACAGCCGTTCGCTGCGTGAAGCTGCATTTATTCTCAGTTGATTCTTTCTTTGTTTGTCTTGGGCGCTTCACCACCCACAGTGTTGTACGTCTGCATCGTGACTCGTGTCTAATGAATTACGAGGTGTCCATTTTTAAACATTTTTAAATACAGTAATTTAGAAACTGTGAGTGAACAGTAGGGCTTGGACGATAAATCGATGCAGAATCAATTCGTGGATGGATTCTGAGCTTCCGAATGCATGGCGATTCTCTCTGGAATGGATTCTGAGTTTAGATTTTAGCAGCAGATGGCGCTCTAATCTAGTTTTAATCCACACACTCAAATGCTCATGAAGAAGAGTGTTGAAGAGCGCTTGTGCGTTCGGCTGAGTCTAAAGAAATAAGCCCAGTGAAGCCATGGTTTACAGTGAATTTATAACAGCTAAGGGGGTTCGCGTCGTGCCTAACAATGCCCCGTAGCTGTTATAAATTCACTGTAAACCATGGCTTCACAGGGATTATGGCTTTTATAAAACGGTTTGTTTCACAAAAAAAACAAGGCAAATAAAATGTAATGATATTAATAAAAACATTATTTTTATAAAACGTTCCTCAGTTTCACAAAAAAAACAAGTTGTGGTTCACAAAAAAAACAAGGCAAATAAAATGTAATGATTTAATAAAAACATTATTCTTCCGTTCCTCAAAACAGTTCCTCAAAAAGAGGTTCACAAGTGTTTGTAGAGTCATTGCCAAGTGTTCTCCCCGATGTGTCCTTGCTCCGCCCTTTTATTGGCCGTTTCTCAAGGATGCATCCAGAGGTGACTTGTGCGAACTTGAGGCAGCCAGGTACTCCCAGAATCAATTCGCACCAATTCACATCTAGCGAGCGTAATGGCGGAGGGGAAAACCGCAAAATTTCTATATTACTGTGCATTGTGTCCAAAGGTGAAATTGTGCCATTCTAAGAATTTCAGGCGAGAATTTCGCAGTTGTTTAAAACTCAAATTGCAGTTTATTTATAAAGAAAGCACCTATTTGAAAATTAGTTTCGCCGATTTTGGAGACGTGAGTTCCAGGTGATCACCGGGCGCCCAGTGGCGAGAATCATGTATCCTGAAGAGAGGAGCTCAAATCTAGTCCTTCTGATCTGCCATGGCTCTTTTGGATGTCTCTGTAGTGGTTAAACATGAGGTAAAATTAGTTTTGGGTATATCTTTGGTCTTATGAATCTATTATTTCTTCCAGTTCATATCGTTTTGGTTAAGCACAAAGTTATTTTTCATAAATTATTTATTAATCGTAATACAGCGCTTACTTTGTTAACGTGACTGATTTGTTTGCTTTTGTCTTTATTTCCTATTACATAAGTCTCTTATAGGCTACTTTACTTTTATATTGGCTATTATTGTTCATTAAAACTGACATTTAACAAAAAAGGCAGAGTTGTGCTTGTCATATTTCATTTTATTATACATACAGTGAATCAGAGTATATGCACATATTACCTAAACCACATATTAATGTTTTATATTTTTAAAATGAAAACGAAAAGAGGGTTGTGTTTTATATTTTGAAGAAAATGAAAAGGCAGTGGTGTTTGATATCATTTCGTTTTATTGTAATGTGTGTACGCGTTGCATGAACCACATTTTTGTGGCTATTAATATTTTAAATGAAACAGAAAAGAGGCAATGTTTTATATTTTTAAAATGAAAACTGTTTTTATATTTTGAAGAAAATGAAAAGGCAGTGGTGTTTGATATCATTTGTACAGAAAATTGTGGCTATTAATATTTTAAATGAAACATGAAAACAAAAAGAGGCAGTGGTGTTTGATATCGTATTTCGTCGTATTGTAATACAGTGTAGATGACTTCGGCGAGCTGACTGACCTTATCAAGTACACTGCTGTTCCATTTGCAGAATTACCGGACTTGTGTCCTCCCGTCCTCAGGAGTCGAACTTGTGAAGTCCGAACTACCGAGGATGCAAGTCCGAACTTTGCGTACTTGGTATTGAGAAACGGCCATTTACAACAGGCTTGAATGAGGCTCAACCAATCAGAATCAAGGACTGGAACTATCCGTTTTATAAATGTCATTTCACCTCGGCTCAGAATGCTTTTATGACACGAAGATTAATATAAACACAGCCCACTGTGAACACCCTTGTAATTCACTTCAACCTTTTCTAATTTTATGAATGATTATTTTAGGTTCAAGTGTGTGTAAGGATT
This sequence comes from Schizothorax lantsangensis, assembly GCA_027422415.1. Classification (NCBI taxonomy): domain Eukaryota; kingdom Metazoa; phylum Chordata; class Actinopteri; order Cypriniformes; family Cyprinidae; genus Schizothorax; species Schizothorax lantsangensis. The sequence goes on along the minus strand of CM049851.1, from coordinate 3,065,155 downwards.
TAGAAACGAGCAGAGTACGTCTGCTTCTGAAGCGTTCAGCACCATCTGCTGTTCAAAACTAAGAGAAAGAATCACGATGCATTCAGAAAATCTCAGAATCGATGCTGAATCATTTCTGGATTCACGATGCATCGATTTATTTTCCCAGCCCCAACGAACAGAGCAGTTAATTAAACAATGAGCAAAGATGCAAACACAAAGAATGAGAACTTTGTTTCAACTCGATCAGGGTTTGAAATCAACTTTTTCACTCACCAGCCTATTTGGCTATTACTAGTTACTGGACATTCACTGGAGTATTACTAGCCAAAACAAAACATATCAGAATATCAAAATCACTGCTTGGATTGAAATATATTTGGTATTCAATCTGATTCTGAATCACTGAATGAGTGGCAAACGCAAAAGAAATTGTGAAGTGAATCCAGTTATAAATAAAAAGCTTTGTTTTATTTTGAAAATAGAAATGACTAGACTGTATGTGGGTCAAAGTCACATGACATGTTACATTTTAGTGGGTGTGTTCTATAAATCATGGTTAAATGTGTCATAGTCAATATGTTTTGATCAGAAAAATAGAATTAAACGCATTCTAATGTATAGGAAAACTTGTTTAAAGATGTATTAAACTTTCATTGTTTTAATGTCTTTGACCCATATACAAGATGTAGAATTGGTCACATATATATTTGTCCCATGTATATTTATTGAAATGAGAAGAATTGCCTTTGTGAATTTTTTTTTTTCTTTCTTGACTGTAAAACATATTTTATTGGAGTATCCTGCTTTAAATGATGCTAGGAAACATTTTTACTCAAAGCACATTAATGGACATTTAAAAAACGTTTCTCCTGAAAAAGTTTAGAATTATTTTCAAATATCAAATTGAAAAATTCTGTATACTTGTTTTTTGTTTATTTATCTATTTTTGTTTGGTCTTTTTGTAAAAAAAAAAAAAAAATATTATACAATTCATCGAATTATTCTTGTATTAAGACTTTTAAATCTTATTTCTCTCACGAATATGCCTATTTTTTTTATTATTATTATAAATAGAATGTGTTTGAATTTAAGATGTGGCGCTTCCCATTCTATTTGTTTTCTTTGTCCAGCATCTGTTTTGAGGACAGGGTGTTATGTGTTACTCACATGGTTGATTTATGTTTTATTTTTTCACCTGCATTTGGCAGGTGTTAATTCCTGATCTTGATCTAAAAGATAATTTGTGTTTTTCTAGCAGACAGTGTGTGATTTGTGTTTTTACTGCAGCAATACATCTATCAGGAGGTCTGGAACCTGTTCCAGCAGATCAGTGTGAAGGCCAGTAATGTGGTGTATTCAGCCACCAAAGACTACAAAGACCACGGATACAGGTGTGTGTGTGTGTGTGTGAGCATGCAGACTTCACCTAATGCATTTTCATGAACTCATTTTACTGTATTAGAAATGCTTGATAGCAGACAGTGTCAGGCGTTTTAAATAAGTCCTATTTAACGCTATTGTAGCTTTTTATTGTTTTCTTTAAGTCCAGTCATAATATATGTCAATGTTTTCTGCACCAAAAACAGTCATAATTTAGTTTTGACCATTTTCCAGCCTCTCTCTGAGCTTTAGAATAAATTTTTATTTTAATTAAACAAGCTATTTAATTAGTTTGATTTTTGCAATTGCATCTTTATAGATTTCTATATGTATGCATTTAGACAGCCGAGTCCCATTTCATACTTTTATATGCTTTTTTTTTTTTTAAGTGGAGGAGCTGCAAGCACAAATTATGATTTTGGAAGGTCTTATTAATTTTGACTTTCAATATGTTTTGTTTAAAATATTTTACAAAATTAAATTTTATTTTATTTAATAGAATAATATTACAATTATAATATTATGAATCATATAAAGTTATAATAGTATAAAATTATATTATAAATTAATAATAGTAAATTATGTAAATATTAATTACCTTTCTTGAATTTATGTAAATGACCCTTGTGTATGAGCATAATTTACTAATAATAATTTTGACTTAAGTGATATTTTATATAAAATATTTAACAGAATATTTAATGACATGTTGTTTTATACAATTAAATATAATAATATAAAAATTATAAAATTATATTATAAATTAATAATAGTGACATTTTTGAATGTGTATTGGCATAATTGACACCGTTAATCACCAGGACAGGTCAAATGACTGAATATTTAATAGGTGTTAAGTACATTTCTGTCTGTTCTTCATTATATTTTACGTGATTCATACTTCTGTGCTGTTTATTCCTTAAAATCCACTTCCAGTGTGTCTCTGGTGTGTGTGTTTGTGCAGGCACTGCTCTCTAGCTGTGATAAACGCCCTGGCTAATATCGCAGCTAACCTGCAGGGGGAGCAGCTGGTGGACGAGCTGCTGGTCAATCTGCTGGAGCTGTTCGTTCAGCTCGGCCTGGAGGGCAAGAGAGCCAGCGAACGCGCCAGTGATAAAGGACCGGCCCTCAAAGTCAGTCTGTGTTTGACCTGCGGTCTGGCTCTACACTTACAGTTATTAAAAGGAGGATTCTAGAATGTTTCAGTGTGTCTTGAATGTTGTTTTAATTTAGTTATTTTATTTTCTAGGCATCCAGCAGTGCTGGTAATCTTGGTGTCCTCATCCCTGTAATCGCTGTGGTAAGACACACAGACAAACACACACACCATATTTAGACATCCGAGTCCCATTTCATTCTTTTTATATGCCTTTTATTTAAGGGAGGTGCTGCAAGCATAAGTTATGAATTCAGTATAAAAATGTAATGATTTTATATATTTAATATACATTTCATACATTTATATTTAATACACTTTATTTTATACCATTTAATAGAATAATATTACAATTATAATTTTATAATTCATATAAAATTATATTTATTATAATATTCAAAGGTCATAAAATTCCATATAAATTTTTAATACTAAAAATATTTTAATATAAATATTAAATATAATTTTCATAGTTTTCTATTAAATTGTATAAATAAATATTTTATGTAACTTTGACAAAAGTGATCACTGAGTTGTTGATCACATTGAAATAAAAATAGCAATATTTTCTTCTAGGCATGTTTTACATCTGATATAATATGCAAATGTTAATGGAAAGGAAAAATGTTTTCCTGTTCACTCCCTTTAAATGATTTATGAGTTCTCTCAGGGCTAACATGCTTTTGAAGATCAAAGAGTAAATTTGGCAAAAGCAAGAAAGTAGCTAATCAAAGATTTTGTGTACATAAAGTAAGATAAATCTTGCTCCTTTTTTTATGAGATACTGTTTTTTGATGAAAAATGCAAATGCTAGAGCTCTTTCTGCTCATGTTTGATGCTTCATTATTCATCTGTCTGTATAGAATTGTAATTGGATCTTTAGAGCCTGTGGTTAGACTTTAACTTCTCTGACAAATATTTACTTCTCTTGCAAAATGTTCTGCCATGTTGTTGGTGTACTCGAGCATTGTTTTTATTCACCCTTTGAACAGATTAATTCAATAAACCAGTCCTCTGATTCATTTTATTTAACATGTTCTGCTTCAAAAATACACATGTTTATCAGTGTTTTTAAATTTCACTAGCATTTCTTTACAAAACTCACTTCACTTGGTAAAACAAAACAACCATCATTCTCACCCGCTTATTTGGCTAACACTTTAGTTTCATTGTTATACAGTGATGCATCGGCCCTTGCACTGCTGTGCTATGTGTATCTGATTAGCTCTGTGAAGGGTCTACCACACGTCCCATGAACACAACGCAGCCTGTACGATGCTCGTAGATGAGGAAGAGGAAGGGGCGGTCCACGATGAAACGCGTCTGTGTCGATAAAGGCATGAATCCAATGTGTGTCATTGCTGCGGCCTCCGTACCTTCTTCATTCACTGTAATGGTGCCCTGATGCTTAAACTGAGAGAGAAGAGGAGGTGGTTATTATGGTGCAATGGAAGGTCAAAGAGTATGTTTTTGTAAGAGATTAGGCATAGGAGACCGAAATTGCTCTCAACACAGCAGTAAAATGGCCTGTTGAAAAAAATATGAGTTAAATTGGCATGTTTGGCACGTTTCCGTTGTTCTCTTACCCAATTGATGATGACCTTCTCGGAAGTCATTGGGGAGAAGTCACCCTTTTCAGTGAATGGGTCCGTCAGCCCCATTTCCTTCAGGTGATCAATTAAGTCATAGTTCTGCTCCAGTTTAAACCGAGGGAAAACCACCTCACGAGTCCTAACAGAGAAATATTTTAAGACATGCAAAGCCAAAAAGACAACGGAAGAATGATTTAGCCAAGTAGGATTCCGTTCTGGATCAGCATTCTTATTAAACCCTAACCTTAAACCATAGACTGAACTACACTCCTCTCCAAAAGTATTGGAACAGTGAGGCCAATTCCTTTATTTTTGCTGTAGACTGAAAACATTTGGGTTTGACATCAAAAGATCAATATGAGACAAGAGATCAACATTTCAGCTTTTATTTCCAGGTATTCATATCTGGGTCTGATAAACACAACTTAGAAGATAGCACCTTTTGTTTGAACCCACCCATTGCTCATGTGACCAAAAGTATTGGAACAGATTGACTTAAACTAGATTAAAGTGAATAAGACTTAATATTTATTTGCAAATCCTTTGCTTGCAATAACTTTCACCAAACTTTTGCATTATTTTTTTGTGATGCTTTTCCAGGCTTTCACCGCAGCCTCTTTCAGTTTTTTTTTTTTTTTTTTTTTTTTTTTTTTTTTTTTTTGGGGGGGGGGGGTTACTCCCTTCAGTCTCTTCTTTAGCAGGTAAAATGCATACTCTATAGTAGGGCTGCACGATTAATCGCATGCGATTGTCTTGCGCATCTCGTCAGTAAAGACGGTTCTTTGATTAGCGGTAAATCTCCATCACCTGCTTTCAGATGGAGCGGCATTTAATACACGGAGCCGTAGTTCGCTGACAAGCCACGCAAAATCGCGTTCATAATCGAATGCGATTTATCATCGATTTATTCAGCAAATCTGAAATTGAGCGCAGACATTAGGCTTGTTCGAGATGAACTATACTACCCTGCCACCGGCTGGCGAGAGTAGCCGCTTGCAGTCGGGGCGGAATTAAAAGAGGAGACGTCAAGTCGGACACTTTTTGCTCCTGGTAGTGATGCTCTCATGGTGTTTGCATGCTCTTATCACAGATTAAGTGAATTAAATGCAATATCTGTCAAATACACAAACATTTTTATGAGCAACAGAAACACTTTTTATATAGGCTGCTTAATACAGCCATCTGTTCAAAAATAAACTTCAGCATAAACATATAGGCTACAAACTACCAATAACGTGGGGGTATATTATGCTTTTATCTTGAGTCATAAAAATGACTCGAAGATAACAGTGCGACTACACTAAAAAAGCTTTTACTGTTATAAAAACATAGGTTTGTGAGCATTATTGGAATTGAATTGTTAGAATAAGCACGCAACACACGTCGTGCTCGTCATCACAGAATCTGACCAATGAGAATAAAGTGTGTCGTCAGGATCCAGGATCTTGCAGCCGATTTTGAGCAACTGCAGCGCCTGACCTCGGCGGCTGGTCTCGTTTTGCTCTCGCGGTACTTTGATGACACGTGATCGTAAGGCGGCTGCAGCGCCGATCAAATACTTCTGGTCACATGAGCAATGGGTGGGTTCAAACAAAAGGTGCTATCCTCTAAGTTGTGTATCAGATCCAGATGAAAATACCTGGAAATAAAAGCTGAAATGTTGATCTCGTCTTATGTTCATCTTTTGATGTCAAACCCAAATGTTTTCAGTCTACAGTAAAAATAAAGGAATTGGCCTCATTGTTCCAATACTTTTTGAGGGGAGTGTATATTCCAAACCATAATATGCCACTAAATGTGGAAATTCAGGGAAATGACAGAGTAATAAGAATATTGGTTAACCCTAAACTAAACTCCAAAACCAACAAGGATATTGATCTAGGAACTTGTCCAACCTGGGGAAATTATGTTAAACACTTCAAGCCACTGAGTCAGGACATTAAAGTACATTGCTGACCTCTTTGCAACTTGGTCTCAAGCCTGCGGCTAGTGCTTTACCTGTTGGTCATGTTGTTAAGCCACTTGCTGATCAGGGTTGGGGAGATCTCCTGCTCCAGGGATCTCATTCCAGAGAGTTTCTGTGGAACAGCAATGATCATGCTGATGTTTCCGGCATAGGGCAGCTGCAGTATGTCGCAGTTGAGTTCGTGGTCGACTGCTGCCAGGTAACTTCCTTTGTTCTGCATCATGGGAATGCGCACCTGCTTTTTCTCATTGACACGGAATTGCCGGTAGTGTGTCTGTTCCTTCGGGAACTTCTGCTCCCACGTACCTGCATTTGTTGTGCCAGTGAAAACATCACATTGTGGTGTTATTTGAGAGCTGCATGCTTCAGATTACTAATCTTTTTAAAGTAGGGGATGTACAGTTCTGCTTCTGGAAGTCCACCTTCCTGCAGAGTTTAGCTCCAGCCATAATTAAACACACCTGAACCAGCTAATCAGGGTCTTCAAAATCACTAGAAACTTTCAGGCATGTGTGTTGGAGCTACATTCAATTAGAAAGTGATTCTTCAGGAGCAGGATTGGACACCCCTGGCTGAGACAGAAGTTCCTCTTTGCCAAATATCTACAGCAGGTGTATCAAACCCTTCTCCTGGAGGGCCAGCATCCAGCAGAGTTTAGCTCCAGCCCTAATTAAGCAGTCTGCAGGACATTGGCCCTCCAGGAGTGGGAGTGGACATCCCTGGTTGAGACAGAAGAGGCTTGTTTGAGATGCATCGTCGCTGTGCAGATCGATCGGCATATAACAACAAAGTACCGCTAGAGCAATTCAAAAGCATAAAGAGTCGTCTGCTCTCCAATCACTATTGTGGTACTTTGATGTCATACGCCAATCGATCCACGCAGCGCCAATGCATCTCGAACAAGCCTAAAGTCTTCAGGATAACAAGAAACCTTCATGCACATGTGTTGGAGCTACACTCTGGAGGTAACTGGCCCTCTTCAGGAGCAGGGTTGGACACCCCTGGTTGAGACAGAAGTTCCTATTCACCAAAATCTACAGTAGTTAGTCCTCAGGGCAGGCAGTTAGGGCCATTATCCTCCAGAGTTTAGTTCTCACCCTCTTTAAACAAACCTGAACCAGCTAAACAAGAGGCTTGTTCGAGATGCATTGGCACTGTGCAGACCGATCTGCGTATGATGTGAAACTATCGTGAGAGTGATTGGAGAGCAGACAACTCTTTATGCCTTTGAATTGCTCTCGCGTTACTTTGATGTCATACGCCAATCAATCTGCGCATCGACAATGCATCTCGAACAAGCCTATTGTCTTCAGGATCACAAGAAACTTTCAGTCACATGTATTAGACTCTGCTAGAAATGGACCCTTCAGGAGCAGGATTGGACATCCGTGGTTGAGACGGAAGTTCCTATTCCCCAAATATCTACAGCTGGGGTAGTCAGTCCTGTTCCCGGAGGGCCATCTTCCTGCAGGGTTTAGTTCTCACCCTCATTAAACACACCTGGACTAGCTAATCAAGGTCTTCAGGATCATAAAAAAACTTCCAGGTAGGTGTGCTAGTGCTAAAGTCTGCAGGACATTAGCCCTCCAGGAGTGGGAGTGGAAAACCCTGGTTGAGACAGAAGATCTTCAGCTGGGGTAGCCAACTCTTCTCTTGGAGGGCCATCATCCAGCAGAGTTTAGCTCCAGTCCTAATTAAACACACCTCAACCAGCGAATCAAGGTCTTCAGGATCATAAAATACCTTCCAGGCAGGTGTGCTAGGGCTAAAATCTGCAGGACATTAGCCCTCCGGGAGTGGACACCCCTGGTTGAGACAGAAAGATGCTTGTTCGAGATGCATCGACGATGCACAGACTGATCGGCATATGACCTCAAAGTACCGTGAGAGCAATTCAAAAGCATAAAGAGTCGTCTACTCTCCAATCACTCTCGTGGTACTTTGATGTCATATGCCGATCGGTCTGAACAGTGCCGATGCATCTCGAACAAGTCTAAGATCTACAGCTGGGGTGGGCTACCCTTCTCTTGGAGGGCCATCATCCAGCAGAGTGTAGCTCCAGTCATAATTAAACACACTTGAACCAGCTTATCAAGGTCTTCAGGATCACAAGAAACTTCCAGGCACATGTATTAGTGCTAAACTCTGCAGGAAATAGACCCTTCAGGAGCAGGATTGTACACCCCTTTTGAGTCAGAAGTTACTATTTACCAAATATCTTCAGCAGGGGTAGTCAGTCCTGCTCCCGGACGGCCATCTTCCTGCAGAGTTTAGTTATTGCCCTCATTAAACACACCTGAATCAGCTAATCAAGGTATTCATGATCATAAACTTCCAGACAGGTGTGATAGTGCTAAAGTCTGCAGGACATTGGCCCTCCAGGAGTGGAAGTGGACACCCCTGGTTGAGACAGAAGATCTACAGCAGGGGTAGCCAACTCTTCTCTTGGAGGGCCATCGTCCTGCAGAGTTTAGCTCCAGTCCTACTTAAACACACCTGAACCAGCTAATCAAGGTCTTCAGGGTTGCAAAATCCTTCAGGCACATGTGTTGGAGCTACAGTCTTCAGGAAGTTGACCCTCCAGAAACATGATTGAACACCACTTGTTGAGTCAGATGTTCCTATTTGCCAAATATATACAGTTGGGGAAAGCCAACCTTGCACCCAGAGGGCCATCTTCTAGCACTGTTTAGATCCAGCCCTAATTAAACACACCTGAAACAGCTAATCAAGTTCCTCAGGATCACTAGAAACTTCCAGGCAGGTGTGTTAGTGCTAAACTCTGCAGGATATTGGCCCTCCAGGAGTGGAAGTGAACAACCCTGGTAAAGACGGCAGGGGTAGGGTTGGGGTACCAGCATAGCTACGAGTTTTGCCAGCAAAACTTGTAACCATCGGGGCTGGGGAACCAGGTTCACAAGAAACGATGCTCCATCATGCTTGTTTGACCAGCCTCAATGTGACAATGAAGTCTTGCTGGTTGACCTAGTCAAGATACTGGTCTATTTAGTCAGGCCAGGGATGTCCAATCCTGCTCCTGGAGGGCCACTGTCCAGTAGAGTTTAGCTCCAACCACAATTAAACACACCTGAACTGACTAATCAAGGTCTTACTAGGCATACTAGAAACTTCCAAACAGGTGCGTTGTGGCAAGTTGGAGCTAAACTCTGCAGGACAGAGGACCTCCAGGACCGGGTTTGACACCCCTGAGTCAGGCTTGCATCAAGCTAAATGTTCAATATTGAACTACGTGGTAGTACACAAAACATTTCACATAGTACATGATTATTTGCTTTAGGATTGAGTACAGACTGTTCAAATGAAGGATTAAACCATTAGTCCTAAAGAGTTTCAGAATTTGAATGGGCTAGAATTGATTCACCTTTGAAGTAGAGATAGTTCAGGAGCATCACTGCCATGTTTGGGTCTACGCTCTTCAGCGGTTCCTTTATCAGACCTTTGGTGATCTTCTGAATGCGCTGGTTGGCCTTCACAAGGAAGGCCGGGTCGGCAAAGTCCACAGACTGCGGCTCTGCAAAGTAGTATGTCTTTGCATCACTGCGGAAAGCCTCCTGTATGCGTATGTTACGTTTCACGTACAGGTCATTAACGGAGCGTAAGTTGTAGCCGAAGTTCCGTCGGAAGAGCCTATGCGTGAGTTTACGGAACAGCTTGTGCACGGTTGAGTTATCGTAATGAGAACTGGCGTTGATGAATTCGCCAAATCCGAGTGTTTGGTAGAGTTGTTCCTGAGCGGTTGGGCCGACTCCCAGAGCCATCATGCCCATCGCAATGGAGATCCCGACAGGAGCGAGCAGAATGTTGTCCGTCTGGTTAAGTCTGTTGCGCAGTTTCCGATAAAGCCGACACCCAAAGCGGGCGTTGACCACGTTGATGCGCTGTATGCGAGTTCGCCCGTGGAAAAGCCGCAACAGGCGTGCTCGCCGTATTTTGGGGTCACTGGGCTCCCCAAAGAGGTCCAGGTCAGGAGCAGGGGTGGAGATCTCGTCTATATGGTCGCCTTCGCTGTAGTCATCCTCGCCCTCTGCCAAGATCTTATCAAAGTCGATATAGTCTTCATCTTCTAGCCCCTCCAGAGGGAGGTCGTTCGTGACTGTGTTCTCCCGATGGAAGTCCAGAGGAATGGAATCCATGTCTGTGTTCTCTCCATTTGGAGAAAGTCCACGGGCATCCACCAACTTTTCCTTCTCATCAAAGTGTGAACTGAGGTCTTTGACCCCAGCCAGAGCGGGGCTGCTCAGGAGAGAGGCTACAACTATAACTGTAACGAACCACATTCTATGGAAACAAGCACAATTGGGAATACTGAACGATTGACAAATTTACTTATATTACATAGACATTTCTCTGAAATATAGCACGCAATGCTCATGCGCCATGTGCACATTTGCATTTTATTAATTTAGCTTATGGTTTTGTCCAGCCCTTACAGAAAAATCACATGTGCAATCACATGCTAATATCACGTGAAATATGTGAAACACATGCGAAACGTGGTTTTGTAACTTTTTCATGGTGTAAATGTGTAAAACCCATGTGATCACATATGAACATGGACACGTGTGGACAATAAGTGATCATGTGGAAATGTGACCACATGGGTTTCACACATTTACACCATGAAAATGTTCACATGTTCTGTATGTGTTTCACATATTTCACATGTGATTTTAACATGTGATTGCACATGGTGAAGTTCATATGGTTTTTCTGTAAGGGAAAGTAGTGTTAATTTAATAATGCTGCATTGCTGTTGTGGTATTTATTTATATTTTTATTATTTTAATATTGTTAGTATTCATTTTAATTTTAGTATTTTTTTCTAAATTGTAGTTTTTTTAATAGTTTTTTTGTATTTAGTTTTGTTTTTATTTCAGTTTTAGTACATTTGGTGCTTTAACTACTAACTATTTTTAGTAAGCTGGCAAGACAACCTTTTTGATATTCATTTCATTTGAGTTTTAATTGATTTATTTCAGGGTTTTTTTACTAGTTTTTGTTAACAGTAACAACAGTGATACAAAACGACTTACAAGTGAAGTAAATCCAAAGCTGTGACCACTATAGACCATTATGAGGGCACCCAATATCCAGAATAGTGGTTGATCAATATATTTTTTTCAATGATGGTTAAAGTTTTGCTTTTGGTTACTTGCTTAGCTTAATCTCAGAAATATCACACCAGTGTCAACAGTCCTATGAAACCTTTTATGCTAGTTTGAGCTGCTTACCTGCTCTCTCCTTCTGGAATCTGTGTTTGTGTGCGTGTGGACGGTCCGTTTGTGGATTCGTTCTCCAGCTGGACTTTGAAGTGGCTCTTCACTGATCAAACAGCAGCGAGTTCAAACAGTGCTCACAGACCTTCATCTGACTCATTTAACCCTTGAAACGCACTCAATGTGTAAATACTGGGTGCAAATTAATACAAATATACTGTAAATGGACTCTTAGGACTTGTATTACCATAGTTAAACTGCATAGCTTTTATTCTAATATCCCTGACAACTGTATAAAATGTAATCAGGAAATTGGCATACCGTTTCAATGTATGCAGAGAGTTGCAATTATTCTGGAAAAGGTTCTTAATGTGATTTGTGACATGACTGAAAAGAGTGTTTCCTTGGATGCTAAATAGTGCTTATTGCATGTTTACCCTGCTAATTTTGTAAATGCAAGCTTATAGATTTTAGTTTTAGTCCTGGCTAAAAGTGCATGGATGCAATCAATCGTTTGAAGAAATGTCATGTAATCTTGCTTTGGAAAAACTGACTTGTATATACATTCTTAGAGGAAAAGTTTATGTATTTAATGATTTGGACTCCATTTAGACTTTTTTTTATGCAATGCAATGAATTGCAAGCAGATAATGTGGAATATTAATATTGATCATTAACAAATCTCTAATGTGATAAGAATATTGTTACAGGGATCAATAGAGTAACCATTATTAAAGTTATACATGTATTTTATTATTTCAATACAAATAATATTTTTTATTTCTATATTTGGCTACAATGGCAAATTTGTAATAAATGGAATAAAAAAAATAAAAATGAAATGCACACAGTGGCAGCTTTTTTGTTGGGTATAATCCTTAGAAACATAATCAAAATTTTGGCAGTTCTTTCAATGTGTGTTTTGTTTGATTGTATTCAGTTGACCCGCCGATTGCCCCCCATTAAAGAGGCCAAACCTCGCCTTCAGAAGCTGTTTAGAGATTTCTGGCTCTATTCTGTGGTCATGGGGTTTGCTGTGGAAGGTTCTGGTAAGAAATTAACATCGTTAGCATCACTGACAGCATTTCAGCATGCATTCACCACATGCACAGTCCTGTGTACTCTTGTGATCTCATAACCTGAGGAGTTCTTTCTGAGATTATTTCTACAGGATTGTGTCTGTGTGTGTTTTAGGTCTGTGGCCTGAGGAATGGTATGAGGGAGTGTGTGAAATCGCCACTAAATCCCCGCTGCTCACGTTCCCCAGTGGAGAACCACTGCGCTCAGAACTCCAGTACAACTCTGCTCTGAAGAACGACACGGTTACTCCGGTATCCCAACGATATGTTTGTGCTCCTCAAATCAGATGTGCTGCTGTTTTAGGTTTTCTAACAAACCTGCCATTATATATTATGAATATTTTTGGCTCTTTGACAAATTGCTTTTGTTCCTCTTTTGTCACTTGGGATAAATGCATAAATGTTAATGTACATTAATAGATGCATAATTTTCACTTTTCACTTGCTAGATGATAAAAAAAAATGAAACATTTTAGCTTACTTAATGTCTCTTAATTTTTTTTTTTTTTTTTTTTTTTAGCTTATTGACTTGAAAAACTGAAAAAGCAAAGCGACCAAATTTATTTCTTAGAAATGAACTGGATGCCATTGACTGAACATGCAACGTGTTTCAATCACATGACTTCGATCAATGCTGCAAACTACTTTATCCTTGCATACTGTTTTACATGCAATTTTATTAAAATGACAAGCAGTATACAGTTTATACTAGTTTGCCATTCTGAACCCAGCCCTTGTTTTGGTTGTTAAAAATCTTCTGGTTACACTTTATTTCACTTGTCCACTTTAGATATTCTACTAACTATAAGTAGCTTTGCAAAAATATGTCAAATAAGTCTTATTAGAGTATTAGTAGACTGTTAGGTTAAGGTTAGTAGAATAAGTTGACATGTACTTGCGAAGTTACTTATAGTTAATAGCATGTCCATCAAATTAAAGTGTGAGCAGATATTAAGCAGACTATCTGCTAATTCTCTAATGACTGCTAGTTGACAAGGAGTTACCGATAGTTAGTGGAATGTCAAATTAAACTCTTACTGATCTTGTTTTTGAAGGCGGAGTTAAGTGATCTGCGCAGCACCATCATTAATTTGTTGGATCCATCACCTGAAGCCGCTGCCCTCATCAATAAACTCGACTTCGCCATGTGCACTTACCTGCTGTCTGTGTACCGGCTGGAGTATATGAGGTTCCAGACGCTTTCCTTCCTCTCTTTCTGACTTTCCTCAGAACCGCTCCTCTCGTTGTGGTGATTTACCCATCTGTCTCTGTTTTATCCATTCTCTTCCTCAGGATGTTGCACTCGAATGATGCCGACCGCTTCCAGCTGATGTTCAGATACTTTGAGGACAAGGCCATCCAGAAAGACAAATCAGGTCAGAAACTCCACAGAACTGAATGTTGTTAATTTAGTAGATTCAAAATGTTTGCAAGAAGCAAAAATCCAGTTGCAGTTATACAAAGCATGTTTTTCACTAAATGAACATGAAGAATCATATATATTAATTTATATTTATATGTAACAATATGACAATAAACAGTGATATTTACCCACATTATTTTTTACTGCAATATTTTGATATGAGAAATGCAGAATGGAGATTCCTATGAATATTTTTGAGGGAATAAGCGAACAAATAATTTAAATTCGAGTTTTGAACAGATTCATTAAAATTGACTAGTTGAACTGAAGAAATGCAAACTCTAACACTGTTGAATCATGTCTTAACTCACCCATCCAAAGATTGTGAAACTAATCACAATATGACTTAAACATTTATTTAGTTTTTTATTTTAGTAAATTCAAAATATTTACTATAAGAAGTAAACTAAAATATTTTTGGCTCTTTGAAAAATTGCTTTTGTTCCTCTTTTATAATTCACTTTGCATGAATGCATAAATGTTAATGTAAGTTATTAGATGCATATTTTCAACTGCTGGATGATAAAACAAATGAAAAAAATAATATTTTTAACTTGTTTTTGACTTATGTTTTTACTCCCAAACGGTCAAACAGGATCATAAACTAATCGCATGATCTTTAGGAAACTTCATGGCCAAAAAAAAAAAAAAACACTCTTCTATTGCTTAATTTTATGTCAAAACAATATCACTGCAAATCATCTTTATCGTGTGTGTCTCTCTCTGTATCTGTTTGCAGGCATGATGCAGTGTGTGATTTGTGTGGGTGATAAAGTCTTTGAGGTTTTCCTGCAGATGATGGCTGAGAAAGTGAGTCGAGCCTTTGAAGGATCTCTCAGCGCTGAAACAAATGCATTATTGATCGCTCGTTATTGATAATGGCTTTGCTTCCTGTTCCAGCCCAAGACTAAAGAGCACGAGGAGGAGCTGGAGCGCCACGCTCAGTTCCTATTGGTCAACTTTAACCACACCCACAAGAGGATCCGCAGGGTGGCAGATAAATACCTCTCAGGACTCGCCGAAATGTACGATTAATTCTCTTACTCCCTACCTAGACGGCATATTAATAAGTATCACTTATGATGTAACCTGAACAATTTCACCCAATATTTGTATATTCCTCGTACTTTTTGTGCTTATTTTATGCTTATTAGAGTATAGAGTTCCACATGAAGTCTGAAGAGCTTATAACTTGCATTTGAAAACACAAAAGCAGCCAAAATCTTCCCACTTGTAATGAGAATCCTATATAAATATGTTGTCAACAAACGATCTTTAAGGTCTCCCTGCAGTTTTCCACCAAAATAAAAGCTCTGTGGTTTAATATTTGAAAGAAAGACATAAATATTAGTATTGACATTTTACTGTTGTTCTGTAAAATAATTTTATATTTTTATTTTATATATTTTTAGCTTTTCAGTATTTTTTCAGTACTTTTATAACAGTAGTATTATTGCTATAATAAAATATTTCTTTATTGACTGAATTTTTGTAATTTAAAATCAAAAACAACAATAGTAGTAGTATTAGTAGTAGTAATTATAAAAAGTAGTAGTAATATCACTATCATACTATATTGCTATCAATAATATCATTTTTAATTAATCTTTGTAGTATTTTTATTACAGTAATACTATTGCTATAGTAAAATATTTCTTTATAGTTTTTTGTAATTTAACGAAGCAACAATAATAAAAATTGTTTTTTAAATGCTCGTTTTTGTAATCTAACAGCATTATTATTATTATTATTATTATTATTGTTGTATAGTAAAATTTCTTTATTTAATTTAACATCAATTTAACATCAAGATATTGTAATAACAACAACTAATAATAATAATAATATAATAATAAGAAATAATAATAATAATAATAATTATTATTTTTATTATTATTATTAGTTGGAGTAATTATTAGGCAAGGCAAGTTTATTTATATAGCACATTATATGCAATGGTAATTCAAATTGCTTTATATAAAAAGGAATTAAAATAGTCATAAAATAATCACAACAATAAAAGCAAATAATAATAAAAAAAACGATTAGTTAAGATTAAAATGACAGTTAAGAATAAAAAATTAGGATACATAAAATACAGTGCAATATTATTAAATACAAAAAAATCTATTATTATTGTTTTTGTTGTATAGTCACATGCAATAACACTAAAAGCTCAAATCTCTGTTTGTCCTCTAGGTTTCCTCATCTTCTGTGGAGTGGAAGGGTTTTGAAGACCATGCTGGACATCCTGCAGACTCTGTCTCTGTCCCTGAGCGCTGTCAGTACAACAAACACACATGCATGATCAGTATTACTAGTATTTACACTCTCACACGTCAGTCACTTAACCCAGCCTCCTGTTACACAGGACATCCACAAAGACCAGCCGTACTATGACATTCCTGACACTCCGTACAGAATAACTGTCCCAGACACGCATGAGGCGCGAGAGGTGAGACGGACGCAGCTTCTGAGCCGTGGATATGTGCTCAGTCTGAGTCCAGTGTTTTGAAATGCTTTGTGTTTGTTGTCCAGAGCATCGTGAAGGACTTTGCCGCCCGCTGTGGAGAGATCTTGAAGGAGGCCATGAAGTGGGCCGCTTCAGTTACCAAATCTCATCTCCAGGTCGGTATAAGTCACGTACTATGCACTAAAAGTATGTACTTTGAGTCTGAGATGTGGTTTATATGGTCATGCACTCATGCAGACAACCTGGATTCCAGTCTGATTCCAGTCATTCACTGATCCATCTTTTTTAACTCATCATTTCCAGTCCCATCAGCTCTGTTGGGAAAAAAAGCGATCTATTATGAAAAATATATTTTATATTAATCTGATTTGTATTAATAATAAACTTCACTGGTAAAGCATTTCCAGCAGCCTCTGTCATCTGCTGTTTGCATGTTGGTAAATTAATCAGAATTTCAAAATTTTGTTCATATGTTTGTTTATAAACTGCTGTTGCAGCTTCAGCTACACATTTCTAGTATTTTCTATTTTTATTTTATTTTTAATTTTACAACTGGAAAAAAAATCTGCTCTTCCATAGCAGATGGATTTGTAGGTAATATTAGCCTCAAAAATCGAGCACAGATGCTTACTTCCACCAGAAATAGTTTGCCATCTGGGCTCCTTTGGCAAATGATTGGATGTGAATTGGATGCAGTGTTAGTTTGAGTCACCATGAGTTGGAAATCGGTCAGCTGTTGTAATACTTCAGTGTTTTTGAGTGCTGTGTAAATAGTACCAAGGTTTATGAATATGTTAATCATGATATATTAATCAGTTTAGGTCTATAAGATTTTTAATGTTTTTAAAAATAAGTCTCTTCTGCTCATCAAGGCTGCATTTTTTGGCTCAAAAGTACACATGATCACATGGTCTTCAGTGTCACATGATCTTCAGAAATCATTCTAATATGCTGATTTACTGCTCAAGAAACATTTCTGATTATTATCAATGATTATTATCAATCTTAATCTTAATCATAATCTTAATCTTAATCATCTTAATCTTAATCTTAATCATAATCACACCAATGTTGAAACAGTTGTGCTGCTTAATATATTTGTGGAAACTGTGATACATTTTTTTTTCAGGATTCACAGATGAATAGAAAGTTCAGAAGAACAATATTTATTTGAAATAGAAATCTTTTGTAACATTATAAATGTGTCCCTGGAGCACAAAAGCAGTCATAAGTAGCACAGGTATATTTGTAGCAATAGCCAACAATACATTGTATGGGGTCATTATACATATAATATGGGTCAAAATCATTAGGATATTAAGTAAAGATCATGTTCCATGAAGATATTTTGTAAAATTCCTACCGTAAATATATCAAAACTTAATTTTTGATTAATAATATGCATTGCTAAGAACTTCATTTGAACAACTTTAAAGATGATTTTCTCAATATTTAGATTTTTTTGCACCCTCAGATTCCAGATTTTCAAATAGTTGTATCTCGGCAAAATATTGTCCTATCATAACAAACCATACATCAATGGAAAGATTATTTATTCAGCTTTCAGTTGATGTATAAATCTCAACTTCAAAAAAATGTACCCTTACGACTAGTTTTGTGGTCCAAGGTCACGAATGTCTTTACTCTAACTTTTGATCAATTTAATTGCATCCTTGATAAATAAAAGTATTAATTTCTTTCAAAAAATCTTTTTGTGTGTGTCTCAGGAGTATCTGAACAAGCATCAGATCTGGCTGTTGGGTTTGTCTCAGCACACGGGTTTGGCGATGGCTACCGAGAGCATTCTCAGCTTCGCGGGATACAACCGTCAAAGCACAACGCTGGGGGTGAGAAACACACCTGACCCAGAGTCCCTGTTACAGACACACGTCCTGATGCTAACCAGTGCTGTGTCTTACGGTAGATGGTTACTGAGATGGTAACTGAGGTTTTTGGCCAGATTAAGGTAAGACGGTAGCGAGTCTTTAGCGGATCAGAATAAAATCATTAATTGTTTTGTAAGAAGTCTTTAGTAAAACTACTGATTTATTCCACATGCCCAATCAAATCCACTAAATTCACTACATTCAAAACATCTTGAACTGCTTTAAGATTCACAGAACATCTGAATATGTACATCATGTGAACACACAAATTGTTTATGAATGCATTTATGCATTTATTTATACATGCAGTTGTTTATGAAAGTGAAAGTGACATACGGCCAAGTATGGTGACCCATACTCGGAATTTGTGCTCTGCATTTAACCCATCCAAAGTGCACACACACAGCAGTGAACACACACACACTGTGAACACACACCCGGAGCAGTGGGCAGCCACTTATGCTGCGGCACCCGGGGAGCAGTTGGGGGTTCTTGCTCAAGGGCACCTCAGTCATGGTATTGAAGGTGGAGAGAGCACTGTACATTCACTCCCCCCACCTACAATTCCTGACGGACCTGAGACTCAAACCTACAGCCTTTGGGTTACGAGCCCAACTCTCTAACCATTAGGCCATGACTTAATATATATATATTTTATTATTAATATATATTTTGATATTAATATATTTTAATAATATGCATTTATTTGTACATGCATTTATGCACTTATGTATACATTATGACATTATTTTTGACAATTAAGCATACTTTTACACATCTCAATGTCAAAACATTTATATTAATTTACATTTATTTATTGCATTTATTTATGCACTGACATAATTTTTGAGAATTAAGCATACTTGCACAATTCTAAATGTAAAAAGTCTCATTTTTATTTTTAAAAAATTATATATATTTTTTTATATTAATATGCATTTATTTATGCAGGCATTTATACAATTATGCAATTATTATGAATTTAAATATAAATTGTTATATATTTACTGCACTGCACTGCTCTTTAAGGTCATTAACAGAATGAATTGCTGTAAAGCTGCTTGGAAACAGTGTATATTGTGAAGAGCGTTACACAAATGATGCTTTTCACAATATACAGCTTAAAACTAACCAGATATTTCAGACGTGATCCCAGCTAACACACTCACTGCATTTCAGCTGTGTTGATTATTCCTGCAGTCATGCTTTATAAATATTCATTAGCACTGTTGTGTTCATATGAATTTAGCTCTTGTTTGTCTTTTTATTTTTTGGGCCATTTAAACATGTTTTTTGCATGCGTTGCACTATTTTGCATAATGTCATGTGTACAGTAAATGTGTGCTGGGCATTATTTTGTCATTCACTTTATTTGTGCCGTTACTTCATTTCGTCTCTGCTAACCGCTGGCTGCTCACTCATCTGTGTGTGTGCTGTGATTGGCTGGCGGTGGGTTGGTGGGTGTGGCCTGTCGTGTGCTCCTCCCCCTCGCCCCAGGCAGCTTTTCCTCAGGTTGGTTCTGTTACTGTTGTCCTCGCTTCTTTCATTGGCTCCGTCTGTAACTCATTTGTCATTTATAAACCAGTATGTATTTACATAAAAAGGAAATCAGTATATGTTGCTATCATAGCAGTAGAGCGGTCAGCTCCTGCTGATGCTCATAAGAGTTTGTCTTTACAGATTAATGGATGTAATGGATGTATTGTAGTCAGAAATGTCATTAGTAATGTTTGCAGGAGAATGTTTTAACTGGTCAGTTTCCATCATTCCCAGGTTACCCAGCTGACGGAGCGGCCCACCTGTGTGAAGAAGGACTACTCCAACTTCATGGCGTCGCTCAACCTGCGCAATCGCTACACTGGAGAGGTAAACGCTTCAGTAGTGTGTTTATGAGTGAATCTCACCAATCATGACAAGAACATATTTCACCAAACATTAAAAGAAAGAAATAAGAAAATGTTTTTGTAATTTTGCATAAAGAAGAAGAAAAAAAAGTGTTTTTATGATAAAGAAGAAACTTTTTTTTTTTCTTTTTGATTTATGCAAATTTTATTTTTGTGCACTTTATTTATGTGTTTGCTTATTTATGGCATTTATCCATAGATTTATTCATGCACTAATTTATACTTCTTTATACTTTAATAAATGCATAATTGTAGAATTTTTTAGTGTAATGCATTTATGCATTTTTTATTTGTTTATGCATTTATTTATGGACTATTTGTGCATTTATTTATGGACTTATTTATGCATGTATTTATACTAGTGCTGTGATTAATCGCATCCAAAATAAAAGTTTTTGGTTACATAGTATATGTGTGTGTACTGTGTATATTTATTATGTGTATATATAAATACACACACACACATGCATGTATATATTTAAGAAAAATGTTACGTTTATATATTAAATATATTTATATATAATATAAGTTATATGAATATAAATGTATATATACATGAAAATAAATGTAAATATTTTCAAAGTATATACTGTATGTGTGTGTATTTATATATACATAAATATACACAGTACACACACATATTATGTAAATAAAAACTTTTATTTTGGATGCGATTAATCACAATTAATTGTTTGACAGCACTAATTTATACATTTATTTAGTTATTTGTGCATTTATGCATTTTCATGCATTTATGCATTTTTTTATATGTATGCATTTGTTCATTTTATACAGTTATTTATGCATCTTTTTAAAATGTGTGCATTTATTCATAAATTGTGACAATTTTATGACAGTTCTGCACAGTTTTACTCTTCTTTAAATTACTGAAATGTAAAAAAAAGGTTCTCATTATACACAGTCATTCTGTGATTTAAATGATATTTAAATATTTATTTATTTTAAATTATATATTATTTCTCATTTGCATCTAAGGATTTGTATATTATTGTAGGATTTGCTGTACTGCTTAATAACATGTTAAATATAAATATATACTTAATTTTCTTACAGTCTGTCTTCTCGTTTTTGGGGCGATTTATGTTTGCGTCTGTAATGTAAGAGGGCAGCATCTGATCGTGTGTGTATATGTGTGTATTAAGGTTGCTGGGATGCTGCAGTTTGCCGAAGTGACACACAGCAAGTCAAACCTCAGCAAACTGATGGTTTCTCAAATGAGTGACGCTCTGGACGCCAAAGACTCGGACGCATTTACAAAGAACATGTTCAAGATGACCGCGCTGCTCATTAGCACTAAAGGTAGCACCCAGACGATCATATGGACCGTTTTGAATGCAGATCATGTTTGAGTGACACACAAACGTCTCTGTCTCAGACTGGGATCTTCAGCTGCTGCATCACCTCTGCTGGTCTCCTCTGAAGATGTTCACGGAGCAGGGCATGGAGACGGCCATCGCCTGCTGGGAGTGGCTGCTCGCTGCTCGTAATGGAGTTGAAGTCCAGGTAAGACTCTGAATGCAGGGTTATAACAGCATCATGTTCTGTGAGGTCGCAGCGCTCATTGCATGTGTGTGCAGTTCATGCGTGAGATGGCGGGCGCCTGGCAGATGACCGTCGAGCTGAAGATGGGCTTGTTCTCGGAGACGGAGTCAGAGGCCGATCCTTTAGCTGCTTCAGAAGAGAGTCAGCCGCTGCCCCGTCCACCCAACGTCACGCCGCATTCGCTCTGGATTGAGGTCTGTATCGCACATAACAGCACACTGCCATAATACTCTTACTTTTTATGCTGCATATAGTATGTATTAGTGCTGTATCGCGATTAATCGCATCCAAAATAAAAGATTTTGTTTACATAATATATGTGACCCTGGACCACAAAACCAGTCATAGGGGTCAATTTTTTGAAATTGAGATTTATACATCAATGGAAAGCTTATTTATGCAGCTTTCAGATGATGTATGGTTTGTTATGATAGGAATATTTGGCTGAGATACAACTATTTGAAAATCTGGAATCTGAGGGTGCAAAAAAATCAAAATATTAAGAAAATCACCTTTAAAGTTGTCCAAATGAAGTTCTTAGCAATGCATATTACTAATCAAAAATTAAGCTTTGATATATTTACAGTAGGAAATTTACAAAATATCTTCATGGAACATGATCTTTACTTAATGTCATCAATAATTTTGACCCATACAATGTGTTGTTGGCTATTGCTACAAATATACCTGTGCTACTTATGACTGCTTTTGTGCTCCAGGGTCACATATGTGTGTGTACTGTGTATATTTATTATGTATATATAAATGCACACACATACAGCATATATTTTGAAAATATTTACATGTACTACATGTATATATTTATATTCATATAATTTCTATCATATATAAATATATTTAATATATAAACGTAACATATTTTTCTTAAATATATACATGCATGTGTGTGTATTTATATATACTTAATACATATACACCGTACACACATATATTATGTAAACAAATTTTTATTTTGGATGTGATTAATCGTTTGACAGCGCTAGTACTGTATGTATACTGTGTAAACAGTGTCAAGTCAATGTTATTTATATATAGTTGTCATAAGTTTACATGCATCTTGCAGAATCGGCATAATAATTTTTAACAATAAGAGGGAACATAAAAAATGCCTTTAGTTTTTTTATTTAGTACTGCCCAAGAATGCAACACACTACGTCAAAGCAGTAGTTAATGACCCTCAGGCCATCCAAGATGTTTGTCTTCATCAGATTTGTAGAAATGTAGCATTGCATCACTTGCTCCGCAATGGATGCACTGCAGTGAATGGGTGCCGTCAGAATGAGAGTCCAAACAGCTGATAAAAACATCACAATAATCCACAAGTAATCCACATCACTCCAGTCCATCAATTAACATCTTGAGAAGACAAAAGCTGCATGTTTGTAAGAAACAAATCTATCATTAAGATGTTTTTAACTTCAAACCGTTGCTTCCTGCTAAAATATCCATAATCCCTAATAACGCTTCCTCCAGTGAAAAAGTCCATCTCCTGTTGTCTCTCACATCAAAATCCAGCCACATATTTGTTTAAAGCTGTTTTGGCTTGTTAATGGTGCTTAATCTGTGCAGATTCCTCTACTGATTTAAACATTTTTATTTTAGGACATTTTTGGTTGGACTATTCCTTTAAGAGCCAGGGGTTGCAAACTTTTGAACAGTATGATGAGTGTAAATTGTTTCTATTTTGTCTTCTGGGAAACATTTCTCTTATATAGCTTACAAAGGGCAGTACTAAATGGAATAAACAAAATAACAATTTACAGCAGTCATCCCGTTCGAAAGTTTTCACCCCCCTAGCTCTTAATGCGTCATGTTTCTTTCTACATAATCAGTGAATGTTTTGAGTTCCTCAGCTGTTCTCAGTTTGAAAATATGGATCTCAAAATCATATTCACTGTTAGAAAGATGCAGAATATGCTGGAAACCAAAGAATGTGCAGGACCTGGAGGATTTTCTTTTTCAGAAACTCTTTCTCTGCATGAGCACATCATTATATTCCTCATATGAGTGATTGTTATAGTACTGTGTGTGTGTGTGTTTAGTTTCTAGTGCAGAGATTTGAAATCGCTAAGTACTGCAGTGTGGATCAGGTGGAGATCTTCACCAGCGTCCTGCAGAGGGCGCTATCTCTCAGCGTCGGCGGCCCCAAGAGCTGCCTAAACCGCCACGTAGCTGCTATAGGACCCCGATTCAGGTGATGCTTTAAACACACTGAACACTATGGGGACAAACATATAATTGAAACCCATTATAAGTGCAATATTTAATCCACCGTGCCATTTAAGCGCAATATTATGCAGTCTTTGTTAATAGGCTTTCATTCTGTTGGCAAGGCTTCAAAACCTTTACTGTTTTTTACTTTCACTGTTTTCCACCTGATAGCACCATTTTCTCATGTTTTGCTTATGGAGCAAATTCTCACTTTTTTCCAGTTTTCTGCTTCTACTGAAAAAAAAGGCAAATTAGTTTGAAGTTATGTAATTATAATTGTGTGGGTGTATTGGTATGGGTATCATAGTGTGCTTTGTATGTGTGTACTGAAAAATTTGTGTTTGTTTAAATCTGACACTGCACAAAAAAATAATGCATCAAAATTAATGTTGTTACTGATCATTGACATCTGCAATAATAATAAAAAAATGCTTAGCATTTAGTATGTGGAAATGATTATGTATGGCATTACGTAATCAAACTGACATTTAAATTGTTTAAAAATCTGAAAACGAATGATTTTCTGTAAGTTATGATTAGGGCTGATGTTGCTTAAAAGATCTATTTTATTGTCTTTTTTTAAGTTTTTAACATGGACATTTTTGTAATCTAAGGACCTCTGTGCAACTTTTAGAAATTGACGCACAAGGGTTAATAAAATGCAGAAGTGTTGTGTGGGCAATTGGACAAAACAAGTTAAGAACAGTTTATCAGTTTGTTTATTAATTTTTATGCATTATAAAATCAAGACTTTATGTTGGTTGTCTTAACATGAAAAACAAAACAAACAGAAAGGTGTGTAATTGGTTGATGCAACATGAGCAGTTTTCATTTTCACCTCTTACTTTAATGAGTTTGAGGTGCATTTTTGTTCATTTTGGTGGCATTTTTTTCTACAAGCTCCTGTTAATTTACGACCCTGTCATATAGTGAAATAATATTGATAAAAACTGTCAATACAAGCGTCATTTATATTACTACAAAAATGAATATTTATTTAATTTATTTCATATTTAGCACAAATTTCAGAATTATAATAGTAGTAATAATCAATATTTAGTATTTGGTGTTGTATAATGTGTGTGTGTGTGTGTGTGTTTTAGGCTGCTGACTCTCGGTCTCACTCTTCTTCATGCTGATGTGGTCACTAACGCCACCATCCGTAACGTCCTGAGAGAGAAGATCTACTCTACTGCCTTTGATTACTTCAGGTGTGACCATCAGCACAAAACCGGAGGTATATTTAGTTTCTTATGATGAATAAATGTAATTTGTACGTGTGTGTGTTCAGTGTGGCTCCACGGTTCCCCACGCAGCCGGAGAAACGTCTGCGTGAAGACATCAGCATCACGATCAAGTTCTACGCGTGTCTGCTGTCGGATAAGAAATATCTCACCGCCACTCAACTCGTCCCACCAGGTGAACAGACCCCATCATAGAGCACCTCTGTGATCTTCAGCCCAAATCCACTTTATAGGTGTAATGTTAATGGTGTATTCGTTTAGTCTGTGATATGAAGCAGCTTCAGCAGTGTCCTCCCTAGTTCTTATACATTTTACTTGAATTGAATTGAATAGTTCAAAATGTCATGTTTAATACAATGTTACTTGCTGTTTATTTGAAACAGTTTACACTCAGAAATTGCTACTAAAATTCACAAATAATAAATTTAACAAAAAATGAGAAAAGGAAAAATGTATTTAAGTGTATGTTACCTCAACAATACTGACAGATCCTCCCGGTTCTGCCTCCTGCATGAACAGCGTTTGATTTACTGGTTCTTGTATTGTATGTATACGATGACGATGATGCTGATGATGCTGATGTTGTGTCAGATCCTCAGGACGTGTCGGTGAACAGTCTGTCTGTGATGGCGGGGACGGACTCCAGGAGCAGTCTGGACGTGGCTATGGGCTCCAGACAGCAGGCCACACAGGGCTGGATCAACACATACCCACTGTCCAGCGGCGTCTCCACGCTCTCCAAGAAATCAGGTCCTCACACAGCATTTATTTCTCTTTATCATGTCATGTTTTGGGCTTTTGGATTTCTGTTTGTAAGTGCAAAGGGGACGGGAGAATCTTTAACACTCACTGTTATTATGACATCTTTCTTCTCTTTGTCTTCATACTAAAATAAAATGTGTCCCTGGAGCACAAAAGCAGTCATAAGTAACACAGGTATATTTGTAACAATAGCCAACAATACATTGTATGGGTCAAAATTATACATTTTTCTTTTATGCCAAAAATCATTTTAAGTAAAGATCATGTTCCATGAAGATATTTTGTAAATTTCCTACCGTAAATATATCAAAACTTCATTTTTGATTAGTAATATGCATTGCTAAGAACTTTATTTGGACAACTTTAAAGGTGATTTTCTCAATATTTAGATTTTTTTGCACCCTCAGATTCCAGATTTTCAAATAGTTGTATCTCATCCAAATATTGTCCTATCATAGCAAACCATACATCAATGGAAAGATTATTTATTCAGTATAAATCAATGTATAAATCTCAATTTCAAAAAATTGACCCTTTATGACTGGTTTTGTGGTCCAGGGTCACAAATATGCTGGCAGTCAAACATTTGAACACATCTACTCATTCTATATTGGGATTATTTCCCATGTGTTAGATTAACAGTGAAGTGATAAATTCCGTAACGCAAATGAAATCAGAGAATGATGCAGCAATTCAAACATGTGACATGCGTCAAAACATTTATTTCTATAGCAATTTATACAGTACAAATTGTTTCATTGCTTCACAGGAATAAACAGGAAAATAACAGTTAATGTTGTAAAATTCATTGATTATGAAATTGTTTATTGATATATTATACATGTAATTAAATTATATCATTTTTAATATTTAATTATATTTATAATTAAATAATTAATAAAATATAATAATGATATTTAATTACAAATTAATTATTAAAATGCAATAAATAAAAAATTAAATGTTATTAAATGAATATTGTTAATATATAAAATGAATATGAAGTGAAGTGAAGTGACATATGACCAAGTATGGTGACCCATACTCGGAATTTGTGCTCTGCATTTATCCCATCCAAAGTGCACACACACAGCAGTGAACACACACACACAGTGAACACACACACACAGTGAACACACACACACAGCAGTGAACACACACACAGTGAACACACACACAGCAGTGAACACACACACACAGTGAACACACACCCGGAGCAGTGGGCAGCCATTTATGCTGCGGCGCCCGGGGAGCAGTTGGGGGTCCGGTGCCTTGCTCAAGAGCTCCTCAGTCGTGGTATTGAAGGTGGAGAGAGCGCTGTACATTCACTCCCCCCCACCTACAATTCCTGACGGCCCGAGACTCGAACTCACAACCTTTCGATTACGAGTCTGACTCTCTAACCATTAGGCCACAACTTTTAAAAAAATTTTTTTTTTAGTATTTTCATTTTCATTCCTTTTGCAGTTAATTATTTTAAATATAAATAATAATGGCAACACTTTAGATTAGATGTAAGAGTTTCCCCTCAATACACTCTAAAATATTTATAAAAAATATGGTAATGCAGAATAAGGCATTGTGTGCTTTATAAGTACTAATAAAAAGCTAATATACCAGTAATATGCATGCTAATAAGCAACTAGTTAATAGTGTAGTGTTCACTAATCTGAAGTGTTAGCATAATATTTTATTGATTTTAAATACTTTTAAGGCATCCTGCAGCTATCTTGGAAGTTTTCTGAGGTTATTTTAGGATCATGAGAAGAAACACGTGTCCAAACGTTTCACTGCTAATGTACATTGTTTGTTTTTTTTGCTGACGATTCACTCACAATCATAACAGCATGATTTTGATTTTCTTCATCATTTGACCTTCTTAAATTAAATTCTATTAAATCTCTTGTAGGTCTGTCAAAGAAGACGAACCGAGGAAGTCAGCTGCATAAATACTTCATGAAGCGCAGAACGCTGCTGCTGGCCCTGCTGGTGAGATTATAGTTCTCAGTTTTCAGATTAATAAAATGTTAGTAAGATGAATATGTACCTTAGTGTTAGTATGTGTTGTTAGGCCGGTGAGGTGGAGCGTCTGACCACCTGGTACAATCCTCTGGGCAGCCAGGAGCTGCAGATCTCTGCGGAGCAGTCTGTGGAGACCAGCATCACCAACTGGAGGTCAAAATACATCAGCCTGACCGAGAAACAGTGGAAGGACAACGTCAATCTAGCGTGGAGCATCTCACCGTACCTCGCCCTACAGCTGCCGGCCAGGTGAGGGACTCAGTGTGAGACGTTTACATTGTATTTTATGTGTTTGGTGACTTCTATTGCATTCAAGGTACTCTATTGTTCCAAAGATTTTAGTTTTTTTAAAGAAATGAATACTTGAAATTGATCAAAAGTGACAGTAAAGACACTTAAAATGTTGCAAAAGATTTTTATTTCAAATAAATGCTGTTTTTTTAATCTTCTATTTATCAAAGAATCCTGAAAAATAAAATGCATTAAAAATATTGGACAGCACAACTGTTTTCAACATTAATAATAATCAGAAATGTTTGTTGAGCAGCAAATCAGCATATTAGAATGATTTCTGAAGATCATGTGACACTGAAGACTGCAGTAATGATGCTGAAAATACAGCTTTGATCACAGAAATAAATTACAGTTTAACAGATGTTCACATTGAAAACTGTATTTTTGATCAAATACTTCTTTCTAAAAACATTCAAAATGAGCTACAGGAATGAATGTAGTGCTCTAATAACACTTGTATGAAACCTATTTTTTATATACATCTAAAACCATTTGAGTAATGATTTTTATTTGTGCTTAGGCCTTCAGACATTTTATAATTTTGTCCTCTTATGGTTAACTGATATGTTTAATCCTCTGACATTAGTATTATATGTTAATCAGTCAACTGTTATTAACATCCTTCAACCTGATAATTCAATTCAAGTTTATTTGTTTAGCGCTTTTTACGATACAAATCGTTGCAAAGCAGCTTTACAGGAAATTAATTTTCTACAATATATTTATATACTGTAGAAACTTAATATATTTAACTTATGGCAAAATTTGGTAATTCTGTATGTTGTCTGAGGGTTGGCATCCTCTGAGGTCCTCTGAGGGGTCAGCATCATCTCTTCTCAGGTGTTTGGTCATCTCAGATCATTTAAGGGTTGGATCCAGACTGAAGCTTGTGTAATTCCTAGTTATAGTAAAATCCCAGTAAAATAATGATGTGCGTTTGATCAGATATAACTGCAGTACAAGATTATGAGATGAATTATATGAATGCATTATGAATGCTTGGCTAAAGAGATGTGTCTTTAATCTAGATTTAAACAGAGAGAGTGTGTCTGAACCCCGAATGTTATCAGGAAGGCTATTCCAGAGTTTGGGAGCCAAATATGAAAAAGCTCTACCTCCTTTAGTGGACTTTGCTATTCTAGGTACTACCAAGAGTCCAGAGTTTTGCGACCTTAGGGAGCGTGATGGATTGTAGCGTGATAGAAGACTAGTTAGGTACGCAGGAGCTAAACCAATTAGGGCCTTATAGGTAAGTAATAATATTTTGTAACTGATACGGAATTAATGATAAGTTTGCAAGCAATGCATGAAAGCACAGATAAACCTTCAGACACCAAACATGTTACCAGTCTTACTACACAATATTTTACAGGTTCAAGAACACAGAAGCCATTTTCTCAGAAGTGACCCGTTTGGTTCGTCTGGACCCGGGGGCCGTGAGTGACGTTCCTGAGGCTGTGAAGGTGAACGTCCAGAACACAACACAACCAATTGATCAAATAAGATAGCAAAGTATTGTCATCTATAAAGATCCAGTTTATATACAATGAAAAATCCATACTATAAGTATTAGTAAAATATATAGTTCCTATTATGTTACTTTTTTTTAGTACTATACTCTTAGATTTATTTTATTTGTTTGTTTATTTAAACCTATTTTTTAAATTTATTTTAACCTATTAAATACATTAACCATTTAACCAATTAACTGAATTGGTTAAAATAAATAATCAATTTTAATGATTTATTTGTTTATTAAATATAAATATAATAATTGCATAAATTCTCACTCAAATATGTATATATACGCTGCCTGTTGTCTGCACCGGTGACTGTAAACGTGTGTTTCTCGCTGTAGTTTCTGGTGACGTGGCACACGATCGATGCTGATTCTCCTGAGTTGAGTCATATCTTGTGTTGGGCTCCGGCTGATCCTCCCACGGGACTCTCGTATTTCTCCAGCATGTATCCGCCGCATCCGCTGACCGCACAGTACGGCGTCAAAGTCCTGCGCTCCTTCCCTCCCGTACGCAGCACCTGTCATTACACTCATGTTATTATACATCTTTATCTGAGATCAGTTTGAGTGCTTTTATTAATGCATATTTCTCTCTTATATTTTCAACAGGATGCTATACTGTTTTACATCCCACAAATTGTTCAGGCCCTCCGTTATGATAAGGTATAGTGTGTGTATGAAGTTTAAAGTAATAAACTCAAATAATGGCAAAATGATTTGCATGTGCAGTGTAAGAATTTAAAAGGCATAAATCAAGATGCATGCATCATTTTAATGTTTTTAGTAAGTATAATTCATGTGTTGTATGCAGGCCATATTTAGCATTTCTTGGTTTTCTCTGCTCTGTCAGGTGAGTGCACTAATAATACTGTGTGTAGATGGGGTACGTGAGAGAATATATCCTGTGGGCGGCACAGAAGTCTCAGCTTCTGGCACATCAGTTCATCTGGAACATGAAGACCAACATCTACACAGATGAGGAGGGACACCAGAAAGACCGTAAATACAGCTTCTCTTCACGAGCATGAGCTTTAAAGCCTGTTTGCACCAAGAGCGATAACTATGTTAGCGTCCACACAAACAAACAATATCACTGGTTATTCTAAGTACTTAGTTTTGTCATCTACTACTTTAAATATTCAAGCTTTATAAAATAGGCAGTAAATGACATTTCACCCCATCTGTTTTGCAAAATGCATGTCATAGATCTTATTGTGAACAATTCATTCATGCATGTTTCATTTTTAAAAATGTCATAATGGATTTTCCAGCGAAAACGTATGCGAACTCCACCCCTGCAAACCAGTGTCATTTTAGTACTGTAGTTTTTTAATTTTTATATTTAGTTTTTATTTTTATATTTTCTTTCATTTCATTTAGTAATTTTGTTGTTTGACATTTTTTTTATATATATATATATATAGTATATATATTAGTACACACACATATATTATGTAAACAAAAACTTTATTTTGGATGATTAATCGTGTGACAGAATTATATATATATATATATATATACAGTAGGAAAATAAGTATTTGAACTGCTATTTTGCAGTTCTCCCACTTAGAAATCATGTGAAATTCAAATACTTATTTGCAGCTGTATCATACAAATAAATAGTTAAAAATGTCCATCATACAAATTGTGATTTCTGCTGATTTTTTTTTTTAGATTACACCTGTGGAAAGGGCTCTTGCACAGTGGACATGCACCTACGATGACAATTTCAGACCCCTCCATGATTTCTAAGTGGGAGAACTTGCAAAATAGCAGGGTGTTCAAATACTTATTTTCCTCACTGTATATATATATTAGTACACACACATATATTATGTAAACAAAAACTTTATTTTGGATGATTAATCGTGTGACAGCACTTATATATATATATATATATTTATATATAAAAACGTTTTTATTAATTTTTATTTTAGTTTCAATTATTTTAGCCCAACATGTTGAATTAAAATGAGAAATAAATTAAAAATAATAAATAAATTAAAATCTTCCTTTGGAAACTAGCTTAAATGTTTTTTTTTCCCCTACATATTTCAATAATCTGTTACACTTGGATGCAAGTCAAAATACAGAATAAAATATGTCACTACTTCCATTTCATTGTGACTTTAAAGTCAGGTGAATTCTGGTTGGCTGTCAATGTTTTTATCGTTCATCAACTTAAAAAAAAATCACTCTGAAAGTACAAGTTTCTGTGTCGTTATTGTTGTGGACTCTGCTAATCTCTGTGATTGTTCTGAATGTAAACGTCCGTTTACAGCTTGTTCTTGTTCTGTTTTGTAGCTGATATCGGGGATCTTCTGGAGCAGCTGGTTGAGGAGATCATCGGTTCTCTCTCGGGTCCAGCTAAAGATTTCTACCAGCGCGAGTTTGACTTCTTCAACAAGATCACCAATGTCTCAGCCATTATAAAGTACTGGAAACATCTCATCTAATGCACCTCCTGTTTCAGTCTCAAGATGGTGCTGATTCTCCATCATGTTCATGTTCAGTCTAATGTTTGAAGCTGAAATCTGTGTTTTTCATATTTCAGGCCGATTCCTAAAGGTGACGAGCGGAAGAGAGCGTGTCTGCGAGCCCTGTCTGATATCAAAGTCCAGCCAGGTCTGAGTATCTCTTCATAATCAGATCTGTGACTGATATTACAGCCTCTTTTAATGATTTTAATGACTTTTGTTCTGTTTCTCAGGCTGTTATCTGCCCAGTAACCCTGAAGCTATAGTGCTGGACATTGATTATAAATCAGGAACACCAATGCAGAGGTACGGTCAGCGCTCATACAGGGTCATATGTGTGTTTGATATACAATAAAAACATGCATCTGTGTGTGTTTCCCCTCAGTGCTGCCAAAGCACCGTATCTGGCCAAATTCAAGGTGAAGCGCTGTGGAGTGAGTGAACTGGAGAAAGAGGGTATGCTAAACATTACAACTATTACATAATTCTCTAATTCCTGAAGAAAATAGCAGTGCTTACAAGACAGCTGAAGTGTTTTTGATGAAGTGATGTAAGAACTGGTGAAAACCCACATACTGAAGAGAAGGAGAGACAGATTGAGAGTAATACACAATACTATGGAAGCTGGTTTCCACCACAGAATAAAAAAAAAGGACATTTTTATCTCAGAATTCTGACTTTTTTTCCTTGCAATTCTGAGTTTATATCTTGTAATTCTGATTTATCGTCTCAGAATTTTGAGATATAATCTCGGAATTGCAAGGAAAATGTCAGAATTCTGAGTTAAAATCTTGCCAGTGTGGAATTAAAAAAATAAATAAAAGGTGATTGCAACATTTTATCTCAGAATTTAGATTTTTTTCCTCAGTGGTGAGTTTATATCTCACAATTCTGATTTCTCAGAATATCAGTTATATCTCGTGATTCACAAGGAAAACAAAGTTAGAAAAAATAGTGAGAGATAAAGACACATTTACCTTTTTTTTTGTTTTTTATCACATGATGGAAACAACCCAAACAAAACACAAATAAATGAAAGAACAAAATGGAATAATCAGTTTTTAATATGCAAATTAATGACAGAACGAAAAGACCATGCATAAATAAGTAGCTGAAATGAAGCTTTAATAAAATCTTTTTTATTATGTGTGTTTGTAGGTTTGCTGTGTCGCTCAGACTCGCTGGATGAAGCTCAGAGTGGAGAAGAAGCACAGAAGATCTGCTGGCAGGCGGCCATCTTTAAAGTTGGAGACGACTGCAGACAGGTGTCAGATTCACCTTTCCATTTTACTGCTTTGTTTTTGCTGTACACTCATGTCTATGCTCAAAAATGACAGTTAAAGGGTTAACTGATATAATAAATCTGTTAAATGGAAAAAGTGTATGATTAAAATAAATTCATGTACAGTATAAGTGGAAAATGTTTGATTTAGTGAAGTTTTTTTCTTCTCTCTTTAATATTTATTTTTTATTTTTTTTTGTCTCTCTTTCTGTTTTTCTCTCTCCAGGATATGTTGGCGTTGCAGATCATCGGTCTGTTTAAGAACATTTTCCAGCTGGTGGGACTCGATCTGTTTGTTTTTCCATATAGAGTAGTTGCTACAGCACCAGGGGTGAGTTATTTTATTTTATTTATTATTTTTTTAATGTTACATTTTATTATTATTTTTTTAATGTTTATAATTTTTTTTTTTTTTTTGAGTTTTGCTGGCTGGCATCTATTTATTTATTTATTTTTATAAATATTTTATTTATATATATTTTATTTATTATTATTTTTTTGTTTTTTTCCCTCACCAATTTTCAATTATCATTTAGCATTGATTTCAGGCAGGCTCAGGTTTGATATTGGTAATGATGTTTTCATGGTTATCCTGGTCTGATTTAGTCCAAACCATCCCTCTGCAAACTACAGAAAAACACGTCTTGTTCTCCATAGTGACTGTGCTACTGAACATTTTTCTGTGGTTAAACTTAGATGACTAATAAAAAGACATCAGGACAGCCCATGATTATTCACTGTAAATCTCACTGAAGCAGCGCATGATTGTCCCCCTGAAGGGACAAACACACACATCTCACTCACTGTACTGCTTTATTACATCCGTCTATGTTTGTGTGCTGCCTCTGATCTGATGTGTAATATATGAGAGTGAATCTGAGAGTAATGAGTTCCTGCAGGTGTGACGCCAGCAGCTTCAGATTTTCCTCACTGAAGAAGTTCTTGTGTCTGGATGTTGTTGTTTAGTGTGAAGGTCCTGTGTTTTTCTCTCAGTGTGGTGTTATCGAGTGCATCCCAGACTGTAAGTCCAGAGATCAGCTGGGACGACAGACAGATTTCGGGATGTATGATTATTTCCGGAACCAGTACGGAGACGAATCCACTCTGGCCTTCCAGAAGGTGAGGAAAGCCTGTGTTTCTAAACCGGTCCATTAAGGGGAAGTCATGACTTAAAAAGATTTAAAATCATACACTATAAACTTAGTCTGAAATAGTCTGAAACTACAAATCAGTATATTTCCTATTTAAATTTTTGTCAGTTTAATATTTTTTATTTTCACTAATTAATTAATTAATTCATTCATTCATTTTGAAGATCCAGACTTGGTAAACTTGGCTATATGAGGAAGCCTAATTTTAAAGTGTGTGTTGTAGAACTGGAAAAGTCATGTAAATTAAAAATAGCAGTGCCAGAAGTTCTAAACCTGTCCACTAGAGGTCCCAATGTGACTTAAAATGATTAAAAATCATACAATACAAACATTAAAATAAGCTACTAATAATTTTTTTTGTTTATTTAATTTTTTATGTTCAAAAATATGTAATCAGCTAGAAATTGGAAAAAAAAAACACCAATGACTGGAAAATCATGCAGATTCAGTAGTTAAAAAGGGTGTGAACCATGTTTTCTTTGTTTTGTTTTTTAATTAGAACTCCTTTTTTATTTTTTTTACTTTACAGAAATTAGGAGTGCCCATAGATTAAAAAAAATAGTTTTTAAAACAAAACTAGAGCTAGGGGTATTTAAATATGATACGTTTTGCGTTACAATTTTAATTTACATCATGCATTTCACATTTACATTAATGCATTTAGCAGACATTTTTATCAGAAGTGAAACCGGCTGTGAAGAATGAAGGCCTTCGAGTCAAAAGCTTTGAGAAACATTGTTTTTTTTCAATCTCAGTATCTCTCTCGTGTGTGTCTCCATCAGGCGAGGTATAACTTCATCCGTAGCATGGCTGCGTACAGTCTGCTGCTGTTCCTGCTGCAGATCAAGGACAGACACAATGGAAACATCATGCTGGACAGACAGGGACACCTCATCCACATCGGTGAGACGTCTAACAGTAAACCTCTCTGTTCTGCGTTTGTCTCGTGTGTTCATAATGTGTGTGTGTTTCAGATTTCGGCTTCATGTTCGAGAGTTCTCCGGGTGGGAATCTGGGCTGGGAGCCGGACATCAAACTGACCGATGAGATGGTGATGATCATGGGCGGGAAGATGGAGGCCACGCCCTTCAAGTGGTTCATGGAGATGTGTGTGCGCGGATACCTGGCTGTCAGGTGAGGTGTGTGAGTGTGTGTGTGTGTGTGTGTGTGTGTGTGTTAGAAACTGAGAGACTGAATGAATCTCTGTTACACTGCAGGCCGTATATGGATGCTGTGGTTGCCTTGGTAACGCTGATGCTGGATACAGGATTGCCCTGCTTCCGCGGTCAGACCATCAAACTGCTCAAGTGAGTTCAAAACAACTAACAGTGGAGCAGGGGATGCGCATGAGATTTATATTTGATTCATATTGGAAAACATATTTGAAATTTAATGTTTAGAAAAATTGAGCTATGGATTTGAATGAGATTATTACTGTCTTTTTGAAGTAATAAACAAATCAGTATGCATATACATATACTTTGTATGTTGTTATGAACATGGAAAATTAATGAGTTAAAAAGTTGAATTACAGTACAGAATTTTTACGAAAGCATCATAACAGATGGTTAGAAAATCTCCAGAAACACACACATTAATGAGATTAATAATGAGATTAATAACGAATGTGATTTATGTGATTAAAAAAAAACAAAAAAAACACACATTAAAGACTTACTTGACTCTAAATTGATTGTCAGGCAATTGAATATTAGGCATTGTTTTTAAGTTTGTCCTTGAAAAATATTAGAAATTTGATCAAATATAAAAATGCCATTTTTTGTAACTGTTATTGTTATTTGTATATTATTGTTTTTATTATTTATTTATTTAGTTAGTTAGTTTGTAAAGATAATATTGTTAAATTATTTTATGCAATTAATTAAAATATTATGATTATTTGAAATGTATTACTTTATTTTGTCATGAATTTACCCTTTGATGTTGATATGGTTTTAAATGATGGATAGATAGATAGACAGACAGATACACAGATAGGTAAAAATAGACGGTATAATTAACTAATAGTTTGTTGATATGAAGTGAATCTTGTGTGTTGTAGGCAGCGTTTTAACCCTGGAGTGAGTGAGAAGGAAGCAGCAGCTTTTATCATCAAAGTCATTCAGAACTGCTTCCTGAGCAGCAGGTCAGTGTCTCACACACATTAATGCATGTCGTTTCCTGACTTGTTTTGATGTAAAACGCTGTGCTTGTAATATGAAATGTTTTTGTTTGTTCCAGGAGCAAAACATATGACATGATCCAGTACTATCAGAACCAGATCCCCTACTGAAGGCCAGAGAAACCTGAGTGTGTGTGTGTGTTTCTCTTACTCTCTTAATGCTAAATTGCACTGCTGTCTCGGTCTGGTGTGTTTGTGCACTTTATACACCTGAAATGTGTTTGCATGGATTTCTACGCACTGATATCAGCACTTATGAGATGTTTTCTGCACACGTCACACTGTCTGCTGCATGATGGGTTCAACTGTAAACATTACAAAATCACTTTTGTGCCATTTTGATTTGTATTTGATGTGATTTTATTGTCAGTCTTAAATAATTTCCAGATAAATCATGTAGTTTGTAAACTACAGCAGACGTGTTTATGGACATGAACGGCCTGGACTGTGGACAAATGTCATATTTCAGAGGTGACAAATTTACACATTAACGCACAAACTAACAAAAATCAGTATTTGATTGTTATTATGATGTAATGGAGGAGAGATGTTTGAAAAGTGTTTGGTATTTCTTGGCAGTGTTTACAGA
This sequence comes from Schizothorax lantsangensis, assembly GCA_027422415.1. Classification (NCBI taxonomy): domain Eukaryota; kingdom Metazoa; phylum Chordata; class Actinopteri; order Cypriniformes; family Cyprinidae; genus Schizothorax; species Schizothorax lantsangensis. Next base: position 3,027,760 of record CM049851.1, on the reverse strand, counting down.
TTTGAATATGTATTCATATTTCTGAATCACTGCTTGTTTTGCAGTATGTGACTGTTTATTGATCAATTGATCATACAGTGTGACTAATCTTTGTTTGCACATTTGTAAGCATCAATTTTATGCCCCTCTTTCTGTTGTATTCTATTATTTATTCTGTGTGATATTTAATAAATGCACCGAGTAGTTGCCTGTACACCTTTGTAATGCTTATTTACTGGCATTTTGTCCATGTGATAATATTACATTTAATGTAAAAATGAGTGAGTCTACAATTTCAATGCATTCAGTGTCAAACTCGTTTGAGTTCCACAATCACTTCTTTTAATCAGTCGATGTGAACAGATCTTAGAATTTGAGACTCCTTAAAGTTGAGAGTTCAGTGCATTCGGTGTCAGCAGTTTATCTGTTGTTTTACTCACTGGAGTTCATTCTTATTGTCTGAATTTTCTCATTTATCCAGGTGGTCATTAAATGTTTAGTTGAATTATTGTTTTCAGCTGTTGCTCAAAGAGGTTCATCTGAAATAATGGGGGAAATAATGAAGTGAACTTTCTAGATGAAATGGAAAAATAATGTACAGGTGCTGGTCATATAATTAGAATATCATCAAAAAGTTGATTTATTTCACTAATTCCATTCAAAAAGTGAAACTTGTATAATGTATACATTCATTCCACACAGACTGATATATTTCAAGTGTTTATTTCTTTTAATTTTGATGATTATAAGTGACAACTAATGAAAACCCCAAATTCAGTATCTCAGAAAATTAGAATATTACTTAAGACCAATACAAAGAAAGGATTTTTAGAAATCTTGGCCAACTGAAAAGTATGAACATGAAAAGTATGAGCATGTACAGCACTCAATACTTAGTTGGGGCTCCTTTTGCCTGAATTACTGCAGCAATGCGGCGTGGCATGGAGTCGATCAGTCTGTGGCACTGCTCAGGTGTTATGAGAGCCCAGGTTGCTCCGATAGTGGCCTTCAGCTCTTCTGCATTGTTGGGTCTGGCATATCGCATCTTCCTCTTCACAATACCCCATAGATTTTCTATGGGGTTAAGGTCAGGCGAGTTTGCTGGCCAATTAAGAACAGGGATACCATGGTCCTTAAACCAGGTACTGGTAGCTTTGGCACTGTGTGCAGGTGCCAAGTCCTGTTGGAAAATGAAATCTGCATCTCCATAAAGTTGGTCAGCAGCAGGAAGCATGAAGTGCTCTAAAACTTCCTGGTATACGGCTGTGTTGACCTTGGACCTCAGAAAACACAGTGGACCAACACCAGCAGATGACATGGCACCCCAAACCATCACTGACTGTGGAAACTTTACACTGGACCTCAAGCAACGTGGATTCTGTGCCTCTCCTCTCTTCCTCCAGACTCTGGGACCCTGATTTCCAAAGGAAATGCAAAATTTACTTTCATCAGAGAACATAACTTTGGACCACTCAGCAGCAGTCCAGTCCTTTTTGTCTTTAGCCCAGGCGAGACACTTCTGATGCTGTCTGTTGTTCAAGAGTGGCTTGACACAAGGAATGCGACAGCTGAAACCCATGTCTTGCATACGTCTGTGCGTAGTGGTTCTTGAAGCACTGACTCCAGCTGCAGTCCACTCTTTGTGAATCTCCCCCACATTTTTGAATGGGTTTTGTTTCACAATCCTCTCCAGGGTGCGGTTATCCCTATTGCTTGTACACTTTTTTCTACCACATCTTTTCCTTCCCTTTGCCTCTCTATTAATGTGCTTGGACACAGAGCTCTGTGAACAGCCAGCCTCTTTTGCAATGACCTTTTGTGTCTTGCCCTCCTTGTGCAAGGTGTCAATGGTCGTCTTTTGGACAACTGTCAAGTCAGCAGTCTTCCCCATGATTGTGTAGCCTACAGAACTAGACTGAGAGACCATTTAAAGGCCTTTGCAGGTGTTTTTGAGTTAATTAGCTGATTAGAGTGTGGCACCAGGTGTCTTCAATATTGAACCTTTTCACAATATTCTAATTTTCTGAGATACTGAATTTGGGGTTTTCATTAGTTGTCACTTATAATCATCAAAATTAAAAGAAATAAACACTTGAAATATATCAGTCTGTGTGGAATGAATGTATACATTATACAAGTTTCACTTTTTGAATGGAATTAGTGAAATAAATCAACTTTTTGATGATATTCTAATTATATGACCAGCACCTGTTTATATCATATAAACAGTTGATAACAAAGACAGTCTGGCAACATCATATATTTCCTGAGGAAAGGATGAATTGGTTTTAACACGTTACAATAACATTGCATTTGTTAACATTTGTAAAAACATTAGTTTTTAACATAAATACTTTTAAAACATTTACTAAACTTAGTTAATTTTAACTTTTACTAATACATGATTAAAATAAAAAAAATCTGTTAATATTATTAAATGAAAGGTGAGCTACCATGAACTAACAATGAACAGATGTATTTTATTAAATAACATGAACAAATATTCATAAATACCATAACAAAATTATTGCTCATTATTATTTTGAATGCATTAATTACTGTTTTTTCTTCTTCTTTCAGTGTTTCCTTGTACAATAATCTAAATCTAAATTTACAAGCACTTATGTCTTTTCCAGTTAAACTCATTAGTTAATAATCCAGTGTAATGATATACTTACTGAAAACAGTAATGCTTTTCTCCGTTTCTTGTTTTAGTTTGCCTTTGCATTTTGTTTACTTTTTTTTTTTAAGGTTTTAAGCATCAAATTAATAGAAGGCAGAATATTAACTGAATTAATAACTCAAAGCATAATTTTTACTTAAGTTACTGTATTTGTAGCTTGTTTGAACCAACTGCATGTTTTCATATGATTTCAATTGAAGGATCTGTGAATGCCGCATATTTTACCTTCTCTGTTCTTTTGTTAAACCCACATTTATTATTTCATTTTTGTCAAATAGATGATAACAAAGGGAAAAAAAAGAGCAATATCTCATATTTCTCTATGAAAATACTGTTGTTAGTTGACCAAAAATGATAAATGTGCATTTATTTATTTATTTCAATGTTTGGAGAACGTCACATCCTTTTCTTCAAAGAAGATGAAAACAATTTTAGTGTTGAACTGGAGTTCCCCTTCTTTTTTTCTTCTTCTGACATCAGATCTATGACTTTTCATTGGATGTTGTTTAACTTTCTCGCACATTCTCAGATGACGTGCGGCCAGGAATGACTGTACTTCCGTTCAGCTGCAGATCTTCACTGCGTCACTGCGGTTGTATTTGGCTGTGACTGACTTTAACTTCTAGATAGGTAAATAAAATATGATAAGCCTCATGTGAAATCTCAGGGCGTACACTTGCAGCTTTGACATGAGGTTGTTTAGCTTGTTGTGGGCGGAGACGAGCACAGAAGTGGGTGGAGACCAAGCCTATAAATGGTTACCACTGTAGTGTCGTTGCTCAGTTTGGACGAACATCTGCAGGGAGAAAGTAGCCTGGCGTTTGATTATCTCCTCTCGTAGAATTTTCTAGAAACCTAAAATAATTTACAGCAAGTCTTCTTTAAATCCACTGAGGTAAGAGGTATGCCATTACTAAACAGATCTACACCTGAATCAACCACCACAGGAAATTCACCAGCTTGGTCTTTCTCAAGAATCCAGCAATGGTTGACTCGTGTGAGAGATCTGCGAATGCTGGTTTCATCTGTATACCAGATTATTTTAGCGGTGTGCCAGATTGTTTCGGGTCTATACAATTTGGCTCAGATTTTCTCAGCTGGGTTCAGTTGGCTGCAATTGGCCTCTGCTGTGAGCCGAGTTTATTTGGGTGTAAGCACCTTGATTCAGGAAATTGGAAGATGTCGATTGCACCTGTACAATTACTCAATAACACAGGAAGCAAACGATATAATTACAGTGTAGAACAATGTTGGAATGATACGACCGCTCAACTAAATGGCAAAAGGCAAAACACGCAGCAGCTGCAGAGCTACCGGTCACTGAAACCTGTGCCTAAACCTACTGGTCACTGAAACCTGTGCCTAAACCTACCGGTCACTGAAACCTGTGCCTAAACCTACTGGTCACTGAAACCTGTGCCTAAACCTACTGGTCACTGAAACCTGTGCCTAAACCTACCGGTCACTGAAACCTGTGCCTAAACCTACCGGTCACTGAAACCTGTGCCTAAACCTACTGGTCACTGAAACCTGTGCCTAAACCTACTGGTCACTGAAACCTGTGCCTAAACCCTACCGGTCACTGAAACCTGTGCCTAAACCTACTGGTCACAGAAACCTGTGCCTAAACCTACTGGTCCAACGTGAAACCTCTCATGAAACCTGTGCCTAAACCTTCACTGAAACCTGTGCCTAAACCTACCGTATGAAACCTTTACGTAAAAACCTGTGGTGTGATCTATAAAACGTACATTTACTTACGTTTTTGCAGGCACTAAAACGTACAATACTGACGTATTTTCAGCATTTAAACGTTGAAAACTGACGTATTGATGACATCTAAAAATGAATCCTTATGAATATTGAAATCGCGGCATTAATTTTATTATTAGTTGTCATATCAATTACCTTGTTTTCAGTTGTTTACTCGTTTACTTAATATGAAATGATAACATTTCGTTCTGTTTTGTGTGATTTCTGCCAGCTCGTTTCCAAGAATAGGCCTACATAATGTTAAACAAGACTTCACTTTAAACCCTCAAAATAAATAACATTTGAAATCGTTTAACCTTTACTTGTCATGTAATGTTTACTTTGTTTGCCATGGGCCACAAAAGGCGTTTTCTCCGACATGCTGTGACTGACAATAGAACAATAAAAAATACCAATACGCAACATAATTACGAAATGAAACCATTTTATTCGTGCGCTGTAATCCATATCTTCAGAATCCATACGACTGCGAGGAACAAACCCAAATCCAAGCCTTAATTCGGCGATCTTCATCTCCATCTCCATCCTGAGCAGCGCGTCCAGTGACTGACGCGTCCGTTACGAATTCAAATGTTGCCGCTTCAAACGACAGGTTTACGGCAGAATAATCGAACGCTCATTGGCTCTCGCCTGCATTCGTCACAGATTGCGACAAGCTGTGTTTCTGGTGAGGTGTGTGTTTGAAAGATGCGAGCACGCGCGCGCCTTCACGAGACACGAGTTCGCTGAGAGCGAGAGGATCAGGAAAATAATCTGGATAATATTTTCAGCGATTATCAACATAAATTCTGCTCTGCACCTCACACAAACCTGCTGTATTCCGCCAGAGGGGACTGCGGCTGCAATGCATCGTCATTTGGATTACTTTTGGTAGTGCTTTTGAAATTTTTGCAATAAATAAATGATTGTAATTGCATTTCTCTCTGTCATGTTTTTCTTATACTGTACAGAAATAGCTATGTTTAGGTTTAGATGTTGGAGTGGGATTAGCGACTATAAAAACATTTTTAATGCTATTATTGTTACTAATTTTTTTACTTTCCTGCATGTTTCGGTCAGTTGCGTTTTATATCCTTTTATATTCGCTATAAAATGGGTAGGTTTAGGTTTGGGGGTAGATTAAGGGGTCTAAAATCTAAATTGCTTATTAATAAAATGATAAAAATGCATATTCGCTGTAAAATGGGTAGGTTTAGGTTAAGGGGTCTAAAAGTCAGAAATTGCTTATTGATAAAAATGCATTGATACGAATATCTTAATGATATAAAAGATACGTAAATATTTTTACGTTTTTTAGCTAAAAATACGTATCGATTTGTATGTTTTAAACGTTGAAATACGTCTAAATTGTACGTTTTAGCATCAATAAATACGTACATAAATGTAGGTTTTGTGCTTGTAAATGTTACGTATTAATACCTACGTATGAACATGAGACCAGGCTGACTGGTCACTGAACCCTGTGCCTGAAACCTGTGCCTCTAAACCTGTGCCTGACTGGTAAACACTGGTCACTGAAACCTGTGCCTGAAACCTGTGCCTAAACCCTACTGGCCACTGAAACCTGTGCCTGAAACCTACCAACTACACAGCTAAAAATTTAATGAAGAGCGGAGAAAATATTGGCCTATTGATATTAAATTATTTTGAAATAAAACTTAAAGAAATGGTGTAATTCTTATTCTGAGTTTTTATTTACTCAAGTAAGTGTGTGTATGTGGAACCTGTTTTTACTACTTTGTGAGGACCAAAAGACCACACAAAGATAACTCGGACCCCACAAAGTCATGATCTTTTCTATAAGACTATAAGATGATTACTTTGGATACTATCGTCCAAACCTAAACCTACCAGTCACTGAAAACATTCTTATATTTATATTTATTTATACATAAGAATGTCTTAACATTCTTAAAACATGTTTTAACATTTTTATATAATAATGTTATATATATTAACGTTAACACGTTTAAGAATGTTTTTTTTTAACATTCTTATATCTAACATTCTTATATTAATATAGGAATGTTTTAACATTCTTATATATAATGTTCTTAATTATATATATATACACATGTATGTGTATGTGTGTGTATATGTATATGTATGTGTGTGTATATGTATGTGTGTATATATATACATATACATATACATATACATATACATATACATATATATATATACATACACACACACACACATATATATATATATATATATATATATACACATATATATATATATATATACATACACACACACATATATATATATATATACACACACACACACACACACACACACACACGTATTGTGTTTGTGCCCAAAAACAAACAAACAAAACTGCTGGTAACATATAATCTTAAAAAAATATATAATCTTCGGTAACACTTTATTTCGATAGTCCACTTTAGACATTCTACTAACAGTAAGTAACTTTGCAACTACATGTCAACTATCAGTCATTAGAGTATTAGTAGACTGTCTGCTTAATATCTTCTAACACTTTATTTTGATGGGTCCACAACATACAACATACTGAGTATTAGAAACTTTGCAAGTATATGTCAACTTATTCTACTAACCCTAAACCTACCCGACTGAGAGTTAGTAGACATGTAGTTGCAAAATAATGAGAATTAGTTGACATGTAGTTACAAAGTTAGTAGAATGTCTAAAGTGGACCATCGAAATAAAGTGTAACCTAATATTCCAAAAAAGATTGTTACAAAGCACTTCAGTACTTACAAGTACACTATGACTCATTCAGTACAGGTGTGTCCCATTGATAAACCTGTTCTACAGGTCTCTTTATGAATTCCCCTAAGATCCCAGTACAAACACAGCTCCATTAACCTATGTTTAGTCCATCAGTAAACACACACTCCATACAAAACTCAAGATATGTATAAGCACATTCTGTTTTCTTCATCAACCTCTTCTTTTTATTCATTTACTTCCTCCAATTCTACCATCATTGAAAGCACCAGAGACCTACATCAGGGGTAGACGCTGTATTGAATTTTATGAAAATGAGTCTGTGAGGGATCGATTTACAGTCTTTACAATAACATCCATTATATAAATATCCTAGATCATGTCATTTTCAGCTTTCAAAATGTTTTATGCAAGTTTTGTCTACTGAGAGTTTTTGGAACATTTCAGCAGCTGAACAATTGGCAGTTAAACTTTTTCTAGTTTACTCGATAAGCTAATAATTCCTTTTGAAAGATAAACACACAGAAAAAATGTATAGCAATCTCTGTTTTTTAATGTTTCTGTTTGCATTTTTTGTTTTGTTTTGCTGAGGTTAACGTTCATGTTTCATTAACTTTATTTCATTAACTTTAACAAACATTAGGCACATAATGTGTTTCTCAGTATGTATGAATGAGGCGAGTGTGTGTGTGTGTGTGTGTTCTGTTTCAGTGACGTGGCACATTATTGATGGGAACCTTTCCAGAAGCTTCTGTAAGCCATCGGCCGGACACGTCACAAAACTGGAAGGAGTTTGCCAGAGACCGTAAGTAAACTCCATGATAAAGATAATCGGTGATATTTGCTTTACTCTTCTGTTCTGTGGGATTTGTGTTTTCTGTGTTTTCTAGCTGACATTTGAGAGCAGCTGGAGCATTTTGTTGAAGAGATCATTGGTTCTGTCTCGGATCCAGCGAAAGATTTCTACCTGCGGGCATTTGACTTCAACATCTCTCAGCCATTAAAAAGTGCTAGAAACACTCGGTGCACAAACAAACTCAGACCATCATGTATCCCACCATCCTTTTAAGTTCCCTTGTTTCACTATCAGATCAATATCCAACAAAATCTGACAATACTGATACATTCCTCCAACAGCAATTGTGACAAAACACAGTTCAGAACATATAAGCACAATATGACTCAAGACTCATTCAATACAGGTGTGTCCCCTTATCATAAACCTGTCATAAAGTTATGCTATGAATTTCCCTAAGATCCCAGGCTGTATAAAACGTCCTCATTCTAGCCGTGTTACACTAACCGGTGTTTAGTCCATCAGTAAAAATACAATCCTGCCTATTTAAACACAAGCACTTCACACAGAACTCAAGTAATGCTTAATTTTGCTATAGTGTGCAAATGTTCTATGAGCATTTGGTGTATACAGTACTTTAGTTACATCATCGATGGCCCGGCCCTCTGCTATTTATTAATTGACCTTTTCCACTTTGAGATACATTATATTGCAGAGCCACAGCACCATACAGTTTGCGATGACAGTTTCAGGACAGCAGTCTCAGACTGGAAGTTAGGGCAGAGCTGACGATTGCCTAAACTACCCCTACCTTCACTATAAGCTCCATTCTAGCAAATGCATAACCCCACCACTAACCCTAAGCTTAGGCTATAATCTTCACCTTAATTACCGGTCAGAGACTGCTGGCCTGGCTAGACTGTCCTGAAACAGCTGTGATGCGTGGTGCTGTGGCTCTAAGGTCCGATACTATTGTCCATTTCTGCCATCAATAAAAGCCCCATTGACCTTAATAGGGTTAATGCTGTACTGTTATTATATGCAGATGAAAGAGAGGCTGAGGGATAGGACTACAGTATTTATAATGCAAGCACTGAATAAAGGTCATAGATTACGTGTCATTTTAACAAATTTCAAAACCATTTTAGGTAGTATCTGTCAACTGAAAGTGTTTGGGAAAGGTGTTTGATCAGATAAACAATCCCCTGAACACACTGTACTTCAGGCCCTTACAGCCTTGTTTTCATTCTTGTCAAAATTGAAATACCCTGACTAAGGTCTTAAATAATTTTTGCTATTTCTCTGGTTAGTAGTTTTAGACATCCAGAAAATATGAGCCACGAGTCATTCCAGCCACATTGGCACAATACTCTGAGAATCATAGGTTTAAAGGGTTCGTGACATGGATTTTTAAAATGATTTTATTATGTTTCTTGAGGTTTACTTATAATGTTAAGAATTTTTTTGCCCAAAAAACAAACAAACAAATAAATACGTGGAAAAATTATTTTCAACCCTCATTCTGACCTTTAAGGCTTGTCAGCAGTCGGCCACTGTCTTCACTGGCTAACATCATTGCATAGGAAACATTATCAGTGCCCCCTCGCTATTGCATGTATGTGTTTTGACACCATGATCAAAATATAATGGTCAACGGTAGTGATTGTAATTTCATAATTTCATAACTGAATGCCAGTGGGTGGGGCCTATGGTGAAAAGATGACTATTCGTCGATGTCTTGATTCTGGAGGCAGTGTTAATGCAAATGTCTGTGCCCCTGTGATGTCATATGCCACCTCAGATCCAAACGAGCTGTTTTTGGAGCTTGATTAAATAAATGCTTTGTTTATAATGAGGAGGATGTTTTAAGCTATGAAACTTGCAGGATGGTTTAATAGTACAAACACATTAATAGCAATCTCTGTTTTTTAATGTTTCTGTTAGTATTTTTTGTTTTGTTTTACTGAGGTTAACGTTCATGTTCTATTTTTTTATTTTAAATGATTCAAATGAATATAAGGAAGCATATTGAACAAAGTGTTTTTTTATAGTGCTGGGCAATTATTAATCGCATCCAGAATAAAAGTTTTTGCTTATATAATATATGTGTGTGTACTTATATATTTATTGTGTATATATAAATACACACACACACAGTATATATTTTTAAAATATTTACATGTATATATTTATATTCATATAATTTAGATTAGATATAAATATATTTAATATATAAACATAACATATTTTTCTTAAATATATACATGCATGTGTGTGTATTTAGGTATAATATAAAACAAATATACACAGTACACACACATTCATTATGTACACAAAAACTTTTATTTTGGATGCGATTAATCGTTGCCCAGCACTAGTTTTTAAGATTCACAAGCATAAAAGTGGTGTTTTTTTAGAGTTACTGTATTTCCAATTTAAGCTCTGTCTAATAAAGTCTTTGCTGAAGTGTGTTTCCAAATACATAAATTGCTTGATCATTGATGGAAAGAGCATAGAGAAGAATGATGTCAAAACTTCTTTCCTGGAAATGTTTTCTATTCCATGAAAATGAAAGTAATTTTGGTGTTGGACTGGAATTTTCCACCACCTGACGTCAAATCTCATGAGATCACTGGTGACTTTTCATTGGATGCGTTCTGACACCCAGCCCTATATATATTGAAGCAGCTTGTGCACTCTTATTTCGGGCGGAGAAGGACACAGGTAAGAGGTCTGGTATACAGGTAAATACTTCTGCTACATCGCTGCCCCAACCACACTGACTTGCAGAGCTTCGCTTCTCCAATGGCAAAGAGAGGTCAAGACACTATTGCCCAAGGAGCAACGAACAACGGAGGACCGACCCCACAGGCGGGTGGAGACACTCTCCTCCGAGGAGCGGGCGCAACAAACAACGGAGGACCGACCCCACAGGCGGGTGGAGACACTCTCCTCCGAGGAACGGGCGCAACAAACAATGGAGGACCGACCCCACGGGCGGGTGGAGACACTCTCCTCCGAGGAGCAGGCGCAACAAACAACGGAGGACCGACCCCACAGGCGGGTGGAGACACTCTCCTCCGAGGAGCAGGCGCAACGAACAACGGAGGACCGACCCCACAGGCGGGTGGAGACACTCTGCTCCGAGGAGCAGGCGCAACAAACAATGGAGGACCGACCCCACAGGCGGGTGGAGACACTCACCTCCGAGGAGCAGGCGCAACAAACAATGGAGGACCGACCCCACAGGCAGGTGGAGACACTCTCCTCCGAGGAGCAGGCGCAACGAACAACGGAGGACCGACCCCACAGGCGGGTGGAGACACTCTTCCCCAAAGCAGCCAGTTGGATTCTCTCTCTGTCAGCATGTCTTGTGCTTCACCCGAATTCACTGAGGTCAACATACCAGTACTCGACTCTATACCCGAGTCAGCCACCACAGTAAACCAGCCAGCTTTGTCTTTTTTGAAGATAAAGCAGAGGTTTACTTGTGTCTGTGGTTTGATTCTTTCAGGTGTACTGAACTTCATTCGGCTATTCTCAACATGTTTCAGCTGGCTACAGCTGAGTTTAGCTCTGTGTCAAATCATATCAGATGTAAAATCTTCGGTTCGAGTGTTCAACGAGTTAAAAAGCTGGACCAAAGCAGCAGATCAACAACATGATGATGAAGACACCACCACAGTAACCCGGAGAGTGCTGTCTTCTCCAAAGCTTTGGCAGTGTGCACAACTTCTTAGGCAAGCAGGATTGCTCATTTTATCAATAATCCAGATTGGTTCTGGTGTAATTAACTTGGCTGAATTGTCCTCAGCTGGGTTTAACTGGATTCACCAGATTTCAGTTTTGTGGCAAATTTGTACAAGTCTATTCGACTTGTTTAAAAAGTGCAGCAGATTGCTCCACTGCCCCGACCTCAGAAAACTGCCGGGTTGCCAGTTCAGAAAGGAGGAGCGAATCCAGAAAGGAGGAGAGATTGTTTGACTGAAACCACTTTTAAGTAGATAATAAAAAAAAATACACTTTTCTTTTTGTGTGCGTGGTGTTATTTACTGAAATGACTGTATGTGTAAGTGTGGTCCAGATGATAGCGGACGTCTATATGAAACTACAGCCGTTTGGAGAAACTTCAGTATCACTGAAGTTCAACAGAAGAGAGAAGATCCTTCAGCTTGCAACCTCATCTTTCAAAGAGTTCATCTATCATCTTTAAGAGTGAGGCCTATGAGGAATGTGATGGAATTGTTTTACAGTTGGATTTCCAGGAGCTTCCATTGCTTGATAGTTCTTGGGTCATTGAGATTGAACTGTTGGATCCACTTTGGGCTGGAAAACCTCTTCTAATGATGGTTAATTCAATCCTTGTGCTGAAACGCGTTTGGACAGCACTCAGCGTTTAATGTGGTTTGCCTCATGCTCATGGTGATCGAGTTCATTGGTATGAACGGAAAAGGAGAAAGAAAGGAAGAAAGAATAAGAAGGAAGATGCTTTTATCCAAATCTGTTTGCAACTTTCTTCTGTGGAACACAAAAGAGCATTCGCCAAACACAGATCCATCACTCGTGATCACAGTGAAGTAACATTGTTTAATTTTAACATTTTTAAAGTATTTCATTAACTTTAACAAACATTAGGCACATAATGTCTTTCTCGGTATGTATGAATGAGGCGAGTGTGTGTGTGTGTGTGTGTTTCTGTTTCAGTGACGTGGCACATTATTGATGGGAACCTTTCCAGAAGCTTCTGTAAGCCATCGGCCGGACACGTCACAAAACTGGAAGGAGTTTGCCAGAGACCGTAAGTAAACTCCATGATAAAGATAATCGGTGATATTTGCTTTACTCTTCTGTTCTGTGGGATTTGTGTTTTCTGTGTTTTCTAGCTGACATTTGAGAGCAGCTGGAGCATTTTGTTGAAGAGATCATTGGTTCTGTCTCGGATCCAGCGAAAGATTTCTACCTGCGGGCATTTGACTTCAACATCTCTCAGCCATTAAAAAGTGCTAGAAACACTCGGTGCACAAACAAACTCAGACCATCATGTATCCCACCATCCTTTTAAGTTCCCTTGTTTCACTATCAGATCAATATCCAACAAAATCTGACAATACTGATACATTCCTCCAACAGCAATTGTGACAAAACACAGTTCAGAACATATAAGCACAATATGACTCAAGACTCATTCAATACAGGTGTGTCCCCTTATCATAAACCTGTCATAAAGTTATGCTATAAATTCCCCTAAGATCCCAGGCTGTATAAAACATCCTCATTCTAGCCGTGTTACACTAACCGGTGTTTAGTCCATCAGTAAAAATACAATCCTGCCTATTTAAACACAAGCACTTCACACAGAACTCAAGTAATGCTTAATTTTGCTATAGTGTGCAAATGTTCTATGAGCATTTGGTGTATACAGTACTTTAGTTACATCATCGATGGCCCGGCCCTCTGCTATTTATTAATTGACCTTTTCCACTTTGAGATACATTATATCGCAGAGCCACAGCACCATACAGTTTGCGATGACAGTTTCAGGACAGCAGTCTCAGACTGGAAGTTAGGGCAGAGCTGACGATTGCCTAAACTACCCCTACCTTCACTATAAGCTCCATTCTAGCAAATGCATAACCCCACCACTAACCCTAAGCTTAGGCTATAATCTTCACCTTAACTACCGGTCAGTGACTGCTGGCCTGGCTAGACTGTCCTGAAACAGCTGTGATGCGTGGTGCTGTGGCTCTAAGGTCCGATACTATTGTCCATTTCTGCCATCAATAAAAGCCCCATTGACCTTAATAGGGTTAATGCTGTACTGTTATTATATGCAGATGAAAGAGAGGCTGAGGGATAGGACTACAGTATTTATAATGCAAGCACTGAATAAAGGTCATAGATTACGTGTCATTTTAACAAATTTCAAAACCATTTTAGGTAGTATCTGTCAACTGAAAGTGTTTGGGAAAGGTGTTTGATCAGATAAACAATCCCCTGAACACACTGTACTTCAGGCCCTTACAGCCTTGTTTTCATTCTTGTCAAAATTGAAATACCCTGACTAAGGTCTTAAATAATTTTTGCTATTTCTCTGGTTAGTAGTTTTAGACATCCAGAAAATATGAGCCACGAGTCATTCCAGCCACATTGGCACAATACTCTGAGAATAGGTTTAAAGGGTTCGTGACATGGATTTATAAAATGATTTTATTATGTTTCTTGAGGTTTACTTATAATGTTAAGATTTTTTTTTGCCCAAAAAACAAACAAACAAATAAATACGTGGAAAAATTATTATTTTCAACCCTCATTCTGACCTTTAAGGCTTGTCAGCAGTCGGCCACTGTCTTCACTGGCTAACATCATTGCATAGGAAACATTATCAGTGCCCCCTCGCTATTGCATGTATGTGTTTTGACACCATGATCAAAATATAATGGTCAACGGCAGTGATTGTAATTTCATAACTGAATGCCTATGCAAGCTGCTACTACTACACAGAAACTGACTGCTGAGAGCTCCATTAATAAGGCATACAAGTAGGCGAATGCCTATTTTACTCTAACACGGTGTCTACGCCAGACGCGAGCGGCACAACATGACAAGTCAATAGACCCGTTACGATAGGTAAAGCTGTCCACAATGTATGCAGTGCGATACGGCCAACGCAACAAAACTTCTGCTACTGCTGCTATTGATAATATTCACTAACATTTCAATACTGAGTTGAAATACATGCTGTTGCTGTCAATGATATTCACAATATTGTAGTAGGAATTTACTGTGCGAGCTGTTGCGGTTGTAATATTTAATCAGAATTTGCGAAGCATAATCTACTGCTGCTGCGCGAACCTGCTGTAAGCCCCGTTTAATAAGCAAAGTAATAAATGCCTGTTGCACTTAAAAGATTGAATTAACCCTCCATGAGTTATCACTAAAATTTCTGCTACCGCTGCTATATTAGCAACAATAATATGACTTGCTATGCATGCTGCTGCTAATATTATTTCTAACCTTGCATCTGAATTTGCTATGCATGCTATAAAATTAGCTAACAATGCGATCTGAATAGCTATGCATACTGCTGCACAAAAGTACTTAGAATGCTACTGCCCCTTAATTAAATACCCAAACACAACCAATTAATGCTTCTTTCGCTTTGAAGAGTTCTATA
This sequence comes from Schizothorax lantsangensis, assembly GCA_027422415.1. Lineage (NCBI taxonomy): Eukaryota > Metazoa > Chordata > Actinopteri > Cypriniformes > Cyprinidae > Schizothorax > Schizothorax lantsangensis. The sequence goes on along the minus strand of CM049851.1, from coordinate 3,012,637 downwards.
AACCCTGTTTAACTGAATAGCAAAGTAATAAAATGCCTATATCACCTAAAGTTCACTACCATCCAAACGTTATCTTTTCAGTGAATTTCATGCAAGTAAATGTACTTTCTGCTGCCGCTGCTATATTAGCAACAATGATGATTGGATTGCTATGCAGACTGCCGCTAATATTTCTAACATTGCGTCTGAATTGCTATGCGTGCTGCTGCTATAAAAATTCACTAAACTAGCGATCTGAATAGCTATGCATACTGCTGCACGGAGGTACTTAGAATGCTATAAGTGTCTTTATTAACAAGCAAACGCTATCAAATAATACCTATTTCACTTTGAAGAGTTCATAAAATCTACTGTATGCCTCGTTAAATAAGCAAAGAAATAAAATGCCTATTTCACTTTAAAGAGTTACTTACCCCATGTGTTATCACTGAAACTAAAGTACTTTCTGCTGCCGCTGCTATATTAGCACCAAGATTGACTTTCTGCTGCTAATATTATTTCTAACATTGCATATGAATATGCATACTGCTGCTACAGCTGCACAAAGGTACTTAGAATTGCTATAAGCCCCTTTTATATAACGGAACGCAAATGATGCCTATTCGCTTGAAGAGTTCACATACCATCCATTGTGTCACTGAAACTTCAGCAACTGTAAGTCGCTTTGTGTGAAAGCCTCTTGAAAATGAATACATGTAAATGTAAACTACGGTCTACCTTCTGCTGCCGCAACTAAACGCACAAGCCAACATACTGTTCTGCTATTTAAACTTCTTATTATTATATTTTCTTCTGAGAGGTTTGGGGCCTCTCTACTCCGAGGGCTTTAAAGCTACAAGCACCAAACTCGGCAGATACCTGGGGCCTGACGTAAAATTTTAGGATTTATCTTTTCAGACTGATCAGACTTACAGTTTTTTTATAATGAATTATTAAATATGACCAATTTCCCATTGACAGTATGAAAATATTACAAAACACTACTCCTCCTACGGCTTTAAAGCCACGACCCCGAAATTCAGCAGAGACCTGGGCCCTGATGTGTAGTGTTATGCTATATATTTTCAGACTGATCAGACTTATAGTTTTTTTTGTTATTAATTATTGAAAATGAAAATTCTCCCATAGACTTACATAGGCTGAGAAAAATTGCGCCCCTAGAGGAGCAATTCCCCTCGGGCGGAGCCGAATGACTCGATCAGTTTCACTTTTAGATCGGTTAGAAATACAAATAAATACATCAATTTCATTCACACTGACAAGCTAAACCAACTTATCTGACCAGGGCCCATTAATAATGATTCTCTGGCCAGAGAACAGTGTGAAACACGACAGAACTCTCACCGCATCGATCAAGGACTGCAGTCCGAACCTGCTCACAACAACAGAATTCATAAGTGTTTTAGAGCCTTTTAAAATAAAATATTCCAGCGATTGCATGCATTACAATAATTAGAACAAAACAATAGCTAAATGCAGGTGTTTGTGATCTGTTTTAGTGTGAGACTGAAGTCAGTCTGTGTCGCTCGCTCCCGGAGCGCGGACATCACGAGCTCACTGCAGTTTCCTCGTAAACTTGTTTATTTGCACTTCTTTCTGCCTTTTAAGTTAAAGCACACCAGCGACTGATCATAAAACATGTCGAAGAACATAGAGCAAAGCTAAATTGAGTGCATGTGAGCTGTTTTTTAATGTTTTACTGACAGCTGTAATCGTGGCAGCTGCCGTCCGCGTTTGAAAGGAGAAATACACACAACAAACTACATCATTTCCATGTGTTTACAGCCTTATAAATCAAAACATTCCAGCATCGAACACAGTACATATAGAAGAACATAATAACATGAGTGCTTATGAGATGTTTTTTTCTCTAACTGCAGAGCAACGAGCAGCTCTGACGCTCCGCTCCAGACCGCATTCATCCTCACTTCTCTTGGACAAACAGACAAGATTAATTCAAAATACATGACATCTAAACATTTTGTTTATAAAGCTAAAAAAAACAGCAAAAAAAAAAAAAAAAAAAAAAAACAGAGGTTGTGTTACCGGGCTGACGAGACGTGAGTCATGCGGATCCATTTGCAAGGCTTTGTGAAACATGGTCAAAACACAGGCAGGGTCAATAAACAGCAGACAGGTATGGCAGAGGCAAGACACAGAGCAATCCGAAGAGTAAGCGTGGGTCGACGATTGACGAACAATATCCAATAGGGCTAGGCAGAGAGATAATCCAGGTAAACGAGCAATAATCCAAGCGAGAGGCAAACAGAGTCCAAAGGGCTTGGCTAAGGGAAAATCCAGGAAACACAGGCAGAAGTCAAGCACGGGAAAACTATCAAAAGGCGAGGCAAAACTATGACAATAATATGTGGGCTCCGTAGAGTAGCTATCTCTTGGAGAGTGATAAATGCTAAACAATACTCGGCAGAGAGCAAGAGGAAGTCCCAAGCTATATAGTGTGTGATTGAGTGATCAGTGGTGCAATCAGGGTGATGTGAGATTGTTCTCAGGTATGTGCGTGATCAGTGCGAACAGCTGTGTTGGTGCAGTGGATGATGGGAAATGCAGTCTTTGAGTGATCTGTAACTGTCTGTGTGGTGTGAAAGTCAATGTGATGGGTGAGTGACCTCTGGTGGTTAATGAACAGAAGTTCATTGCCAGAATTTATGACATAAACAAGCCTTGACAGGGCAGGACAGGGATTCGCAGACAGCCTCCTTAGCCGTGACAGGGCAGGACAAGGATTCATAGGAGGGTACCACTGACACCTCTGGAGGTTCTACAGTGGTATCCTCAGAAGACGGGTAGAGTTCAGTAACGGTCTCTTTGACCGCAACATGACCGGCTGAGAGTACATTACTGGGCGCCACCACCATACCAGGAGTTGAAACGAGCACCGCCGCTTCAGGAGATTCTGCAGCATGTGCCATCACCTCTGAAGAAGCCGCAGCGAGTGCCATTGCTTCGGTGAGCACAGCAGCGAGTGTCACTACCCCAAGAGGTTCTGCAGCATCAGCCGCCACCTCTGGAGACATTACAGTGGACGTCGCTACCTCAGGCAGTTCAGTGGTGGTGTACGCAGCCCAAATGCAACACAAAGCAATCCCCATCATGGGAAGCGCTTCGGACAGGGAAACTAGTGCAGGAACAGGAGGGCTAGAGTGAGTGGGTTTGGGGATACCAGCTGCGCGTGCAGACACCAGCGGTGCATCCCTCACACTGGAAACCAGACAGGGAACTCGAAGGACTGACCTTGAATCTCTGGGTGTGACAGACTCTGGCTGGTCAGCTGGGACGTGGCGTGACTCTGGCTGGTCAGCTGGGACGTGGCGTGACTCTGGCTGGTCAGCTGGGACGTGGCGTGACTCTGGCTGGTCAGCTGGGACGTGGCGTGACTCTGGCTGGTCAGCTGGGACGTGGCGTGACTCTGGCTGGTCAGCTGGGACGTGGCGTGACTCTGGCTGGTCAGCTGGGAGTTGGGTGAGTTCATGATGATCCAGTGGCTTGGTGTGACTCGGGATGATGAGCTGAGATGTGGTGTGACTCTGGCTGGAGCGCTGAGACGTGGTGTGACTCTGGCTGGAGCGCTGAGACGTGGTGTGACTCTGGCTGGAGCGCTGAGACGTGGTGTGACTCTGGCTGGAGCGCTGAGACGTGGTGTGACTCTGGCTGGAGCGCTGAGACGTGGTGTGACTCTGGCTGGAGCGCTGAGACGTGGTGTGACTCTGGCTGGAGCGCTGTGCTTTGGTTGAAATTGTGACGATCAACTGTGGCTTGGCTTGACTCGTGACGATCAACTGTGGCTTGGCTTGACTCGTGACGATCAACTGTGGCTTGGCTTGACTCGTGACGATCAACTGTGGCTTGGCTTGACTCGTGACGATCAACTGTGGCTTGGCTTGACTCGTGACGATCAACTGTGGCTTGGCTTGACTCGTGACGATCAACTGTGGCTTGGCTTGACTCACGAAGATCAACTGTGGTTTGGATTGACTCGTGACGATCACTTGTAGCTTGACTTGACCTTTTAACATAGGCTGTGACTTGACTTGGTTCTTTAACATCAGCAGCGACTTGACTTGGCTCTTTAACATCGGCTGGGACTTGACCTGGCTCTTTAACATCGGCGGCGGCTTGACTTGGCTCTTTAACATCGGCGGCGGCTTGACTTGGCTCTTTAACATCGGCGGCGACTTGACCTGGCTCTTTAACATCGGCTGGGACTTGACCTGGCTCTTTAACATCAGCTGGGACTTGACCTGGCTCTTTAACATCGGCTGGGACTTGACCTGGCTCTTTAACATCGGCTGGGACTTGACCTGGCTCTTTAACATCGGCTGGGACTTGACCTGGCTCTTTAACATCGGCTGGGACTTGACCTGGCTCTTTAACATCGGCTGGGACTTGACCTGGCTCTTTAACATCGGCTGGGACTTGACCTGGCTCTTTAACATCGGCTGGGACTTGACCTGGCTCTTTAACATCAGCTGGGACTTGACCTGGCTCTTTAACATCAGCTGGGACTTGACCTGGCTCTTTAACATCAGCTGGGACTTGACCTGGCTCTTTAACATCAGCTGGGACTTGACCTGGCTCTTTAACATCAGCTGGGACTTGACCTGGCTCTTTAACATCAGCTGGGACTTGACCTGGCTCTTTAACATCAGCTGGGACTTGACCTGGCTCTTTAACATCAGTTGGGACTTGACTTGGTTTGTGACTGGCAGCAATGACGCTACGGGGTGTTGTTGTGGCCGCCATTTTGTGAGCGTGCTCTAGCGCGGCTGTGATCACACAATTGGGTGCGGTGTATCGTTCCTCCACGACCCCCACAGTGAATGCTGAACCAACAGTCAATAAAGCATAGTCCATAAACTGACTGAGAGATGAGCGGGGACCCTCACGGATTAACTGTGATTTGAGCGGCTGATTAATGCCGTCACAAAAAAAATCGATCAAGACATCGTCCGGAAAATCTGAATAATTAGCAACATCTAGATATTCCTGAATAAAGTCCTCGATTGATCGCTTACCCTGCTTGAGGGATAATAATAGTCTTGCAGTGTACATACCGGGCCAGTATTGTTCATGAAAGCCGCTGGATCCTTGTGTGGCCGAGTATTCTGTTACAGGGCTGACGAGACGTGAGACATGCGGATCCATTTGCAAGGCTTTATTGTGAAACATGGTCAAAACACAGGCAGGGTCAATAAACAGCAGACAGGTATGGCAGAGGCAAGACACAGAGCAATCCGAAGAGTAAGCGTGGGTCGACGATTGATGAACAATATCCAATAGGGCTAGGCAGAGAGATAATCCAGGTAAACGAGCAATAATCCAAGCGAGAGGCAAACAGAGTCCAAAGGGCTTGGCTAAGGGAAAATCCAGGAAACACAGGCAGAAGTCAAGCACGGGAAATCTATCAAAAGGCTAGGCAAAACTATGACAATAATATGTGGGCTCCGTAGAGTAGCTATCTCTTGGAGAGTGATAAATGCTAAACAATACTCGGCAGAGAGCAAGAGGAAGTCCCAAGCTATATAGTGTGTGATTGAGTGATCAGTGGTGCAATCAGGGTGATGTGAGATTGTTCTCAGGTGTGTGCGTGATCAGTGCGAACAGCTGTGTTGGTGCAGTGGATGATGGGAAATGCAGTCTTTGAGTGATCTGTAACTGTCTGTGTGGTGTGAAAGTCAATGTGATGGGTGAGTGACCTCTGGTGGTTAATGAACAGAAGTTCATTGCCAGAATTTGTGACAGGTTGCAGACCTGTTACGTTTTAGCTCGTAACTTCAAGAAACCTTTATCGATCTTGAAAAACTAAACAGCATTATTTTCAGAAAATTCTCCCGATTAAAAAGAGACCAAACTTGCCATATTCCGTCGATCAGATCGAAAGATTTCGTTCATAGAGCTGTAACACATTATACCAGACAGGTGCACTGAGGCTCTGCTAGGAAAACAGCTCTTTTTTGCCATTTGTTTATCGCACAATTTAACTGGAATCTATTATTTTATTTTCATAATAAACTTGTTTGTTAGAATAGACAATTACAGCGGTCTATAACCAGTGGTGTAGTGGAGGGTATACGCAGGTATACGGTGTATACCCTGTTCTTTATCAGTCAGCATTCCGTATACCCACTTCTAAATCCCCTCTGATGCGCGTCATTCAGTAGTGTCCTGCACTAGCCAAATCATGACAGTCCAGCATATGAATAACTAATCCAATGGCATGTGAATAAATGCAAATATTCTCTAAAAACATTCAGTTAAGACAGTGATGCGGTCAGGAACGAGACGTAAACACTCTCATGCAGTGTATGTTTCATTTATACTCGAAGCCGGATGGCGCTCTCGCGCAGAAAGTCCGACACGGCCTCATAAAAGTAGCTACTAACTTACGAGTCACGACGTGCAAGAATCCAGCTATCGCTGTAGCCAAAGCTATCTCTACTGTAGCTGAATAAAGAGACGTGAAGACAGTAAACACATGATTGCGACATTATATGGTTTATGAGTGTTTTTCAAGTCATCTCCAGGTAATAAAAAAGCATCTGATTCTGAATAATGCAGTGCTAATTGACATAGCATTTATTACACTTGGCAATAGATACTAGGCTATAAAATAAATCTTCTGCCTTATTCTGTGATAAAAATGGGGAAAAAATGTAGTATATAAACAAATAATAAAATAGTCATTAGGAAAATACAGGAAAAAATATTCTAAATTATTGGTTATTGTCCAGGTTCAAGGTTCAAGGTTCTTTATTATTTGTCACATACACAATCATACAGGGTATAATCAGTAGTGAAATGTAGGTCAGGACAGGTCCGCTCAATGGACAGTGCAAAAAAATAAAATAAAAAATGAAACATAACACAAGAGAATATATATAAATATAGGTAAGAGTAAGATAAAAAATATGAAAAAAAAGATAAAATAAAATAAGGAGTAAAATGTGCAATTAATAAAATAAAATGTGCAATACAGTCTACTGTGGATTTAATAAATATTAATATAAACAGGGATGTGCAAGAGGAATGTGCACAACAGGTTGTACCGGGTATATTCACATAGCATAGTCCAGCAGTGTATTTGATTTCTCAGCCAATTAAAAGTAAGAGGTAATAATTAATAATAATAGTCACAAAATCTGTCAATTAGACAAAGTTATTATATTTGACATTTCTGTCCCCCTCACTTCTGAAATGATTGAGAATCATGACTTTTTTTTTCTTTTCTTTTCAAGTAGAGATCACAATTCTCCCACAATTCTGAACAGACAACTAAACAAAATAGCATGCAATTTACTAGAGGTTCTGACAAAATGTCAGATGCTGCAGTCTGTTTATATATTTATTAATTTATTTATTTTAATTATTTATTGCAAAATCTGCACCTCTTCTGTGGATAATATTATTTTTATAATGATCCTTACTAAAGCAGCAAAAGTTAAGTGACAGTGTGCAAATATTACTGGCCCATTTTGGAGTGAACTAAATATGCAAGACTAGTTTTACATGTCATTCTTTATGTACAGGCCTTTGCTGGGCCGTTAAAAAAAAAAAATCGGGGGCATAAATTAAGAGTATACCCACTTCTCCAGGCACCACTACACCACTGCCTGTGCCTAAACCCTGTGCCTGAAACCTGTGCCTGAAACCTGTGCCTAAACCTACCAACTACACAGCTAAAAATTGAATGAAGAGCGGAGAAAATATTGGCCTATTGATATTAAATTATTTTGAAATAAAACTTAAAGAAATGGTGTAATTCTTATTCTGAGTTTTTATTTACTCAAGTAAGTGTGTGTATGTGGAACCTGTTTTTACTACTTTGTGAGGACCAAAAGACCACACAAAGATAACTCGGACCCCAAAAAGTTATGATCTTTTCTATAAGACTATAAGATGACTACTTTGGATACTATCGTCCAAACCTAAACTTACCAGTCACTGAAAACATTCTTATATTTATATTTATTTATACATAAGAATGTCTTAACATTCTTAAAACATGTTTTAACATTTTTATATAATAATGTTATAACATGTTAACACACGTTTTAAGACTTTTTTTTAACATTCTTATATATAATGTTCTTAATTATATATATATATATATATATATATATGTATGTATGTATACTCACACACACACACACACACACACACACACACACATATATATATATGTATGTGTATGTATGTATGTATGTATATATGTATATGTTTGTAATATATAATATACAATTAAGAACATTATATATAAGAATGTTAAAATTAAATTAGGTTTCTGTGACTGGTAGGTTTAGGGTTGGTGTATGTTATGTCCGTACTACAACATTCTATTAAACATACTTTATTATAATTTTTCAGATTTTCCATCTAATGGACCCCACAAAGTACTATATTTCTGTTTTTACTATCTTTGTAGGGACATATTAGGACCCCACAAAGTAGTATAAACAAGGATGTGTGTGTGAGACACTTCTCTGGTGGCAGCGATCATCTGCATGTCTCATACTCTGACAGAACTCATGGAAATACATATCACAAACTACAGCCGTTTTAACAAACTTCAGTTTCACAGACCTTCAACAGTTGAGAAGATCCTTTATGTTGGATGATGTTGTTTAACTTTATCACACATTCTCAGATGGCGTGCGGCCAGGAATGACTATGCTTCCGTTCAGCTGCAGATCTTCACTGCGTCACTGCGGTTGTATTTGTGACTGACTGTAACTTCTAGATTTACATTTACAGTTAGTCATTTAGCAGACGCTTTTATCCAAAGCGACTTAAGGTTAATAAAATATAAGCCTTGTGTCAAATCTCAGAGCGTACACTTGCAGCTTTGACTGAGGTTGTCAAAGCATACAGCTGCAGGTTTGACACCATTTTGGATTGTAAAGCCCCTTTTAATGGCAGCTGATGTCGTCCTGTGCCTCAGCTAATAACAAGTTTGAACAGCAGTCAGTGTTTAATGTGAGTTTTCCTAACGTTCTGTGATGTTCAACACTGTTTACTGGAAAATACAGTGATTCAATTTCATTGCTGGTATGAATGTAGAAGGGAAGTAAAGTGCATGACTGCAAATGTTTTCATCTCGTAATGGCTTTCCAACTTAAAGAGCACAAAAGTTTAGCTTGTTGTGGGCAGAGACGAGAGCGGAAGTGGGTGGAGACAAAGCCTATATATTGTAACCGCTTTAGTGCTATCGCTCATTTTGAACAGACATCTGCAGGGAGAAAGCAGCCTGGCGTGTGATCAGCGCCTCTCCTAGAATTTTCTAGAAACCTAAAATAATTTACAGCAAGTCTTCTTAAGTCCACTGAGGTAAAAGGTATGCTATTACTAAACAGATCTATACCTGAATCAACCACCACAGGAAACTCACCAGCTTGGCCTTTTTCGAGAATCCAGCAATGTTTTGCTCGTGTGAGAGACTCAGAGACTGTTGTATCTGTGTACCAGATTATTGCCACGGTGTGCCAGATTTGTTCTGGTCTGTCCAGTTTGGCTCAGATTTTCTTAACTGGGTTCAGCTGGCTGGAGTTGTGTGCGCCTGTGTGCCAGATTTGTTTGGGTGTGAGCAGCTTGATTCAGGAATGTCGATCACGCCTATCAGACATGTTCACAAGTCTCTGAGGTCCAAGTCCAAGTCAAGTCTCAAGTCTCTGAGGTCAAGTCTAAGTCAAGTCTCAAGTCTCTGAGGTCAAGTCTAAGTCAAGTCTCAAGTCTTTAAAGCGGAGTCCAAGTCACGTCTCAAGTCTTTAAAGCGGAGTCCAAGTCACGTCTCAAGTCTTTGTTCTATTTATTAGCAACAGTTATTTCAGCTAGTTATTGAGGCTAAATCAGTTTTGAAATACTGATTTCACGATATGATTTTCTCAACAAAATAACTTTAACTAAATTTAAGACAAATTAGAAATGAAAAGGTGTCCATTTATTAATTGTCAGATAAAATTCTGCACATTTCTTTGTAAAATTGAAATATGTCAAACAACAAAACTAAATTTTAAAACAAACCCCAATTAATCAAATGAATTACACAAATGAAATAAATCTCATATAAACAAACTAAGGCTTTGTCTGTGCGCTTTTTCAATTTAAAATGAGAGGCAACCACTGTGTTTTAAACACAACTCAATCCATACATCCAGCATGAGCAGTTTTTCAACTAAATTGAATTGTATAATTTCGAAATTTGAAGCAAAAACAAAATGGTCTGACTTTAGTTTTGTGAAACTATTCTACATAAAACATCTGTACGAAATAAACCAGCAGACAGAGAAGACAGGCTGAATTGAAGGCTGAATCAATGTAAATGTAATGCAGATTCACTCTCTGCCAGCGGGTGGCGCTTGAACATCAATTAAACATTGTTTCCTTGGTTACCGCTGTAAACAAAGCAGAGCTGAGGTTATGAACACTACTTTTAATATGCATTTATACGGAGGCAAGATGAAAAGAAAATACTATTTAAACTTTTTTTAAGACAGCCAGTTTCCCTCAGAGATACATTCATATAAACTCCTATACCAAATGACTTGCGTTTTTTACGAGTCTCACGAGTCACGAGTCCAAGTCAAGTCTCGAGTCAGCTGTTCACGAGTCCAAGTCAAGTCCCAAGTCTTTATTTATGCGACTTAAGTGCGACTCGAGTCCAAGTCTCAGACTCGAGTTTCCAACTCTGACGCCTATACAACTAGCTATCAAAGCTGGGAGAAAATGATAATTATATAATTATAAAAATAATATATATAATTATTATATATTATATTTAGCTTAGTTCTGGTCAGCCCCACATTCTATAGAATATATAATATAATTATAATTATAATAAATAATATAATTACTAGTGTAGAATAGCATTGGAATGATACAACAACTCAACATGGCAATAGGAAATGCACAGCAACTACACAGCTGTTGGCTGTTGTGCGCCGGCAGAAGTCACTGAGAAAGCTGAAATGGGAAGGAAACAACAGCTGTTAGGCTGAGAGCCACTGAAGGAGAGAAAAACACCAACTTTACAGCTGTTAGCCTGTTTTGTGTGGGCTGAGAGCCACCGAAGGAGAGAAAAACACCAACTTTACAGCTGTTAGCCTGTTTTGTGTGTGCTGAGAGCCACCGAAGGAGAGAAGCACAGCAACTTTACAGCTGTTAGCCTGTTTTGTGTGGGCTGAGAGCCACCAAAGGAGAGAAGCACAGCAACTTTACAGCTGTTAGCCTGTTTTGTGTGGGCTGAGAGCCACCGAAGGAGAGAAGCACAGCAACTTTACAGCTGTTAGCCTGTTTTGTGTGGGCTGAGAGCCACCAAAGGAGAGAAGCACAGCAACTTTACAGCTGTTAGCCTGTTTTGTGTGGGCTAAGAGCCACCGAAGGAGAGAAGCACAGCAACTTTACAGCTGTTAGCCTGTTTTGTGTGGGCTGAGAGCCACCAAAGGAGAGAAGCACAGCAACTTTACAGCTGTTAGCCTGTTTTGTGTGGGCTGAGAGCCACCGAAGGAGAGAAAAACACCAACTTTACAGCTGTTAGCCTGTTTTGTGTGGGCTGAGAGCCACCGAAGGAGAGAAAAACACCAACTTTACAGCTGTTAGCCTGTTTTGTGTGGGCTAAGAGCCACCGAAGGAGAGAAGCACAGCAACTTTACAGCTGTTAGCCTGTTTTGTGTGGGCTGAGAGCCACCAAAGGAGAGAAGCACAGCAACTTTACAGCTGTTAGCCTGTTTTGTGTGGGCTGAGAGCCACCGAAGGAGAGAAAAACACCAACTTCACAGCTAAAAATTTGATGATAAGTAATTTTGAAATAAAACTTAAAGAAATGGTAAAATTCTTGTTCTGAGTTTTTATTTACTCAGGTAAGTGTGTGTGTGTGTGTGTGTGTGTGTGTGGAACCTGTTTTTACTACTTTGTAAGGACGAAAAGACCACACAAAGATAGTTAAATCGGACCCCACAAAGACATGATCTTTTATATAAGACTATAAGATGACTAAATATACTATCCAAACCTAAACCTACCAGTCACTGAAAACATTCTTATATTTATTTTTATTTATACATAACAATGTCTTAACATTCTTAAAACATGTTTTAACATTTTTATATAGGAATGTTATATATAATAATGTTATAACATGTTAACACACGTTTTAAGAATGTTTTAACATTCTTATATATGATGCTCTTATATATATATATATATATATATATATATATATATATATATATATATATATATATAAAATTAGAGTTCTGTGACTGGTAGGTTTAGGGTTGGTGTAGGTTATGTCCGTACTACAACATTCTATTAAACAAACTTTATTATCATTTTTAAGATTTTCCAACTAATGGACCCCATAAAGTACTATATTTCTGTTTTTACAAGTCCGACTCTCTAACTATTAGGCCACGACTTCCCCTGCATGTTGCATACTCTGATAGAACTCGTGGAAACAGACATCAGAAACTACAGCTCTTTTAACAAACTTCAGTTTCACAGACCTTCAACAGGTGAGAAGATCCTTTAGCTTGTTCACTCTGAGAACATGCAGTGTCTTCTTACATTTATCTTGAAGATCCCTATCAGGAATGGAATTGTTTTCCAGTTGGATTTACAGAAAGTTCCATTCTTGTTCAATTTGAGATTGATCTGTTGAATCCATTTTGAGCTGTTGAATCCAACTCTTTTAGACAGCAGTTAATATGCAATGCAGTATAAAGCATATTCTGCATCTTTGAAGGGAGAATATTTACAGGAAACATGCTACACTCTATTCTTCATGCTCTTTTTTTTTTTTTTTTTGAAAATGAAAAAAAATGAAGAAAAAAAAATTAGTGTTGGACTGGAGTTCCCCTACTGTTTTTTTTTCTTCCCCATCTTGTGACGTCAAATCACCTGAGATCTTTGACTTTTCATTGGATGTCGTTTAACTTTCTTGCACATGCTCAGATGGCAGGTGATCAGCTTTTGCTTTTGTTCAGCTGCACTGAACTACATGTAACTATGTATGGAAAAAATACTATGGTAGTCAGTGGCTGTTAACACATTGATTACTAACACTGATCAAAATGTCGTCTTTGGTGTTCATCAGCTAAATAAAACTCACTCATGTTTTCTCATACGTTTCTAAAGGTTTGTGAAGATGGAAGATTTTGCTGCTGAGGAGATAAACCAAAGCCAGGCCTGCCTTGTTATTACATTATCAGGTAACTTTGATTTCCCTTTCAAGGGAACTTCGAACTGCGTCCTCTAGGGGTCGCTATGGGGAACGCCGTCAGCGTGACCAGTGTCTGAAGCATACATACAAAAACACCACATGTTGGCCGGCGACAGCCTATGACGTCACTACCGGCGCGACCACAGTATAAAGGGGCGCTGGGAAAATACGTCATTCTCTTCTTCATCTTCAGTGACTGTTTTGTTTGAAGCGTGCATTCTACTGGTAAGAACGATTTTCTACTGTTACTATGGCGAGCACTAGCAAGGCGTTTAAGAGATGTGTGCATCCGTGTCCACGTTATTTGACACCTGATGACACACACAATCTTTGCGTCTTTGCGATGTCCTCGAGGGGGCAATCTGCGCGCACAGTGAGCTTTTTTCTATGAGAAAGCTCCGCTCTCGTCTGTCTCTCTTTTCGAGGAAGGAGGGACAGCCGTCTGCTTCCCGCAGTTCAAGACCCACTGATGCCGAGGCACGGAGGAGAATGAACTCGTGGGGTTCGCAGGCGGATCTGGCTGATGAGTTAGAGAGGGGGCTTTCCTTCTCGCGCTCGTCGGCCGCAAGCGAGGGCGAGCCACGGGATGATGATGATGCGATCTCGCTGACATCATCTGATCCAGCGGCTAGTGCTCTGCTGGGTTATGCCCAGGAAGAGCAGGAGATGTCTGAAAGAGAAGAAGTTGAGACTGAGCCCTCTCAATCCTCCTGCCCTGCATGTGACGAACTGTTGGAGGTTATGGAACGCACCACGGCGAGGCTTGACTTGCCGTGGAAGCAGGCAAGATGGGGGTCATCTCGATGAGCGTTATCTTTCTGGCCATAACCCCCCAGCTCGAGTGAGCCTCCCATTTCTCCCTGATCTCCATGCGGAGGTTGAGAGGGAATGGAAGAAGCCGTTTTCCTCTCGCATTCATAGGTTTCAGCATACCAGTTATGCTAACATTGAGGGCATTGATGCGTGAAAACGGCTATGATGGGATGCCCCCTGTGGAAGAGACGCTAGCTAGCTATCTCTCTGTGGGTGAGACATCCTCTCTCAAGGCTCCCTCCTTGCCATCTAGGCCCCTTCAGGAAACATCTCGCTTAAATGGCAGGGCATACGCAGCAGCAGGTCAGGCTGTTGCTTCGTTGCACACGATGGCGGTGCTTCAGGCATACCAGGCTGATCTGCTGAAAGACCTGGATAAGGGTCAGGGCTTGTCGCCTGGTGAAGTAGCTGAGCTGCGCCGCACCACGGATTTGGCTCTCCGTGCCACTAAGCAGGCCGCCACTGCTATGGGCGGGTCTATGGCGGCCATGGTGGTAACGGAGAGACATCTGTGGGTGAATCTGGCAGATATAGGGAAGAAAGAGAAGGGCTTTCTTCTCGATGCTCCAGTCTCGCCTTCAGAGCTTTTCGTTACCTCCGTCGAGACGGTGGTCGAGAAGTTTAGGGAGGCGAAGGCGCATTCAGCGGCCTTCAAAACCTTCATTCCAAGAAGGTCCAGGTCTGAGCCCGAACAACGCAGGGGTCCTGGCCCATCTCCGTCTGGGGATCAGAGATGGGCACAGAAGGCTAGTGTCGCGACTCGTGCCCCTCCCCCGCCTGCGGGTAGGGCTAGAGGGAGGCGCGGGTCAAAGAGAGGTAGGCAAGACCTGAGGGAGGTGATCCAGACGATACGTTCTCAATGCTCTCGTCCGGACCAGAGTAAAACTTGAACATCTACTCCCTTCCCTCGGGGGGGCTGTCATCTGCCCTCATCTTCCACCCTCTAATTCCCCTGCAACCATCGTTAATTCCACCTGACCGAGGTTAGGTGGGAACCTAGGAACTTGCGCTTAAAAACATTGCAGTCTCTATGCTGGACTTATGATGTTTTGGTTAAGCTCTATGTTTCATAGAAACTACTTTACTGATGGTCTGGACCCGACTCTTTGGATTTCGCCTCCGGGACTGATCTCATGCGCAGGAACCATGGATGGGTGAGTACGATCCAGTTCTGTGGTTCACTGGTATTGTGTAGCCTTTCTTTGCAGTATTTCTGGACCTGTTGTTTTGTGTTTTCACCTCTTGCCTTCGACTCGACGGAGTGGCAGGGACGACAAGAAGCTCAGTCTTTGCCAGGTTGAGTTGTAGGTGATATTCTTTCATCCATGCCAAGATGTCCGCCAGGCAGCCTGAGATCCGTGCAGCTACCGTTGGATCATCTGGTTGAAAAGAGAGATAGAGCTGTGTGTCATCGGCGTAGCAATGGTAGGAGAAGCCATGTGCCTGTATGATGGGTCCCAGTGATGTAGTGTATGTGGAGAAGAGGAGGGGTCCAAG
The DNA here is from genome assembly GCA_027422415.1 of Schizothorax lantsangensis. Taxonomy (NCBI): domain Eukaryota; kingdom Metazoa; phylum Chordata; class Actinopteri; order Cypriniformes; family Cyprinidae; genus Schizothorax; species Schizothorax lantsangensis. The sequence goes on along the minus strand of CM049851.1, from coordinate 2,997,096 downwards.
AACCGATCCCTGAGGAACCCCAGTGACCAGTTGATGTGCTTTGGATACCTCCCCTCTCCAGGCCACCCTGAAGGACCTACCGGTGAGATAGGATTCAAACCAGCGAAGTGGAATCCCAGTGATGCCCAGCGATGAGAGGGTGGACAGGAGGATCTGATGATTGACAGTGTCCAAAGCAGCAGAAAGATCCAGCAGAATGAGGACTGATGATTTGGAATCGGCCTTTGCGACTTGCAGGGCTTCAGTGACTGAGAGTAGCGCAGTCTCTGTTGAATGGCCACTCCTGAAACCTGACTGTTTAGCATCCAGTTTGTTGTACTGTGAAAGAAACAGTGAGAGCTGGTTGAAGACCACTCGTTCGAGTGTTTTCGCTACGAATGGAAGTAGAGAGACAGGTCTGTAGTTTTCTAAAAGAGAAGTGTTTAATGTAGGTTTTTTGAGCAGTGGTGTTACCCGGGCCTGCTTGAACGCTGTGGGGAAGATGCCAGTGTGGAGAGATGTGTTGATAATGTGTGTGAGTGCCGGTAAGAGTGTGGGAGAGATTGCTTGGAGAAGGTGAGAGGGGATTGGGTCAAGAGGACATGTTGTAGGATGGCTGGAGAGGAGAAGTTTGGATACTTCCGCCTCGGTGAGGGGACAGAAGGAGAAGATGGGAGTTTGAGCAGTGGATGTGGTTGGTTGGAGGTCCTGTGTGTGTGTGGAGGTGAGAACTGGTTACCGATTGTTCTAGTTTTGTCTGTGAAAAAAGTGGCAAAGTCGTCAGCTGTTATAGAAGTGGTGGGCGGTGGTGGAGGGGGACAGAGGAGAGAATTAAATGTTCTGAAGAGATTACGCATGTCTGGAGCGCTGTTGATCTTGTTGTGGAAATGTGAGGATTTGGCAGTGTGGACTTCAGTAGAGAAAGATGAAAGCAAAGACTGATACCTAGTCAGGTCCGACGGATAGTTTGATTTGCGCCATTTTCTCTCTGCCGCTCTGAGTTTGGTCCGATGCTCACGAAGAACATCGGATAACCAGGGGTTAGAAGGGGCAGCCCGTGCTGGCCTGGAGGAGAGAGGACAAATGTCATCTAGACAAGAGGTTAAGGTAGAGCATAAAGTGTCAGTAGCTGCATTCACATCCAGAGATGTGAAATGGGTAGGTGAGGGAAGAGAGGAGGATACTACAGAGGAAAGATGGGTGGGGGAAAGGGAGCGTAGGTTACGTCTGAAAGTAACTGGTAAGGGAGCTGGTGGCACCCTGGTAGCAAAATGTAAGGTAAATGTAATGAAGAAATGGTCAGAGATGTGTAGTGGTTGTACCAGGATGTTATCTGTAGTACAGTTGCGTGTGTAAATTAAATCAAGTTGGTTGCCTGATTTGTGCGTGCTAGTAATGGTAAGGCGTTTGAGATCAAATGAAGCTAGGAGTGAATGGAAGTCTGTAGCATAAGGCCTGTCTAGGTGAATGTTGAAATCGTCAAAGACTAAGAGTGGAGTGCCATCCTCCATGAAAGAGGACAGCAGGCCGTCCAGCTCCTCTAGGAAGGTGGCTAGAATTTGGCCAGGGGGACGGTAGATTACTACTATCTGGAGTTTTATAGGAGCCGTTACCGTAATCGCATGAGATTCAAATGAGTTGTGATTGCCTAGGGGAGAGTGGGTTGAGTATTTCCAATTGTTTGAAATGAGCAGACCAGTGCCCCCACCCCGGCCAACTTGCCTTGGGGTGTGAGAGAAAGAGAAATTGTGAGAGAGAGCAGCCGGGGTAGCGGAGTCTTCTGGACGAATCCAGGTCTCAGTCAAGCCCAAGATGCTGAGTGTGGATTGTAAGGAAAAAGCAGAAATGAAGTCAGCTTTGTTGACCGCTGACTGGCAATTCCAAAGACCCACAGAGAAAGAAAGAGGTGTAGTAGAAGATGTAGCGATCGGGCGCAGGTTAGCAGGATTACGTTGCCGTCTGCGTGTGTTTTTAGAGCGTGGTTGAGAGAGAACCGGAATGGTTTGGAAACACATGTTAGCGGTGGAAGGATAGAGGATAGGGAAGGAGAGTTGTGACGGAAGATAGAAATGATACTTAAGTGTGTGCTCGGTGTCGTTGCTCGGTTAAAGTCGGGCAGGAATAGTCGTCTGTCTTTACACTCGTTGGTCTTCACACGAGGAGGCTGAGCACGAATGCTGAACGCTTCCGCAGACGCTTCAGCGCCCTGACATCAAATAAATACGGTCTAGGAGACTAGAGTGAAAACAGCTGAGGCCGGCTTCTGCTCAGCACAGCCAATAACCTTAAAGGACTGCTAATTGCTGGATACGAAACTAAACACTTTGCACAATCACACAGGCTCGTTCTTAGCTGAGGCGCAAATTATTCTAATTGCCAGTAAGCGCAATCAAACATATAAACCTCAACGAAAATGCACAATAGAAATAGGTAGGAAACGAAGTATTCCTTCCTAGCAGCAAGTAAATAATTTAAACAACAGAACTGCGAAAAAGTATTACAACACTTACGCGAGCTGCCGTCCTTCTCTTCTGGTGACTAATCGGCTTTCCCGATTCATTAAACATTAGAATTAAAGATGAGAATATAGAACAAGTATCAGAAGAAAAATATCTTGGTATGATTTTAGATTCTCAGTTAAATTTTAAAAGTCATGTTAAAAAGTTATGTAAAACAATCAAGGCAAATCTTACCAGCTTTAGAATAATAAGAAATTGTTTAACATATGATCATGCTTTTTTTGTTTTTGAATTCGATGATATTATCACATATAGTATATGGATTATCTATTTGGTCTCAGACAAATCAATGCATAACTAATCAGGTTGAATGTCTTTACAATAGAGCTTTGAAAGTTTTAGATAGAAAGCAAATAAGATACCATCATTGTCAGATCCTTAGTAAATATAAGATTTTGAGCTTTGCTCACTTTGTCTTTTTTCATTATGTAAAGCTTGTGTTTAAATGTTTAAATGGACTTGCTCCTATGCCTTTATGTAATTTTTTTGTGAGATTGCAGGGAAGCAGTAGATCCACTAGAGCGGCTTCTAGTGGAAACTGTAGAGTTATACATTGTAAAACATCATTTGCTCAGACTGCTCTCTCAGTGAAAGGTGTAAAATCTTTTAATTCGTTGCCTGATTATTTAAAATCTACTGCAAATTATAATTATTTTAAAAAAGCCACAAAATCTTGGTTGATACATCAACAAACTTGTAGTCATGTTTAGTGTATTAGTATTATAAATTTGTGTATTACTTGTTGTTTATTCTTGTAATTGTAATTTATAAAAGCCCTCCTAGTGACAAGTGTTGCGAATTAGCTTTGGCTATAAGCACTATGGTACATGCATGGGATGACTGTTGTTTCAGTTCCATCTATGTTTATTGTATCTGTCCCTAACATATAAAACATTAAATAAATAAATAAATAATCGTTTGTTCCTTGTTCATGTAATGGACAATGCTTTGGCAATACTGTGCAAGTCATGCCAATAAAGCTCATTTGAATTTAATTGAGAGAGAGAACAACTGGACAACAAAACCTTTTTATTTAAATTGTACAGGCTGCCTCCTCTCTGTATGTTAAAGCAAGCCCCAAAGATTGGTTGGATGTTGGTTCACATATGACACGAAGACCTGGGGTGGGCAGCTCTGGACCTCGAGGTCAGCTGTTATGCAAAGTTTAGCTCTAACACTAATCAAACACACTTGAAAGTTTTCAGGATTACTTGAAAGTTACAGGCAGGTGTGTTTGATTAGAGATGAAGCTAAACTCTGCAGGACAGTTGACCTCAAGGGTCAGAGTTGCCCACCCTGCTCAAGGCTGATTATCCAGCGCCCAACAGTCACACGCTCTGTTTAGCCTGAAATTTACAGTAATTTCAATTAATTACAGTAATTTCAAAAGCATCTTGACTGTATAAATATCTCATTCAGACTTTGCTGAAATACTTGAAAAGCTCATCTGAATTGCAATATATAATATATCAATTCACTGAATACATACTGATCAATATTAGATGAGTCAGGGGTTGGATGAGCCACGGTGGCAGACAACTGTAGGTCACAGACAATAAAACTGTAACTAGTTTCATGAGCTGATTTTTAGGATGACAATAATCCAGTGTCACATAAATGAAGAAAAATAAAAACAAACTTACATCTACATGAAGGATGACGTGAGACATCAGCAACTAGACAACAGGGGGAGCCACCTCAGCATCTTTACTCTGGAAGATGACAGTCTGGACATCTTTGCTGGTCATTCAAGGATTTCATTTAACTTGCCCTACTAAAGTTATCCTGATATATCAGAATATATAGTGTGTTGAAGGGATAATGCCAAAACCCAGAAGACTAATTCGCCGCTGGTTCCTCAAGATTTTCCTATGGGGTTTTATGATGGGGTTTTTCAATTTATGAGTAAAATAAAGTCTGTGGTAAACATAACTTGACGATACTTTAAGATTTTGCTTTATAATGTAAATTACACACCCATATGGAAAAGGCGAATTTTAAAGCTGTTATGTTTATTTAAAAAAAAAAAAAAAAAAAAGTTTCTATTAAGTAACTACATTTGGGGTGTGAATGTGTGCAGTTCATGTTAAAGAACAAAACATTCACAAGTATCGTCAAGTTATGTTTACCCCATTATAAAAACCCATAGGAAAATCTTGTGGGAACCAGCAGCGAATTAGTCTTCCAGGTTCTGACTTCATACCTGCACCATGCTGTTGTTGCAGTAACACAGCTGTGCACAAGAAATCAGACATCATCATACAAAGAAAAAGTCCAGTGAAATGAACATTAAACATGTAACTTATTGTGACAGCAGGACAACATCAATTGCCATTAGAAGATTTTCAATCTGAAATGGATTCAGTGGTTCAATTTCAATGGCTCAATTTACATGTTCTCAGACTAAATAATCTGAAGGATTTTCTCTCTTCTGTTTTATTTTATTTCAGTCACATTAATTTTATTTCAAATAGCTGTAGTTTCTGATGTCCAAGTCTCTTCAAAGTTTCAACTCAGAAATACGACATACAGAAAACCACTGTCAACTGGACTGCACAAGAGAAGTGTCACACAATTATGAGCAACAAAATGCACACTACAAAGAATGTTACCATTTTTATTTTTATTTGATAATGCAATAAAATTTACAAAAAAGATGTGTATCATCAGACATTCTTGGATGTTCCATATAATTCTTCCAAAGCAGGGGTCATCAAACTCGGTCCTGGAGGGCCGGTGTCCTGCAGAGTTTAGCTCCAACTTGCCTCAAAACACCTGCCTGGAAGGCTGAAGTATACAGTACCTAGTAAGAGCTTGATTAGCTGCTTCGGGTGTGTTTAATTAGGGCTGGAGCTAAACTATGCAGGACACCGGCCCTCCAGGACTGAACTTGGTGACCCTTGTTCCAAAGTAATGCTGTCATTTTTGTCTCTTTTCACCATGTTTATTCTTTTTCACATTGTTGTTCTAGCATCGTTCTAAATTGTTGTCAACGGATTGTCGTCTTGTGTTCTTGAGCCACATAATAGTTGAGAATAACATCTTCTGAAAATCTGAATCAAGCTACGTACAGCTGAACCCAGTTTTCTCAAGTCCAATATAGCGACACCAATCCGGTAGATAAATAAAATGAGCATCCATGCCGTTTTCCAATAGTCGTCTTGTGTTACTGAGCCATTATATAGTTGAGAACGATATATTTGAAATATCTTAACCACGCTTTTTACATTTGAAACTATTTTAAACACAGCTGAACCCAGTTGTATCCAGCTAAAAACAAGAGAACATGCCTGAATCATGTCGAATATAGCTGAACCAGTGTTGTATATATAAAAAATGACCGTCCAAGTTGTCTCCATGTTGTTGTTGTCGTCTTGTTTTGCTGAGCCATTGCATAGCTGAGAACGATATCTTTTATATATCTGAACCAAGCTGTTGACAGCTGAAACTATTTTTAAAAAAACTGAACCCAGCTGTATCCAGCTAAAAACAGGATCCAAGCTAAATATCGCCGAACCAATGTCGTAAATATATATAATGACCATAAAGACATCGAAAAGACTCTGGAGTCTTGAAAAAGACAAAGCCAGTGGGTTTAGCATGGTGGATGATACGGGTGTAGACTCAAAAATCGGCATATTTACCTCAGTGGATTCAAGTGGAGTACAAGACATACTGAAGAAAATTTAGGCTTCTAAAAAAGATAATAAAAAGACACGAACCAACTCCTGGCTCTTTCTCTATCATGACACTAACCCAAAATGAGAAAGAGAAGGAAATCCAGGTCAATATTACCTATATGAATGGGGCGTGTCTTCAAACTAGTATCAGATTTTCATTGGCCAGAGAAAAAAAATGATCCAATGAAAAGTCATCAGGAGATCTCAGGAGATCTTACTTCAAATTTGACAAATTCCAGTAGACAAACTCAGGTCACGCTACAATTATTTTAATTTTCATCAAAGGAGGAACATTTATAGGAAATACACTTCACACCTTTTTTCTGTATTCATTTATCAAAGGTGCAAAATATGTTTTCCCTTCACTGAACCATCAAAATGTTTTTTGAAAGCAAGCACTTTATATTCCATTAGGCAGAGATGCACAATTTTCCTGTAAAGGTTTTAATGAAAAGGACTCATCGCTGCCTGAGGTCAAACATTATTGTTAAGCTACAAATTCAATAACTTTAATATTATTTGCCTCTCGGCTTGATTTCTGTACTCCGTAATTTTGTCTCTTAGCAGCACTTCTCTTTGACCTAAATAACTGTGTAGCTGCTCCCTTTCATACTCCGGCTCTAGTTTGATGAGCACTATCAGTCACTATGCACTTCTGTGGATTGCACCAGCTGTAATACGATATCCACTATTTCTCTATGTAAAACAAGCACATTCTTTTGGGTTATTTTGATCATGATTCCTTGATTCCTTATACGGCAATAGTTAAATGTACTGGGTGAGAATTATACGGGATGATATTTCTTTGTTTTCAAAGTTATGTAAACCAACGCCTAAAATGGCTGGAATGGGGTGTGTTTGTACTGGGATCTTAGGGAAATTAATAAACAGACCATGGACACCTGTGCTTGCAACTGAACTGTGTTTTGTAACACTCTTTGTTGGAGGATTGTATCTAAAATATAAGATTTTGTTGGATAAATGGTTGAATCTTACGGCAGACAGTGAAAAAGGAGAGTAAATTGGAGACTGAAAAGAATGCTATAGGATATAGGTCTGAGTTCACTGGATTTCAGTGTTTCTAGTACTTCTCAAACCATCTGTGTGGTCGGTCCAGCATGTGGAGCAATGCTGACACCTTCAGGGACAGTATTTCAACCTGTCTGTGTCATTGGGGCAGTGAGGATCTGTATGTCTACGTGGTTGGGGCAGGAGTATATAATTTTTCCATGGAATGTTTGTTAAATCCTAAACTTAAGCAAATTAGCGAGATTAAACCTGAGGTTTTTATGGAGTGCTTGTGTTCAAACAGGCAGGAGTGTGTGTTTACTGATGGATCAAACACTGGTTGGCATGACTGGGCTAGAGTAGGGATGCGTTTGTACTGGGATCTTAGGGAAATTCATAAACAGACTTGTGGAACAGGTTTATTATTATAGGACACCTGTATTGAGTCATAAGTCATAATGTGCTTGCAGGTACTGAACTGTGTTTTGAAACACTCTTTGCTGGAGGATTGTATCCATAATGTCAGATTTTCTTGGATAATGGTTTGAATTTTACTGCAGACAGTGAAAAAGGAGAGTTAATTGTGGGCTGAAAAGGATAATGGGATACATGAGGGTGGTCTGAGCTGCTTTGTGCACTGACTTCAATGGATTTCAGTGTTTCTAGTTCTTTATAATGCCCATGATACTGGTGAGTCAAACTTGTTCTGTTAGAAATCTTCATCACAGAAGCTTCTGGAGAGTTCCAGTGTGCCTAGTGTACATCACTGAAGCAGAAACAAGACACACACACACTTCATTCAAACACGATGAAAAACAATTTATATGCTGAGTATTCATTAATATATGAGATAACGAGGCAGATTTCAGTTTGGTCTGTACTTTGTTCTGTCAGGTGCAGAAACCACCAGAACCATCAATCATCCATCTTTACAAACCTGTTGGAAGATAATAGAAAACAAGAACGTTTAGGCATTCAAGGCATTGTGACAGTGGTAAAGTTCTTGGCAGGGATTTGTTGGTTAGTTCTGCTCACAGGAAACTGTGTTTACATTAATTTGATCAAGACAAAGAAACAGTTCACACAAAAATGTAACTCCCCTCTTGTTGTTCCAAATATAACATTTCTTGTGTGCAATACATACAATATTTACCTGAATAGTCTCAGTTAGCATTTACCTTCACTGTGTGGAAAACAATGCAAAGAATATGAATGTTGACTTTTGCCTTCTACAAAAAAAAAAAAAAAAAAGTTAAATGGGAGTGGAATGGAGTCATTTCTATGTTCCCATGGTTCTGTGTTCCAGGGTTAAGATTAAGGTTGGGATTATAGGGTAACATAGGTAAATAGGCTTAAAGAGATAGTTCACCCAAAAATGAAAATTCTGTCATTTATTACTCACCCTGATGTCGTTCCAAACCCGTAAGGCCTCCGTTCATCTTCGGAACACAAATTAAGATATTTTTTGATGGAATCTGAGAGCTGTCAGACCCTCCATAGACAACAAGGGTCCTTACACGATCAAGGCTCAGCAAGGAGATCGGTAAAATAATCCATGTGACATCAGGGGTTCAACCGTAATTTTACAAAGCTATGAGAATACTTTTTGTATGCAAAGAAAACAAAAATACGCTCTTCTGTTTCAGCCACACCGCACGGATACGTCTTCTACGTATATTTACTCTTTGATTTGAACGAAAACAGCGCATCCGCTATGCGGCTAACACAGAAGAGCATATGCAGTATCCGTCCAGCAGATATACATGCTTTGGATAAAAGCATCTTAAAGTTGGTGTAGTTGGTGTAGTCGTTAATACATATGCCTTGGTGCATAGTCGTCGATGCGTATGCCTGCATCTCGTGGCTCGTAGTCGTAGACATAGTAGTAGGTGTAGTCATCGGTTAGGTGTAGTCATCGCATATGCCTGCATGCCTTGGTGCATAGTTGTAGATGTAGTAGTCGGCGTAATCATCGATGCATATGCCTGCATGCCGTGGTGCGTAGTTGTAGACGTAGTAGTCGTAGACGTAGTAGTCGGTGTAGTCATCAACGCGTATACCTACATGGCTTGGTGCGTAGTTGTAGACGTAGTAGTCGGCGTGGTCATCAACGCGTATACCTACATGGCTTGGTGCGTAGTTGTAGTAGTTGGTGTAGTCGTCAACACATATGCCTCGGCACATGGTCGTCGATGCGTATTCCTGCATGCCTTGGCACGTCAACGCCCACGCACAAAAGCATGCAGACATACCATTGTCAAATGGACCACACCAGACAGAAAACACATTCAACAAGACATTTGAGTAAATAAAAACACACAAACAAATATGTCTTTTTATTTTGTTTTATTAAGTTATATTCAGTGGTCATCCCTTGGGACGTAGGCCCCTACCCGTTGTACGTACCTTGGCGAATAGTCGCCAGCACGTATGTCTGCATGCCTTGGCTCGTCATCGTCGACGCATATGTTTACACACCTTGGTGCATAGTCGCCGGCGTGTATGTCTGCATGCCTTGGCTCATCATCGTCGACGTGTATGTTTACACACCTTGGCGAATACTCACCAGCGCGTATGTCTGCATGACTTGGCTCATCATCGTCGACGCGTATGTTTACACACCTTGGCGCATAGTCACCGGCGCATATGTCTGCATGCCTTGGTTCGCCGCCATCGACGCGTATGTCTACGCACCTTGGCACACACTCGCCAGCACGTATGTCTGCATGTCTTGTCTCGCCATCGTCGACACGTATGTTTACACACCTTGGCGCATAGTCGCCGGCGCATATGTCTGCATGCCTTGGCTCGCCGCCATTGACGCGTATGTCTACGCACCTTGGCACACAGTCGCCAGCACGTATGTCTGCATGTCTTGGCTCGTCATCGTCGACGCGTATGTTTACACACCTTGGTGCATAGTCGCCGGCGCATATGTCTGCATGCCTTGGCTCGTCGCCGTCAACGCGTATGTCTACGCACCTTGGCACACAGTCGCCGGCGCGTATGTCTGCATGCCTTTGCTCATCGTTGTCATCGAGCAGCTGTCGTAGCAGCTGAATCAAGTCAAGAAAGCCAGTAGCAATTAGGTGTTCAGATGAACGGACATTAATCAGGATGAACCCATTTGAGTTCGGCTGAAACAAGTCGAATACGGCTACACCAATCTGGAGTACAGCTAAAGCAATCTTGAAGCAATAGATAGAAAACCGCCATACAGACCATGTTGGCAGGTTTGCTGTGGTTGTGAATTCAGGTGCAGTGCGCAGAGGTGGCATATTTCTTCTCCTTCTCAAACAAAGTGCAAAATGAGAGAGAGCACACAATCCACTTCAATATATAAGTTTGTCTCTGCCCACAATAAGCCACACCTCTGCATTGTTTGCCTCCGCCTTTAATAGGCCGAACTTCTCGAACTTGCTCTTTGTATTTCCTGTAAGGTGGTTAGCGTGACTGGGGGTGTGTTTGTACTGGTGTTTTAGGGAAATTCAGAAACAGACCTGTAGAACAGGTTTATTGGACACCTGTATTGAGTCATGAGTCATATTGTATTTGCAAGTACTGATGTAATATATAAACATAATGTCAGATTTTCTTGGATAATGGTTTGAATCTTGCTGGAGACAGTAAAAATGAGAGTAAATTGTGGGCTGAAAAGGATAATGGGATACATGAGGGTGGTCTGAGCTGCTTTGTGCACTGACTTCACTGGATTTCAGTGTTTCTAGTTCTTTATAATGCCCAAGATACTGGTGAGTCAAACTTTTGTTGTTAGAAACCACCATCAAAATAATCACAAGCTACAGTCAGTGGTCATGCCTTAAGACGTAGTTGTCAACACAAATGCCTGCACAAATCTTCTATTTCTTCTATTCACTATTTAAAAAATGACCCTCTATCACTAACATTCTTTATTCTTTATGTATTCCATCTACTTGTTTTCTTTTTATTTATTATAAAAAAAAAATTAAATCCTTGCTATATATTCTGTATTAGACTAATCGAGACTTGTCACAGCACTTACATTATTATTGCTCTTTTGTTGGTTTGATTGCTTCTATTGTCTTCATTTGTAAGTCGCTTTGGATAAAAGGGTCTGCTAAATGAATAAATGTAAATGTAATGTAAGAGGATATAAAAAAAATATATAGGCCTTACGGAATAGCGAAGACAACATAATTTCATAGAAATAACAGCTGCAATACTTTGCATGTGTGCATAAGAAGAATATGCTTCTAGGTGTTATATCTAAGCCAATGAGCCATTATTTGGAACCTCAATGAAAACACATGAACAGAAACGCAGAAAGAACTGCTTTGAAAGAACTAAAATGAAATAACTGCTACCATACTTTACATTTGAGAAGAAACCTGCAATATGGATGCAGACAAACTCATGAAGACAGTCATTCAAAAATGCTTTATAGCTAAGAGTAACAAAGACAAAATTTTGTACGTTAAATGTTAAGTTTATAATATGCACAGTTGATCGCTAAATTTAGGGGCTAAATGTGCTATACAGACTGATTTACAACACGTGAATTCAATTATCCCGAAAGAAATAAAAGTGAAATGAGTGCCTGGTGAAGAGGGAGAAAAATTGAGTAGGCTATATTTTATAGTTTTATATATAGACTACAATTCACAAATCATTTTGTGAAAGAAACACTTCTTCAAATTATATTTTAAATGATCATTAGGCCAATTGCCACTTTTTTTAGCTAAATTTTTTGCAATGATTAATTTTAAATCTAGCATAAATCAAGGTTTATCTAATAATTATTTTGCTCCAAACTTTAAACCTTTAAAAATAAGCAGGTTTACATTTTAACCCATCATTTTGATCCTGGATTTAAGTAGCCTAATATTTGCACCATAACTTTAAACTCAGATTTAAATCTTGATTATGGATTAACTTTAAACTTAATGGAGGTTTCAATAAAATAAAATGCACATGCAATTTGTAATGGCGATCTATGCATTTCCGTTCTCCGCCATTTCAACAGGGACTGGCACAAAGGATTTGACGCGTAAAACCAAAACTTGCAGTGTAACAGTTTACTTTTCGTTTGTCAGGATACAACAAAACTCAAAAATCAAACTTAAGATCTATTTACACTTTTTCAAGCTTCAAATTAAATATGGTTTAAAAGAACGGTCAAAAGACTGTCTAACACCAAGCCCCTTCCTTCTTCTTCTGGCTCAAAAACTATCAACGGTCGCTTATGCATTTACATATTACGTATGAAATTGAAATTGACCTATGAAACTTCACATATGCAATAAAAATATCACAAAATATGCAAACTGTCTATCAAGTAACAACCACTATAATAAATAATATAACAATAATATAGCAAAATATTACAATGTTCTAAATGTTCTTTATGGCTCTAACACAATTAAAATACGCAACTGATTGAAGAAAAACAGTGGAGATCTGACAAAAAAAAAAAAAAAAGGTCTAAACATTTTTTTTTAAAATTAAAGCACATCTTGTTGGTAGAGCTGCGAGTGTCGTGGCAGGATGCGGATCCGTCACTCATGGTGCACCTCGGTGTCGGACAAACAAAAGAAGTGAGGAATATAGGCAATGTTTAGCATTTAACAGCAGCGGTCACGGTGATGATGAGGCGAGCACCAGTGATCGCGGCCGCACCTCTCGTTTCTCATGGAGCGTGTGTCTGCTGGGCGGCGCTTTTCACGAGCAGAGATAGCTACTAGACGAATAATGTCATTTTTATTTTTTTATTTTTCTTATCTCGGTTCTTTTGTCGTAAGTTATGCTATTACTCCATTAATTTATACTAGCATATACTGTATATCAAGCGCTCCCTGAACGCAGTCTCTGGCTTATTGCCAGTCAAGCGCAAGCACGCTGCACCCGTCTAGAGTGATAACGACGCTGTTCTGATCATAAAGTCTTTCCGAGTCACAGGCCCCAAGTCAAGTCTCGAGTCATTGCTGTCAAAGTCTAAGTCGAGTCTCAAGTCTTCTTTAATTATGTCGAGTCGAGTCGCAAGTCATCAAATTTGGGACTCGAGTCTGAGTCGAGTCTCGAGTCATGTGACTCGAGTCCACACCCCTGGAAAAAAGATCCACAGGTCCAGGCATTGCAGTGCTGGAGACCTGATGACCAAGGAGGCTCCCACAGAAACCTACGACTGGGCCACATGATCCAAGGGTATGAGGCCGGGAACAGGGCTCTCATCCTAGCCTGGATCTAGTATCGACGAGTGAGGTCATCACTCTACAGCATGACTTCTCGATTCAGTTAGGCACATCAATAATTACCCCATCAACTTCGGTCAGAAATCTTGGTGTAATCTTTGATGACCAGCTGACCTTCAAAGAGCACATTGCAAAGACTGCTCGATCTTGCAGGTTTGCACTACACAACATCAGAAAAATCAGGCCCTTCCTGACAGTGCATGCTGCGCAACTTCTTGTCCAGGCCCTTGTCGTTTCTAGGCTGGACTACTGCAATGCTCTTCTGGCTGGTCTTCCAGCAAACACAATCAAACCTCTACAAATGATTCAGAATGCAGCGGCACGACTGGTCTTCAATGAGCCCAAAAGAACCCATGTTACACCTCTCTTCATCTCACTGCACTGGCTACCAGTGGCAGCTCGCATCAAGTTCAAGACACTGATGCTTGCATACAGAACGACCACAGGCTCAGCACCCTCCTACTTCCACTCACTATTACGAATCTACATCCCCTCCAGAAGTCTGAGATCTGCTAGTGAGCGACGCCTTGTGGTACCATCACAGAGAGGCTCAAAATCACTCTCCAGAACATTCTCGTTCACCATTCCTGGATGGTGGAATAATCTTCCCACCCCTATCCGGAATGCTGGATCCCTGTCAATCTTCAAGCAACAACTGAAGACTCATCTCTTTCGGCACTACTTGACTTCATCCTAAACTTGTTCTTAAAAAAAACAAAAAAAAAAAACTTTGCCTTTATCTTTCTCTCCTTCCCTTGCTAGCTTGTACTTATTTGAACAATGACTGAGACTTGGTGTTACGAGCACTTCCTCTGTCTGATTGCCTCTTCAAGATGAATCGCTTTATGTATTCCCCAATTGTAAGTCACTTTGGATAAAAGCGTCTGCCAAATGACTAAATGTAAATGTAAATGTAAATGACTCTGTTACCGATAATTTTGTTATTGAAAAAATATGGACTTTGTCGTCTTAGTATTTAAAGTTAAAAAGAGGCATCAAGCCAAGCTGACACTTTCTCTAAGTTTCTTGATAACTTTTCTTCAATTTCCACACAATTCCTACCAGATACATAGATGACCATGTCATCAGCATACATTTGAAGACTTGCATCAGGACATATTTCTATTTCTACATTTATATAATACATAAAACAAGAATATATCTGTAAAATAATTAAGTAAATAAGTACATGCATTCACTCACTCACTCACTCACTCACTCACTCACTCACTCACACACACACACACACACACACATCATGTACATGCCTGACATGACCAGTTCATATACAGTAGTTCAGACTACATTTCTATGCAACTTTAATCTCAGACAGCTGTGCTTTTCAGGTGCTTCAATGGAATCAGGAAGAGGGAAAAAGGACAACTGGGACAAGTTTGTCTCCATGAGGACAGGAAGAGTTGTCAAGACGACGCCTGTCATAGTCAAAACTCATTCACATAGGTCAGTGAAAGCTCTCTACCCAGGGACTTCAAATCAATGCAGCAAATGTTAAATGTTTTATATTATGTACTGTATGTGTTTTCCACTGCGGCAGCCTTCGACACTGCCTGCACTTACACTCTGGCCATGTTCTAAATGGGACCACAAAACCAGGAGCAAGAACAAATAGAGGAAATGGTTTATATAAATACACACAGACACGCACACATTTGGTACCTTTTTGTAAATTGATTAATTGATTAAAGTTATATATATTATATATATATATATATAATATATATATATAATATATATATATATAATATATATATACTTTACAATAATTCACAAAAAAAAATCTTTTCTAATAATTAATTAATTATAATTATAAAATATAAAAAGTATAGAAAATAATATTAACTAAAATAATATTAACAATTAATATAGCAAATAAAAAAACTAAGAGGAAATTGCATGAATATATAAACTCAACAGCAGCCTTTTCAGAGCCCTGAAGGTATTCTGGTTTACATTCAGTCCTTATGCAACATTCCAGTCAATCCAGTCAAGAATCCCAATGGCTCATAGCACCTGATACATGACAAAAATCTGTGACTTAATGTGCAGATCATCATAAATTCTATTCCATCGAGTTGCAGGTATTTCATTGTAAAAAACAGTACAAAAGCGGTCACTGCAGTGGGACCTTCTCAGAAGGTACATCTTTGTACCTAAAGGTCCATATTAGTACCTTAAATGTACACATTAGTACATATTAGTACCTAAAAGGTACAAAAATGTACTTTTCGAAAAGGTACCACCCCAGTGACAGCTTTTGCACCTTTTTTATTTGAGACCATGTGACTTGCGTTTACTTTTTTTCCAGTATGCCTGTGGATCCAATACATTCACGTACAGGGATCCTGATACACATGGACAAGACTCCCTCAAGGGTTCAGAGATTCCCCGGACATCTTTGTTATAGTAAATGCAGGTATCACTCTCCCTCCAGATACCTGCCTGCTGCAGTACACTGGTGACATCCTGGTCTCTGGCAGCTCAGAGGAAATGTATACTGCTGCCTGCATCGTTGTCTGCAACGTCCTGGCTGAGGTTGGCTTTAAAGCATCCAGAGAAAAGCTCAAAAGGGTAGAGAGGAGAGTCGAATATCTGGGACACAGAAACGATCATCTTATCAGAACATATCATCTGGACACGTGCTAACCAAGTCCCTTAACTAGAATACAAGTCAACGCAGTTCCTATATATCTGAGAAAGATTAATCAGATGACCTAAAATGTTGAGTCTAAAACCATGATAAATCTTGAGCCCAGGAAAAGTCCAGGGGACGTCAGGGGTCGTGTTCTTATAGTGACCCTCCTCTGACCAGCCTGGTGAAGATTCTCCAGTTAGAACATGCATGTCAGCTGGGGTTAGAGAGGAGCTCACAATCTTAAGATGCTGTATTAGGGACTGTTGTTTATTTCATTATTGAGGAAAAGTGCACAGCACGCATGTTAATATTATTTGCCTCTAATTTTGACTATTTGTATTGTAAAAAGCACTTTATAAATAAACTTGACATAAAAAATATATATATCTTCGTATATATTCTAAGTTTCTTTTCCATATACTTTTTTATTTTTAGTCAACTGAATCATTCAACATCAAAATGGTCAGATGTGTGTATATATATATTGGTAACGCTTTACAATAAGGTTCATTAGTTAACTACATTAGTTAACATGAACTAACAATGAACTGCACTTATACAGCGTTTATTAATCTTTGTTAGTTAATTTCAACATTTACTAATACATTATTAAAATATTGTTAACATTAGTTAATGCACTGTGAACTAACATGAACTAACAATGAACATCTGTATTTTTATTAACTAATGTTAGCGAAGATTAGTAAATACAGTAATAAATGTATTGCTCATGGTTAGTTCATGTTAGTTAATACATGATGAGAGAGCATGTCTTGATTACTACAGGGTTCATGAAATCATGTGACACACTGGCTTTTTCAGTTAAACTCAACAGTTAATAATTCCAGTGTAAGGATACATACACAATAAATAGCAATACTTATATCTGTTTTTTATGTTTGTTTGCTTTTGTATTTTGTTTACTAAGGTTTATATTTACATTTTTGTTTGTTTAAACCAAATTAAAAGCATTTAATTCCATTAAGTTCACAAGTGTTTTTTCAACTTCTACAACAATAATAATTGACTTTAGGTTGTGATGAGTCCTTTAAGGGAAATGTTTTGTATATGAATCTGTTTAATATAATATAACGTATGATGTTTCCAAAAACAACATTTGGTTTGATGGCTTGAAGGAAAAACTTTAAAAGAACATAATGAATAGAGTAAAATGTGAGTCCTGTATATTTTCTCTCTTCAAGGAAAATTAAAACAATTTTACTGTTGGACTAGAACTCTTCTATTGGAATTTATTTCAACTTCTGATGTCAGATCACCTGACAACATTGATGACTTTTGAATCAGCCACCCCAGCAAACCTGCCAGTTTGGTCTTCATTAGGGATGTCTCGAGTAGATCTCAAGGATCAGGATCAGGGCCAATTGAGCATTTTTTTTCACTGATCGGTATTGGCTCTTCTAAGCCCAATCATTATTTTATGTCAGATGTCATGGCAGTGTCATGCAGTAGATGGCGGTATGGACCTTAAGTGGGTTTACCAACCACCATTAAAATGAAAAGACGACAAATGTGCAGATGGGCTATTTATTTATTTTTTTGTGGTCAACAAACACATCTCAGATCTTTTCATTATCACTTTTAATCTACGTCTACCTTCACACGTAGAGACACGTAGACAAAAATCTGTGACTTAATGTGCAGATCATCATAAATTCTATTCCATCGAGTTGCAGGTATTTCATTATAAAAAACAGTACAAAAGCTGTCACTGCAGTGGGACCTTCTCAGAAGGTACAGCTTTGTACCTAAAGGTCCATATTAGTACCTTTTAAAGGTACACATTAGTACATCTTAGTACCTAAAAGGTACAAAAATGTACTTTTCGAAAAGGTACATGAAAAGGTTTTTGAAAAGGTTTCGGGGCGTGTACTGAGAGACACTGCAGTGGAACTCACTGATGTCTTCACAGACATCTTCAACATCTCACTAAGTCAGGCTGTTGTCCCCACATGCTTCAAAGCTACCACCATCATTCCAGTCCCAAAGAAGTCATCTCCATCCTGCTTCAATGACTACCGTCCAGTAGCACTCACTCCTATTCTCATGAAGTGCTTTGAACGGCTAGTCATGCAACACATCAAGTCTGTCCTCCCGCCCCCCCTCCCTGGACCCATTCCAGTTTGCATATAGGTCCAACCACTCGACCGATGATGCCATCGCCACTGCCGTCCACCCAGCCCTCACACATCTGGACAAAAAAGACTTGTATGTCAGATTGCTGTTCATAGACTTCAGTTCAGCATTCAACACAATCATTCCTCAACAGCTCATTCATAAATTGGTCCAGCTGGGGCTCAATACGTCGCTGTTGGACTTTCTGACCGGGAGACCTCAGGCAATACGGGTCGGCATTAACACATCCAGCACCATCACACTGAACACAGGGGCCCCCCAAGGATGTGTGCTGAGCCCCCTCCTCTTCACTCTGCTGACCCATGACTGCACACCGTCAAACAACTCCAACCTCTTCATTAAATTTGCGGATGACACGACTGTGGTGGGTCTCATCAGCAACAGAGACGAGACAAACTACAGGAGCGAGGTGAGCCGCCTGGCCGGGTGGTGCAGTGTCAACAATCTCTCTCTGAATGTGGAGAAGACGAAGGAGATTGCACTCTCTGCATGCTCCTCTGACCATCAATGGTGCGACCGTGGAGAGAGTGAGCAGCACCAAGTTCCTGGGTGTACACATCACAGAGGACCTCTCCTGGACCAACAACACTGCAGCACTGGCCAAGAAAGCACAACAGCGTCTCTACTTCCTCCGCAAACTCAGAAGAGCCAGAGCCCCGACCCCCATCATGTGCACCATCGAGAGCATCCTGACTAGCTGCATCACTGTGTGGTATGGCGCCTGCAACGCGTCCTGCCGCAAGTCCCTTCAACGGATAGTGAGAGTAGCTGAGAAGATCGTTGGTGTCTCTCTCCCCTCCCTCCAGGACATCTACAGCACCCGTCTCACCCGCAAAGCCCTCTGCATTGCAGGTGATCCCACCCACCCGTCACATAGCTTCTTTAGCCTGCTGCCATCAGGGAGGAGACTGCGGAGTCTCCAGGCGAGGACCAGCAGACTGAAGGACAGCTTCATCCATCAGGCTGTCAGGAAGCTGAACTCCCTCCTGACCTTAGAATCTAAAAAAAATCTATTTTTGTCACTTTAAATAGAATAGATTTAATAAGCTCTTTGCACTACATCATTTATATTCTGCAGTGTTTTTTAATTTCACTGGTTTGCACTCTATCTACCATGTGCCTTATGCCACTTTATCTATTTTTATTATTATTATTATTATTTTCCTTTTTACATGTCCTTATTTGTAATAGTTGCATTTTATGTATGTATGTATGTATGTATGTGTGTATGTGTTTATGTATGTTTATCTGTATTTTTGCGTTCTACTGTTAGTGTTTAGTGTTATCTGTATGCACCAAGGATCTGAGAGTAACGCAATTTCAATTCTCTGTATGTATGTAAGGTACATGTGGCAGAATTGACAATAAAGCAGACTTTGACTTTGACACCACCAACCCCTCTGCCAGTGTCATTTAGACAATACCTAAGGTCTCTTATTCTTCTTGAATTTGCTCTGTGCACTGCAAAAAAAAAAGCTTTTCTCACTTAGATGTTTTGTCTAGTTTGCAGCCAAAATATCTAAAAATTCTTAAATCAAGGAGTTTTTAGACAAAATAATCTGCCAATGGGGTAAGCAAAATAATCTTGTTTTCTGTTTGAAATAAGATTATTTTGCTTACCCGATTGGCAGATTATTTTGCTTGTTCTAAGCAAAAAACTCACTTAATTTATTTGAATTAATTTATTATTTGATGTGATTTTGTTGTCAGTCTTAATTTCCAGGTAAATCATGTAGTTTGTAAACTACAGCAGACGTGTTTATGGACGTGAACGGCCTGGACTGATGATAAAGGTGATAAATTTACACATTAACGCACAAACTAACAAAAATCTGTATTTGATTGTTTATTATGATGTAATGGAGGAGAAATGTTTGAAAAGTGTTTGGTATTTCTTGGCAGTGTTTACAGCTCTGAATATGTATTCATATTTCTGAATCACTGCTTGTTTTGCAGTATGTGACTGTTTATTGATCAATTGATCAGTGTGACTAATCTTTGTTTGCTCATTTATACGCATCGATTTTCTGCCTATTCTGTTAGTTTGGATTATTTATTCTGTGTGTGATATTTAATAAATATCCACTGTAGCTGCCTGTACACATTTGTAATGCTTATTACTGGCATGTGATATTACATTTAATGTAAAAATTAGTGAGTCTAATTTCAGTGCATGCTCTATGAAACTCATTTGAGTTCCACAATCACTTCTTTTAATCAGTCGATGTGAACAGATCTTAGAATTTGAGACTCTTTAATGTTCAGAGTTCAGCACATTCAGTGGAATTCATTCTTTCTGTCTGATTTTTCTCACTCATCCAGGCAGTCATTAAATGTTTAGTTGAATTATAGTTTTCAGCTATTGCTTTTCATCTGAAATAATGGGGTGAATAATGAAACAAAGATTCCAGTTGAAATGGAAAAATACAAATACGAAGCAGCTGTACATTTTCATATAATTTGAATAGGTCTGTGTTAACGCCCTGTATCTTAGCTTCCCTGTTCTTTTGTTAAACCCTGTTTATATCATATAAACTTTGACAAACAGTCAATAACAAAGACAAACAGACAACATCATGTATTTCCTCAGGAAAGGACAAAATCATTTTGTTAACATGTTACAATAACATTGCAATTGTTAACATTAGTTTAAAAAAATTAACATGAACTAACAATGATAAATACTTCTAAAACATTTATTAATATTATTTAATTTTAACATTTACTAATACATTATTAAAATCAAAAATTGTTTTGTTAATATTATTTAATGGAACTGAGCTAACAATGAACAAATGCATTTTTATTAATATAACATAACAAGAACAAGGATTAATAAATACTTTAACAACAGCACGGCTCATTATTAATATTATTTAATGCATTATGGAAACTTACTGTAAATTGTAACTGTTATTTTTTCTTTTAGTGTTTCCTTGGACAAAAATCGAAACCTAACTTTATAAGTGAGAGCACACAACACGCTGGCTTTTCCAACTAAACTCAATAATTAATAATCCAGTGTTTATTGACAAGGATACACAAACAGAAAATAGCAATACTTGTCTCTTTCTTTTTTTTTTTTTTTTTTTTTTTTACTTTTAAAAAAAAATTAAAACTTTTTTTTTTTTTTATAAGTTAAAAAGTTCAAATGAATTATGAATAGAAGGCAGTATATTAAACAAACTGGAAGTGTTTTATTTTTGTTAGGTCTGCAAGCACAAGTCTTTTTTAAGTTACTGTATTTTCAGCTTATTAGACCTCAGGCAGTGATGATCTTCAAATCGGTAGGGGTTGAAACATCAAAAGTAACGAGCTGTTTTATGGATAGTAACTGTAATATTACTGAAATCTTATTAGTAATTAGTTACACTACTGCAAAAAGTAATATTATTACTGTAACTAGTTACTGCCCAACACTGAATATGACTCATGACTCAATACAGGCCCTATTATAATAAACCTGTTCTACAGGTCTGTTTATGAATTTCCCTAAGATCCCAGAACAAACACATCCCCATAACCAGAAAAATTGTAAATGTGCATTTCTTTGAAAACTAATTTTAATGTTCGGAAGCTACAATACATAAAATCTATTAGACATCCTTTAGGATTTATTTATTCACTTTTATAAGTTTCACTAGTTTTTTTGTTTTTATTTTTTGTGTATTTGTAGCTTGTTTGAACTCAGGCAGCGATGACTTCTTTCCTATAAAACATTTTCCGGAAATGTTTTCTATATTAATCTGCATCTTTAATAATAAGAACAAAGAACATAGTGAAACATGTTTCCTGTAAATATTCTCTTTTCAAAGAAAATAAAAATAAGTTTCGTTTACTCTTGCTAGTGTGCTTATGCCTAAGGCTTCACAAACATTCCATGGAAAAATGAGTCATGCAGGTGCATGTTTTCATGGGATTTGAATATGAGATTTGAATAGAAGGCATCTTTGTTGATGCTCTGTTTCTCTACTATAACTTGCCAAATGTGAGGTCAGATCTCTTGAGATCATTGATGACTTTTCATCGGGCATTTTTTTTTTCTGGCCCTTGAAACTCTGACCTGTTTGAGGTATTATTAACCTGGATTTCAATCTTTCTTTCATTTTGGATGAACATCAAGAAAGAGAATAAAGCAAGTCGAATCATCTGCTCCCATTTTTTGGACTGACATCACAAAAGAAGCAAGAAGTCAGATCATCTGCTCTCTGTGTCATGGAAAAATACTGTAATGACTCATGAACCAGCTGATCTACATGTTTTCAAATGATTTGAATAGACCTGCATCAATAAGATCTATGACTACACCCTGTTTTTTTTTTTACCTTATTCTTTTGTTAAACCACATTTCTATCATACAACATTAGTCAATCAGCCGATTAAAAAAAAAGAAAAGACAAAAGGTCAACATCATGTAATTTCCTCAGGAAAACATGAATTATTGGTAACGTTACAATAACTTTGCACTTGTTAATGTTAACAAACTAACAATGACATATACTTCTAATGCATTACTAATCTTAGGTAATTTTAACATTTACTAATACACTATTAAAATCAAAACAGTTTCTGTTAATATTATTGAATGGAACTGAGCAACTATGCACTAACAATGAACAGTTGTATTTTTATTAACTAACATTAACAAAGTTTTTTTTTTTAAATACTGTAACATATTTCTAATTAGTTATATTAACCCACTCGGTCAGTTCGCTGCGGGGCCTTCTCACAGGGAGGGGCCTGGTGCGACCGCACCAGTTGCACCGCCCAAAGGACTTATATACTGCTTACAGTATATAAGAGGTCTGCTCTCTCTCATTCATTCACTCTCTCATTCAAATGATGGACAGTGGCATCTTAGAAACCCGGGAAGACAACATCATCGCAATCCTGGCGCACTCCGGTTGTACGGCTGACGACATCATCGCAATCCTGGCGTGCATCATGGCGCGCTCCGATTGTACGGCCGACGACATCATCGCAATCATGGCGCGCATCATGGCGCGCTCCGGTTGTACGAGCGACGACTTCATCGCAAACCTGGCGCGCTCCGGTTGTACGAGCGACGACATCATCGCAATCCTGGCGCGCATCATGGCGCGCTCCGGTTGTACGAGCGACGACATCATCGCAAACCTGGCGCGCATCATGGCGCGCTCCGGTTGTACGACCGACGACATCATCGCAATCCTGGCGCGCTTCATGGCGCGCTCCGGTTGTACGACCGACGTCATCATCGCAATCCTGGCGCGCATCATGGCGCGCTCCGGTTGTACGAGCGACGACATCATCGCAAACCTGGCGCGCATCATGGCGCGCTCCGGTTGTACGAGCGACGACATCATCGCAATCCTGGCGCGCTCCGGTTGTACGAGCGACGACATCATCGCAAACCTGGCGCGCATCATGGCGCGCTCCGGTTATACGTTCGACGACATCATCGCAAACCTGGCGCGCATCATGGCGCGCTCCGGTTGTACGAGCGACGACATCATCGCAAACCTGGCGCGCATCATGGCGCGCTCCGGTTGTACGAGCGACGACATCATCGCAATCCTGGCGCGCATCATGGCGCGCTCCGGTTGTACGAGCGACGACATCATCGCAAACCTGGCGCCCATCATGGCGCGCTCCGGTTGTACGACCGACGACATCAGCGTACGCTGATTCTGGCGTACGCGCGCTGATTCGCGCCGATCCTGGCACGCGCGCTAACGCTCAAGTTGGCCCCCATGTTCAGCGAAATCCTAGGACATGACTAAATAAATAAATTGTATATATATACTGTATATATATGTGCATATATATAAAGTGTGTTTTTATTTACTCAAAAATATGTTAGAAGTAACACTTCTCTGGTGCGGTCCAGTTGACAAGGAGTCATCTGTGTTTTGACACAATGGCATCAGAATATACACCTGCAAGTTTGACGCGAGGTTGCAGGTTTGACATGAGGTCTTCGGAGCATATACCTGCAGGTTTGACACAATGTCATTTGACTGTACACCTGCAAGTTTGACACCAGGTCATTGGAGCATCCCCTCGCAATGGCTCTTACGCTGACTTTTTTCTTGTTGCTTATTGTGCTACCTTCTTAACAGTATAATTAGTCTGGCATTTATTTTGCTATAAATTGTGTCAAGTCTGAATATTAATGGAAAGCTTTGTAAAAAGGAATTTGTTCAGGTAGGTTATTGAAAAACATATGAAGAAGACGGTAAAATGCTTTTAGCCAAAGTAAGTATTACAAGGGCAATCTCAGACATGTGTGGGTAAAGGGATTTTTTTACCCAATCTATAAATTCTGTCATCATTTACTCACCCTCATGCTGTTCCAAACAGTAGTGTATGTTGCCAGTGTTGCAACCCCAAAAGGGTCACTACAAATCAGGAGAAGACGAGTGCATTTGCGTTGGGTTAAACCTACAGTATTTTCCTATGTTACCCTAATTCCAACCTTAATCCTAACCCTGGAAACATTGGAAGGAATTTATTCCAATGCCCCATTTTTTTTTTTGCGTTTTTCTGTAGAAGACAAAAGTCACCATTCACATTCTTTGTATCAGTTTCCACACAATGAAGGTGAATGGTGACTGTCATTCATCCATAGGACTTCTTTTGTTGTGCACAGAAAATTTAGGGATTTGGAATGACATGGGGGTGAGTAAATGATGACAGAATTTACATTTTTGTCTTGATCAAATTAATTCCTTGTGGGCAGAACCAACAAATGCATGCCAAGACCTTTATCACTGTCATAATGCCTTGAATGCCCAAATGCTCTTGTTTTCTATTACCTTCCAACAGGTTTGTAAAGATGGATGATTTACTTTTCTGGTGGTTTCTGCTCCTGATGGGACAGAACAAAGTACAGACCAAACCGAGATCTGCCTCGTTATCACAGGGAAGTAACACTGTTTGATTTCTTCAACAGTATGTATTTAGATTTAAAGAATACTTGGCATATAATCTGTTTCTCAGCATGTTTGACTGAAGTTTGTGTCCTGTTTCTGCTTCAGTGACGAACACTTGTAGGCACACTGGAACTCTCCAGAAGCTTCTGTGATGAAGATTTCTAACAGCAAGTTTGACTCACCAGTATCACGGGCATTATGAAGTACTAGAAACAGTGAAATCAGTGCAAAAAGCAGCTCAGACCTTCATCATGTATCCCATCATCATTTTCATCCCCCAATTAACTCTCCTTTTTTTACTGTCTGCAGTAA
This sequence comes from Schizothorax lantsangensis, assembly GCA_027422415.1. Taxonomy (NCBI): domain Eukaryota; kingdom Metazoa; phylum Chordata; class Actinopteri; order Cypriniformes; family Cyprinidae; genus Schizothorax; species Schizothorax lantsangensis. The sequence goes on along the minus strand of CM049851.1, from coordinate 2,971,647 downwards.
AATTCAAACCATTGTCCAACAAAACCTGACATTATGGATACAATCCTCCAGGAAAGAGTGTTTCAAAACAGTTCAGTACCTGCAAGCACAGTATGACTCATGTCCTATTATAATAAACCTGTTCAACAGGTCTGTTTAAGATCCCAGTACAACCCCCCCCCCATTCCATCCCAGTCACACTGATCCATCAGTAAACACACACGCCTGCCTATTTGAACACAAAACTCCATAAAAAAACTCAGGTTTAATCTTGCTAATTTGCTTGAGCTTAATACTTTACAAACATTCCATGGAAAAATGATATACTGCTGCCCCAACCACACAGACATGCAGATCCTCACTGCCCCAATGGCACAGACAGGTCAAAATACTGTCCCCGAAGGCGTCGGCATGTGGAGCAATGCTGGACCGACCGACCACGGCTGCGTTTCCCAAAAGCATCATAAGTCTAAGTTGATCGTAGAACCATAGTCACCAATGGAGCTACGATCAACTTAGGTTTACGATGCTTTTGGGAAACACAGCCCACAGTAATGGTTTGAGACACTCTCCACCACGGCATGTGCATGCGGAACCAAACCGGCTCAACCCCACAGATGGGTTGAGATACTCTCCACCAAGTCATGGGTGTGCATAGCCACGCTGTCCCAATAGTACAGAGAGGTCAAGACGGGCCAGATGTGTCTTGTGCTTCACCTGAATTCATTGAAGTCAATATGCCATTACTTGGCACTACACCCAAGTCAACTACCACAGTAGTGCGCACAACTTCTTTTGACAGCATGCATGCTAATTTTATCTATACACCAGATAGGTTCAGGTGTATTTGACTTGAAATGATCTCAGATAGGTTCACTTGGATGCAACAAAGTTTAGTTGCGCACCAAAATAGTATAAGTGTGTTCAACTTGGTTCAGGAGTCCGGTAGACTGCTACGCTGCCTCAATGGCACAGGCACATCGGGATACTCTCCCCCAACTGCATGGACATACAGAGATACGCTTGCCCAATGGGAAAGGTGTGCAGAGCTATGCTGCCCAGACCACTCAGACGCACAGAACCTTGCTGCTCTAACCACATAGACACATCAAGATACACCAAGGCATGGATGTGCAAACCACTCTGTCCCATCTGAATACATCAAGATCCTTCCCCCCCATGCACAGAAGAGTAGAGATATTTTGGCTAAAACCACTTTTTTGATTGTTTTATTTACCCAAATGACTATGTTACACATCTTTGGTGCAGTCCAGTTGACAGTGGTCATCTGTATGTCTTTACGGAAAGAGGCATCAGAAACTACAGCCGTTCAGTATCTTTGAAGTTCAACAGAAGAGAGAAAATCCTTCAGCTTGCAAAGTCTTTCATAGTGTTCATCTGTCATCTTCAAGAGCACACAATGGCCATTGATGTAGTCCTGCTGCCATACCTCATAACACATTCGGGCAGCAGTCTGTGTTTAATGTGGTTTGTTGCATGCTCTGGGATGTCAATCACCATTTTACTGCTCATATGGTGATAGATTTTATTGATATGAACATAAAAGAAAAGTTGCATTTCACTGCAAATACTTTCATTCCATTGCAATGTCTTTCATGTTGACTTTTTTCTCATTGCGCATTGAGATGTTACCTTTTTATCAATATGTTTAGTCAGTCTACATTTATTTTGTGACTAATTCAGCGTTAAAGGGATAGTTCACCCAAAAAAGAAAATTCAGTCATTAATTACTCACCCTCATGTCCTTCCAAACCTGTAAGACATTTGTTCATCTTTGGAAAGCAAATCAAGATATTTTTGATGAAATCCGAGAGCTCTCTGACCCTTCATAGACAGCAACACAACTGAAATGTTCCCAGGTCCTTTGCACACAAAAAGCATTCTTGTAGCTTCGTAAAATTACAGTTGAACCCCTGATGTCATATGGACTGTTTTACCGATGTCATTGCTACTGTACGTTTCTGGACCTGGGAACATTTCAGTTGCGTTGGTGACTATGGAGGTAAAGAGAGCTCTCGGATTTCATCAAAAATATCTTAATTTATGTTCCGAAGATGAACAAAGGTCTTATGGGTTTGGAACGACATGAGGGTGTGTAATTAAAGACTCATTTCTGGGTGAACTATCACGTTAAGTCTGAATGGAAAGCTTCATAAAAAGAATAAATACAGGTATGATTTTTGAAGAACAAATCATATAAAGGTGAGTAGAATAAGAAGGTAAGATCCTTTTATCCAAAGCAGTTAACAACTTTCTTCCATTTAACACAACAGACACCATTCATGGCCAAGGACACAGAAAGCGTTGAAGGGCATCAAGCATGAAGGAGATCACCAGAAATGGTAACTAAACCTCATGCCATGATTGTTCCAAAAAGCAGCTGACTGCTTAGTACTATACAGTACATTTGTCTATGTCTACAGTCATTGCATACTTACGATAAATGAATTATGTTGATGTGCATGTTCTTTGTTGTCTTGTTCTGTTGTCCTTCATGTTGTGTTTTTCTGTTTATGTAAGGCTGTTTTTGAAAATTGTGGCGTTTGTGCCAATTTTTTTTTGTTGCATTTTTACAATCATCTGCGTCTGCTGTTATTGCTGTTGTTTAATTTGTGTCATTGTCCCCGTCATGCATTCAGCTCAGTTTTATGCTTTATAAGTCACTGCTCTCAGTGAATTGCATTTGACAGATAACCAGGTTAACAAATGAAAGGTTTATATTTTTTCAATGAGTTTTCCCAACATCTCTCTAAAACTAAATATTATTACCATGCATGTATCCCATTATCCTTTTCAGCCCCAACCTCCCCCCCTCCCCCCTTTTCCCTGTCATCAGTTACATTCAAACCATTATCCTACAAAATCTGACATTATACCAATATACTCCTACAAGAAAGATTTTTACAAAGCACTTCAGTATTTACAAGCACAGTATGACTCATTCAGTACAGGTGTGTCCCACTGATAAACCTGTTCTACAGGTCTGTTTATGAATTTCCCCAAGATCCTAAAACAAACACATCACCATTTAAGTCCAGTCACGCTAACCAGGGTTTGGTCCATCAGTAAACACACATTCCTGTCTGTTTTAACACAAGCACTCCTTACAAAACTCAAGAAATGTATTAGCACATCGACCTCTTCTTTTTATTCATTTACCTCCTCCAATCCTGCCATCATTGAAAGCACCCTTGACCTAGATCGGGGGTAGATGCTGTATTGAATTTTATGCAAATGATATTTGCATTATACAAATATCCTAGATCACATGTCACTTACGATTTAATGTGAGCTTTGTCTACTAAGAGATTATGGAACGTTTCAGAAGCTGAAAAATCGGCATATTATTAAACAACAATCAATCGAACCAGGGCCGGGGCTGACATTTTTCCTTGCAATTCTGAGTTTATATCTTGTAATTCTGTTTTATCGTCTCAGAATTTTGAGATATAATCTCGGAATTGCAAGGAAAAAGTCAGAATTCTAAGTTAAAATCTTGCCAATCTTTTTTCCTCAGTGGTGAGTTTATATCTCACAATTCTGATTTCTCAGAATATCAGTTATATCTCGTGATTCACAAGGAAAACAAAGTTAGAAAAAATAGTGAGAGATAAAGACACATTTACCTTTTTTTGTTTTTTATCACATGATGGAAACAACCCAAACAAAACACAAATAAATGAAAGAACAAAATGGATTAATCAGTTTTTAATATGCAAATTAATGACAGAACGAAAAGACCATGCATAAATAAGTAGCTGAAATGAAGCTTTAATAAAATCTTTTTTATTATGTGTGTTTGTAGGTTTGCTGTGTCGCTCAGACTCGCTGGATGAAGCTCAGAGTGGAGAAGAAGCACAGAAGATCTGCTGGCAGGCGGCCATCTTTAAAGTCGGAGACGACTGCAGACAGGTGTCAGATTCACCTTTCCATTTTACTGCTTTGTTTTTGTTGTACACTCATGTCTATGCTCAAAAATGACAGGTAAAGGGTTAACTGATATAATAAATCTGTTAAATGGAAAAAGTGTGTGATTTTAACATGTATAAGTGGAAAATGTTTGATTTAGTGATTCAGAAGTTTTTTCTTCTCTTTTTAATAATTTTATTTTTTTTGTCTCTCTTTCTGTTTTTCTCTCTCCAGGATATGTTGGCGTTGCAGATCATCGGTCTGTTTAAGAACATTTTCCAGCTGGTGGGACTCGATCTGTTTGTTTTTCCATATAGAGTAGTAGCTACAGCACCTGGGGTGAGTTATTACTTTTTTTTTTTTTAGTACTTTTTTTTGTTAAATGTTTTTTTTTTTTAATGTTTATTATTTAATATTATTTATTTTATTTTTTATTTAAAAATTATTTATTTTTTATTCACATTTTTTATTTTTGACTTTTGCTGGCTGGCATCAGACTGTATTTTTTGTTTAGTTTTCCCCCCACCAATTTTCAATTATCATTTAGCATTGATTTCAGGCAGGCTCAGGTTTGATATTGGTAATGATGCTTTCATGGTTGTCCTTGTCTGATTTAGTCCAAACCATCCCTCTGCAAACTACAGAAAAACACGTCTTGTTCTCCATAGTGACTGTGCTACTGAACATTTTTCTGTGGTTAAACTTACATGACTAAAAAAAAGACATCAGGACAGCCCATGATTATTGATTGTAAATCTCAGTGAAGCAGCGCATGATCATTACCTGAAGGGACAAACACACACATCTCACTCACTGTACTGCTTTATTACATTCGTCTATGTTTGTGTGCTGCCTCTGATCTGATGTGTAATATATGAGAGTGAATCTGAGAGTAATGAGTTCCTGCAGGTGTGACCCCAGCAGCTTCAGATTTTCCTCACTGAAGAAGTTCTTGTGTCTGGATGTTGTTGTTTAGTGTGAAGGTCCTGTGTTTTTCTCTCAGTGTGGTGTTATCGAGTGCATCCCAGACTGTAAGTCCAGAGATCAGCTGGGACGACAGACAGATTTCGGGATGTATGATTATTTCCGGAACCAGTAAGGAGACGAATCCACTCTGGCCTTCCAGAAGGTGAGGAAAGCCTGTGTTTCTAAACCAGTCCATTAAGGGGAAATCATGACTTAAAAAGATTTAAAATCATACACTATAAACTTAGTCTCAAATAGTCTGAAACTACAAATCAGTATATTTCCTATTTAAATTTTTGTCAGTTTAATATTTTTTATTTTCAATAATTAATTCATTCATTCATTCATTCATTTTGAAGATCCAGACTTGGCAAACTTGGATATATGAGGAAGCCTAATTTTAAAAGTGTGTGTTGTAGAACTGGAAAAGTCATGTAAATTAAAAATAGCAATACCAGAAGTTCTAAACCTGTCCACTAGAGGTCCCAATGTGACTTAAAATGATTAAAAATCATACAATACAAACATTAAAATAAGCTACTAATCAATTTTTTATTTTTTTTTAGGTTCAAATACATGTAATCAGCTAGAAATTGTGTAAAAAAAAAATCACCAATTGACTGGAAAATCATGCAGCTTCAGTAGTTAAAAAGGGTATGAACCATGTTTTTTTTTTTAATTAGAACTCCTTTTTTTTACTTTACAGAAATTAGATTAAAAAATTAGATGCCCATACATTAAAAAAAAGTTTTTAAAACAAAACTAGAACTTGGGGCATTTAAATATGATACGTTTTGCGTTACAATTTTCATTTATATCATGCATTTTACATTTACATTAATGCATTTAGCAGACATTTTTATCAGAAGTGAAACCAGCTGTGAAGAATGAAGGCTTTCGAGTCAAAAGCTTTGAGAAACATTGTTTTTTTTTTTAAATGTTTTTGCTCAGTGTCTCTCTCTCGTGCGTGTCTCCATCAGGCGAGGTATAACTTCATCCGTAGCATGGCTGCGTACAGTCTGCTGCTGTTCCTGCTGCAGATCAAGGACAGACACAATGGAAACATCATGCTGGACAGACAGGGACACCTCATCCACATCGGTGAGACGTCTAACAGTAAACCTGTCTGTTCTGCGTTTGTCGTGTGTGTTTATAATGTGTGTGTGTTTCAGATTTTGGCTTCATGTTCGAGAGTTCTCCGGGTGGGAATCTGGGCTGGGAGCCGGACATCAAACTGACCGATGAGATGGTGATGATCATGGGCGGGAAGATGGAGGCCACGCCCTTCAAGTGGTTCATGGAGATGTGTGTGCGCGGATACCTGGCCGTCAGGTGAGGTGTGTGAGTGTGTGTGTATGTGTGTGTGTTAGAAACTGAGAGACTGAATGAATCTGTTACACTGCAGGCCGTATATGGATGCTGTGGTTGCCTTGGTAACGCTGATGCTGGATACAGGATTGCCCTGCTTCCGCGGTCAGACCATCAAACTGCTCAAGTGAGTTCAAAACAACTAACAGTGGAGCAGGGGATGCGCATGAGATTTATATTTGATTCATATTGGAAAATATATTTGAAATTTAATGTTTAGAAAAATTGAGCTATGGATTTGAATGAGATTATTACTGTCTTTTTGAAGTAATAAACAAATCAGTATGCATATACATATACTTTGTATGTTGTTATGAACATGGAAAATTAATGAGTTAAAAAGTTGAATTACAGTACAGAATTTTTACGAAAGCATCATAACAGATGGTTAGAAAATCTCCAGAAACACACACATTAATGAGATTAATAATGAGATTAATAACGAATGTGATTTATGTGATTAAAAACAAACAAAAAAAACACTCACATTAAAGACTTACTTGACTCTAAATCGATTGTTAGGCAATTGAATATTAGGCATTGTTTTTAAGTTTGTCCTTGAAAAATATTAGAAATTTGATCAAATATAAAAATGCCATTTTTTTGGAACTGTTATTTTTATTTGTATATTATTGTTTTTATTATTTATTTATTTAGTTAGTTAGTTTGTAAAGATAATATTGTTAAATTATTTTATGCAATTAATTAAAATATTATGATTATTTGAAATGTATTACTTTATTTTGTCATGAATTTACCCTTTGATGTTGATATGGTTTTAAATGATGGATAGATAGACAGACAGATACACAGATAGGTAAAAATAGACGGTATAATTAACTAATAGTTTGTTGATATGAAGTGAATCTTGTGTGTTGTAGGCAGCGTTTTAACCCTGGAGTGAGTGAGAAGGAAGCAGCAGCTTTTATCATCAAAGTCATTCAGAACTGCTTCCTGAGCAGCAGGTCAGTGTCTCACACACATTAATGCATGTCGTTTCCTGACTTGTTTTAATGTAAAACGCTGTGCTTGTAATATTAAATGTTTTTGTTTGTTCCAGGAGCAAAACATATGACATGATCCAGTACTATCAGAACCAGATCCCCTACTGAAGGCCAGAGAAACCTGAGTGTGTGTGTGTGTGTTTCTCTTACTCTCTTAATGCTAAATTGCACTGCTGTCTCGGTCTGGTGTGTTTGTGCACTTTATACACCTGAAATGTGTTTGCATGGATTTCTACGCACTGATATCAGCACTTATGAGATGTTTTCTGCACACGTCACACTGTCTGCTGCATGATGGGTTCAATTGTAAACATTACAAAATCACTTTTGTGCCATTTTGATTTGTATTTGATGTGATTTTATTGTCAGTCTTAAATAATTTCCTGATAAATCCGGCCTGGACTGCGGACAAATGTCATATTTCAGAGGTGACAAATTTACACATTAACTATTAACGCACAAACTAACAAAAATCAGTATTTGATTGTTAATTATGATGTAATGGAGGAGAGATGTTTGAAAAGTGTTTGGTATTTCTCAGCAGTGTTCACAGCTCTGAATATGTTTTCATATTTCTGTATCACTGCTTGTTTTGCAGTATGTGACTGTTTATTGATCAATTGATCGTACAGTGTGACTAATCTTTGTTTGCACATTTGTAAGCATCAATTTTATGCCCCTCTTTCTATTCTATTCTATTATTTATTCTGTGTGATATTTAATAAATGCACCGAGTAGTTGCCTGTACACCTTTGTAATGCTTATTTACTGGCATTTTGTCCATGTGATAATATTACATTTAATGTAAAAATGAGTGAGTCTACAATTTCAATGCATTCAGTGTCAAACTCGTTTGAGTTCCACAATCACTTCTTTTAATCAGTCGATGTGAACAGATCTTAGAATTTGAGACTCCTTAAAGTTGAGAGTTCAGTGCATTCGGTGTCAGCAGTTTATCTGTTGTTTTACTCACTGGAGTTCATTCTTATTGTCTGAATTTTCTCATTTATCCAGGTGGTCATTAAATGTTTAGTTGAATTATTGTTTTCAGCTGTTGCTCAAAGAGGTTCATCTGAAATAATGGGGGAAATAATGAAGTGAACATTCTAGATGAAATGGAAAAATAATATACAGGTGCTGGTCATATAATTAGAATATCATCAAAAAGTTGATTTATTTCACTAATTCCATTCAAAAAGTGAAACTTGAATAATGTATACATTCATTCCACACAGACTGATACATTTCAAGTGTTTATTTCTTTTAATTTTGATGATTATAAGTGACAACTAATGAAAACCCCAAATTCAGTATCTCAGAAAATTAGAATATTACTTAAGACCAATACAAAGAAAGGATTTTTAGAAATCTTGGCCAACTGAAAAGTATGAACATGAAAAGTATGAGCATGTACAGCACTCAATACTTAGTTGGGGCTCCTTTTGCCTGAATTACTGCAGCAATGCGGCGTGGCATGGAGTCGATCAGTCTGTGGCACTGCTCAGGTGTTATGAGAGCCCAGGTTGCTCCGATAGTGGCCTTCAGCTCTTCTGCATTGTTGGGTCTGGCATATCGCATCTTCCTCTTCACAATACCCCATAGATTTTCTATGGGGTTAAGGTCAGGCGAGTTTGCTGGCCAATTAAGAACAGGGATACCATGGTCCTTAAACCAGGTACTGGTAGCTTTGGCACTGTGTGCAGGTGCCAAGTCCTGTTGGAAAATGAAATCTGCATCTCCATAAAGTTGGTCAGCAGCAGGAAGAATGAAGTGCTCTAAAACTTCCTGGTATACGGCTGTGTTGACCTTGGACCTCAGAAAACACAGTGGACCAACACCAGCAGATGACATGGCACCCCAAACCATCACTGACTGTGGAAACTTTACACTGGACCTCAAGCAACGTGGATTCTGTGCCTCTCCTCTCTTCCTCCAGACTCTGGGACCCTGATTTCCAAAGGAAATGCAAAATTTACTTTCATCAGAGAACATAACTTTGGACCACTCAGCAGCAGTCCAGTCCTTTTTGTCTTTAGCCCAGGCGAGACGCTTCTGACGCTGTCTGTTGTTCAAGAGTGGCTTGACACAAGGAATGCGACAGCTGAAACCCATGTCTTGCATACGTCTGTGCGTAGTGGTTCTTGAAGCACTGACTCCAGCTGCAGTCCACTCTTTGTGAATCTCCCCCACATTTTTGAATGGGTTTTGTTTCACAATCCTCTCCAGGGTGCGGTTATCCCTATTGCTTGTACACTTTTTTCTACCACATCTTTTCCTTCCCTTCGCCTCTCTATTAATGTGCTTGGACACAGAGCTCTGTGAACAGCCAGCCTCTTTTGCAATGAACTTTTGTGTCTTGCCCTCCTTGTGCAAGGTGTCAATGGTCGTCTTTTGGACAACTGTCAAGTCAGCAGTCTTCCCCATGATTGTGTAGCCTACAGAACTAGACTGAGAGACCATTTAAAGGCCTTTGCAGGTGTTTTGAGTTAATTAGCTGATTAGAGTGTGGCACCAGGTGTCTTCAATATTGAACCTTTTCACAATATTCTAATTTTCTGAGATACTGAATTTGGGGTTTTCATTAGTTGTCACTTATAATCATCAAAATTAAAAGAAATAAACACTTGAAATATATCAGTCTGTGTGGAATGAATGTATACATTATACAAGTTTCACTTTTTGAATGGAATTAGTGAAATAAATCAACTTTTTGATGATATTCTAATTATATGACCAGCACCTGTATATATCATATAAACAGTTGATAACAAAGACAGTCTGGCAACATCACATATTTCCTGAGGAAAGGATGAATTGGTTTTAACACGTTACAATAACATTGCATTTGTTAACATTTGTAAAAACATTAGTTTTTAACATAAATACTTTTAAAACATTTACTAAACTTAGTTAATTTTAACTTTTACTAATACATGATTAAAATAAAAAAATTCTGTTAATATTATTAAATGAAAGGTGAGCTACCATGAACTAACAATGAACAGATGTATTTTATTAAATAACATGAACAAATATTCATAAATACATAACAAAATTATTGCTCATTATTATTTTTAATGCATTAATTACTGTTTTTTCTTCTTCTTTCAGTGTTTCCTTGTACAATAATCTAAATCTAAATTTACAAGCACTTATGTCTTTTCCAGTTAAACTCATTAGTTAATAATCCAGTGTAATGATATACTTACTGAAAACAGTAATGCTTTTCTCCGTTTCTTGTTTTAGTTTGCCTTTGCATTTTGTTTACTTTTTTTTAAGGTTTTAAGCATCAAATTAATAGAAGGCAGAATATTAACTGAATTAATAACTCAAAGCATAATTTTTACTTAAGTTACTGTATTTGTAGCTTGTTTGAACCAACTGCATGTTTTCATATGATTTCAATTGAAGGATCTGTGAATGCCGCATATTTTACCTTCTCTGTTCTTTTGTTAAACCCCCATTTATTATTTCATTTTTGTCAAATAGATGATAACAAAGGGAAAAAAAGAGCAATATCTCATATTTCTCTATGAAAATACTGTTGTTAGTTGACCAAAAATGATAAATGTGCATTTATTTATTTATTTCAATGTTTGGAGAACGTCACATCCTTTTCTTCAAAGAAGATGAAAACAATTTTAGTGTTGAACTGGAGTTCCCCTTCTTTTTTTCTTCTTCTGACATCAGATCTATGACTTTTCATTGGATGTTGTTTAACTTTCTCGCACATTCTCAGATGACGTGCAGCCAGGAATGACTGTACTTCCGTTCAGCTGCAGATCTTCACTGCGTCACTGCGGTTGTATTTGGCTGTGACTGACTTTAACTTCTAGATAGGTAAATAAAATATGATAAGCCTCATGTGAAATCTCAGGGCGTACACTTGCAGCTTTGACATGAGGTTGTTTAGCTTGTTGTGGGCGGAGACGAGCACAGAAGTGGGTGGAGACCAAGCCTATAAATGGTTACCACTGTAGTGTCGTTGCTCAGTTTGGACGAACATCTGCAGGGAGAAAGTAGCCTGGCGTTTGATTATCTCCTCTCGTAGAATTTTCTAGAAACCTAAAATAATTTACAGCAAGTCTTCTTTAAATCCACTGAGGTAAGAGGTATGCCATTACTAAACAGATCTACACCTGAATCAACCACCACAGGAAATTCACCAGCTTGGTCTTTCTCAAGAATCCAGCAATGGTTGACTCGTGTGAGAGATCCGCGAATGCTGGTTTTATCTGTATACCAGATTATTGTAGCGGTGTGCCAGATTGTTTCGGGTCTATACAATTTGGCTCAGATTTTCTCAGCTGGGTTCAGTTGGCTGCAGTTGGCCTCTGCTGTGAGCCGAATTTATTTGGGTATAAGCACCTTGATTCAGGAAATTGGAAGATGTCGATTGAACCTGTGCAATTACTCAATAACACAGGAAGCAAACGATATAATTACAGTGTAGAACAATGTTGGAATGATACGACCGCTCAACTAAATGGCAAAAGGCAAAACACGCAGCAGCTGCAGTGCTACCGGTCACTGAAACCTGTGCCTAAACCTACTGGTCACTGAAACCTGTGCCTAAACCTACTGGTCACTGTAACCTGTGCCTGAAACCTGTGCCTAAACCCTACCAACTACACAGCTAAAAATTGAATGAAGAGCAGAGAAAATATTTGCCTATTGATATTAAATTATTTTGAAATAAAACTTAAAGAAATGGTGTAATTCTTATTCTGAGTTTTTATTTACTCAAGTAAGTGTGTGTATGTGGAACCTGTTTTTACTACTTTGTGAGGACCAAAAGACCACACAAAGATAACTCGGACCCCACAAAGTCATGATCTTTTCTATAAGACTATAAGATGATTACTTTGGATACTATCGTCCAAACCTAAACCTACCAGTCACTGAAAACATTCTTATATTTATATTTATTTATACATAAGAATGTCTTAACATTCTTAAAACATGTTTTAACATTTTTATATAATAATGTTATAACGTTAACACATTTAAGAATGTTTTTTTTACATTCTTATATCTAACATTCTTATATTAATATAGGAATGTTTTAACATTCTTATATATAATGTTCTTAATTATATATATACATATACATATACATATACATATACATATACATATATACATATACATATACATATACATATACAGTGGGTACGGAAAGTATTCAGACCCCCTTAAATTTTTCACTCTTTGTTATATTGCAGCCATTTGCTAAAATCATTTAAGTTCATTTTTTTTTCCTCATTAATGTACACACAGCACCCCATATTGACAGAAAAACACAGAATTGTTGACATTTTTGCAGATTTATTAAAAAAGAAAAACTGAAATATCACATGGTCCTAAGTATTCAGACCCTTTGCTGTGACACTCATATATTTAACTCAGGTGCTGTTCATTTCTTCTGATCATCCTTGAGATGGTTCTACACCTTCATTTGAGTCCAGCTGTGTTTGATTATACTGATTGGACTTGATTAGGAAAGCCACACACCTGTCTATATAAGACCTTACAGCTCACAGTGCATGTCAGAGCAAATGAGAATCATGAGGTCAAAGGAACTGCCTGAAGAGCTCAGAGACAGAATTGTGGCAAGGCACAGATCTGGCCAAAGGTTACAAAAAAATTTCTGCTGCACTTAAGGTTCTTAAGAGCACAGTGGCCTCCATAATCCTTAAATGGAAGACGTTTGGGACGACCAGAACCCTTCCTAGAGCTGGCCGTCCGGCCAAACTGAGCTATCGGGGGAGAAGAGCCTTGGTGAGAGAGGTAAAGAAGAACCCAAAGATCACTGTGGCTGAGCTCCAGAGATGCATTCGGGAGATGGGAGAAAGTTGTAGAAAGTCAACCATCACTGCAGCCCTCCACCAGTCGGGGCTTTATGGCAGAGTGGCCCGACGGAAGCCTCTCCTCAGTGCAAGACACATGAAAGCCCGCATGGAGTTTGCTAAAAAATACCTGAAGGATTCTCTGGTCTGATGAGACCAAGATAGAACTTTTTGGCCTTAATTCTAAGCGGTATGTGTGGAGAAAACCAGGCACTGCTCATCACCTGTCCAATACAGTCCCAACAGTGAAGCATGGTGGTGGCAGCATCATGCTGTGGGGGTGTTTTTCAGCTGCAGGGACAGGACGACTGGTTGCAATCGAGGGAAAGATGAATGCGGCCAAGTACAGGGATATCCTGGACGAAAACCTTCTCCAGAGTGCTCAGGACCTCAGACTGGGCCGAAGGTTTACCTTCCAACAAGACAATGACCCTAAGCACACAGCTAAAATAACGAAGGAGTGGCTTCACAACAACTCCGTGACTGTTCTTGAATGGCCCAGCCAGAGCCCTGACTTAAACCCAATTGAGCATCTCTGGAGAGACCTAAAAATGGCTGTCCACCAACGTTTACCATCCAACCTGACAGAACTGGAGAGGATCTGCAAGGAGGAATGGCAGAGCATCCCCAAATAAACTTGTTGCATCTTTCCCAAAAAGACTCATGGCTGTATTAAATCAAAAGGGTGCTTCTACTAAATACTGAGCAAAGGGTCTGAATACTTAGGACCATGTGATATTTCAGTTTTTCTTTTTTAATAAATCTGCAAAAATGTCAACAATTCTGTGTTTTTCTGTCAATATGGGGTGCTGTGTACATTAATGAGGAAAAAAAATGAACTTAAAAGATTTTAGCAAATGACTGCAATATAACAAAGAGTGAAAAATTTAAGGGGGTCTGAATACTTTCCGTAACCACTATATATATACACACACACACACACACACACATATATATACATAGGTGTGTGTGTGTATATATGTATGTATATATGTATATATGTATATATATGTATATGTTTGTAATATATAATATACAATTAAGAACATTATATATAATAATGTTAAAATTAAATTAGGTTTCTGTGACTGGTAGGTTTAGGGTTGGTGTAGGTTATGTCCGTACTACAACATTCTATTAAACATACTTTATTATCATTTTTCAGATTTTCCATCTAATGGACCCCACAAAGTACTATATTTCTGTTTTTACTATCTTTGTAGGGACATATTAGGACCCCACAAAGTAGTATAAACAAGGATGCGTGTGTGTGTGAGAGAGATACTTCTCTGGTGGCAGTGATCATCTGCATGTCTCATACTCTGACAGAACTCGTGGAAACAGACATCTGAAACTACAGCCGTTTTAACAAACTTCAGTTTCACAGACCTTCAACAGCTGAGAAGATCCTTTAGCTTGTTCACTCTGAGAACATGCAGTGTCTTCTTACACTTATCTTGAAGATGCCTATCAGGAATGGAATTGTTTTCCAGTTGGATTTACAAAAAGTTCCATTCTTGTTCCATTTGAGATTGATCTGTTGAATCTATTTTGAGCTGTTGAATCTAACTCTTAGACAGCAGTTAATATGCAATGCCGTATAAAGCATATTCTCCATCTTTGAAGGGAGAATATTTACAGGAAACATGCTATACACTCTATTCTTTATGCTCTTTTTTTTTTTTTTTTTTTTTAAAGAGCATGAAAAAAAAAAATTAGTGTTGGACTGGAGTTCCCCTACTGTTTTTTTTTTCTTCTCCATCTTGTGACGTCAAATCACCTGAGATCTTTGACTTCTCATTGGATGTTGTTTAACTGTCTTGCACATGCTTAGATGGCAGGTGATCACGAATGACTGTGCTTTTGTTCAGCTGCAATGAACTACATGTAACTGTATGTATGGAAAAAATACTATGGTAGTCAATGGCTACTGTTAACATTGATTACTAACACTGATCAAAATGTCTTCTTTGGTCTTCAGCAGCTAAAATAAAACCCAAAAAAGGTTTGGAACAAGTGGAGGGTGAGTCCCATTAATTGTCTTGATTAAATCAATGAATAGATTGAACCAAAAAGTCACAGTGCCACAGAACCTTGAATGGCCAAACGCTCATGTTTTCTCATACGTTCCTACAGGTTTGTGAAGATGGAAAACTCTGCTGCTGAGAAGATAAACCAAAGCCAGGCCTGCCTTGTTATTACATTATTCATCAGGTAACTCTGAGTTCTTCAACAGTATTTCAATAAATTTAATGACTATTTTGGCACACACTGTGTATCTCAGCATGTGTGAGGTGAGTTTGTCTTAAGATTTATTAAATGTTGATGTGTATGTTCTTTATGGAAAGCTGTTTGTAAAGATTATGGCATTACATTTGTGCATATATGGAATATCATGACTAAATCCAATCAATGTTATTTGGTTGTGTGTGTTTTTTCTGCTGAAGATTTCCACCAGTATAAGTTTGACTTCAACATCACAAATATCCAAGTCATTATAAGATTGAAATCAGTGCACAAAGCAGCTCTGAACACCCTCATGTATCCCATCATTCTTTTCAATCCCCAATTTACTCTCCTTTTTCACTGTCTGCAGTAAGATTCAGACCATTCTCCAACAAAATCTGACATTATGGATACAATCCTCGAACAAAGAGTGATTCAAAACAGTTCAGTACCTGCAAGCACATTGACTCATGACTCAATACAGGTGACCTATTATCATAAACCTGTTCTACAGGTCTGTTTCTGAATTGCCCTAAGATCCCAGTACAAACACATCCCATAAGCAGTGTTTGATCCATCAGTAAACACACACTCCTGTCTGTTTCTACACAAGCACTCCATACAAAACTCAAGTGTAATCTTGCTACTGTGCTTATGCTTAAGGCTTCACAAAACTTCATGGTAAAATAGAAGTCATCTTCCCTGTTCTTTTGTAAACCCCATTTATATCACAATTTGTCAAACAGGTGATAACAAGGGTAAATATTTCCTTATGAAATGATTTATATTGGTAATTGACATGAAATTATTAAATGTGTATTCTTCTGATTATTTATTTTAATGGTTTAATGTTTTTTTTTTTAATGGTGTATATATATTGATATATATTATATATATTGGACATCCTTAGAGTTTATTTGATCTCTTTCTTGTTGTTTAAGTTTCAGAAGAACATGTTTTATTTTTAACTTACTGAATGATGGATCACTAAGCACCCTGTTTCTCTTACCAAAGAATGCATGACTATGGGTAGAAATGAACACAGACACAGGAAGTGCTGTTTGTGTTTACTGGAAAATATACGGATTCATTTTCATTGCTGGTATGAATGTTGAAGGGAAGTGAAAGTACATGACTGCAAATGTTTTCATCTCCTCGTAATGGCTTTGCAACTTAAAGAGCGCAAAATTTTAGCTTGTTGTGGGCGGAGACGAGCGCGGAAGTGGGCAGAGACAAAGTCTATATATTCTAACTGCTTTAGTGTCGTCACTCAGTTTGGACGAACATCAACAGGGAGAAAGCAGCCTAGTGAGTGATCAGCTCCTCTTGTAGAATTTTCTAGAAACCTAAAATAATTTACAGCAAGTCTTCTTAAGTCCACTGAGGTAAAAGGTATGCCATTACTAAACAGATCTACACCTGAATTAGCCACCACAGGAAACTCGCCAGCTTGGCCTTTTTCGAGAATCCAGCAATGTTTTGCTCTTGTGAGAGACGAACTAATGCTGGTTTCATCTGTGTACCAGATCATTGCTGCTGTGTGCCAGATTTATTTGGGTCTGTCCGATTTGGCTCAGATTTTCTCAACAGGGTTCAGCTGGTGGAGGTCGGGTATGGCTGTGTGCCGAATTGTTTTGGGTGTGAGCAGCTTGATTCAGGAATTTGGAAGGTATTGATAGCACCCATACAATTGTCTCTGACAAGTACCCTTACAGACCTTGAAAAGGTGCCCTTTTCGACCCTGAAAAGTTGCCCTTTGTTACCTTGAAAAGATGCCCTTTTCGACCCTGAAAAGGTGTCCTTTGTTACTTTGAAAAGATGCCCTTTTCGACCCTGAAAAGGTGTCCTTTGTTACTTTGAAAAGGTGCCTGTTTTGACCTGAAAAAGTGCCCTTTGTTACCTTGAAAAGATGCCCTTTTCGACCCTGAAAAGATGCCCTTTGTTACCTTGAAAAGGTGCCCTTTTCAACCCTGAAAAGGAGCCCTTTGTTACCTTGAAAAGATGCCCTTTTCGACCCTGAAAAGGAGCCCTTTGTTACCTTGAAAAGGTGCCCTTTTCGACCCTGAAAAGGAGCCCTTTGTTACCTTGAAAAGATGCCCTTTTCGACCCTGAAAAGGAGCCCTTTGTTACCTTGAAAAGATGCCCTTTTCGACCCTGAAAAGGTGTGCTTTGTTACTTTGAAAAGGTGCCCTTTTCGACCCTGAAAAGGTGTCCTTTGTTACTTTGAAAAGGTGCCGTTTTCGACCCTGAAAAGGAGCCCTTTGTTACCTTGAAAAGATGCCCTTTTCGACCCTGAAAAGGTGTCCTTGGAGACCCTGAAAATGAGGCCTTTGTTACCATGAAAAGGTGCCCTCGGAGACCCTGAAAAGATGCCCTTGGAGTCCCTAAAAAGGCGTCCTTTTTTACCTGAAAAGGTGCCCTTTTCGACCCTGAAAAGAAGCCCTTTTTGACCTGAAAATGTGCCCTTTGTTACCTTGAAAAGATGCCCTTGGAGACCCTGAAAAGGTGCCCTTTGTTACCCTGTAAAGGTGCCCTTACAGACCTATATTGATATTAAAATGATTTTTAAATAAAACTGAAAGAAATGGTGAAATTCTTTTTGTGAGTTTTTATTTACTCGTGTGTGTGTGTGTGTGTGTGTGTGTGTGTGTGAGAGAGAGACACTTCTCTGGCACGGTCGAGATGGCAGTGATCATCTGCATGTCTCATACTCTGACAGAACTCATGGAAATACATATCACAAACTACAGCCGTTTTAACAAACTTCAGTTTCACAGACCTTCAACAGCTGAGAAGATCCTTTAGCTTGTTCACTCTGAGAACATGCAGTGTCTTCTTACACTTATCTTGAAGATGCCTATCAGGAATGGAATTGTTTTCCAGTTGGATTTACAAAAAGTTCCATTCTTGTTCCATTTGAGATTGATCTGTTGAATCTATTTTGAGCTGTTGAATCTAACTCTTAGACAGCAGTTAATATGCAATGCCGTATTAAGCATATTCTCCATCTTTGAAGGGAGAGTATTTACAGGAAACATGCTATACACTCTATTCTTTATGCTCTTTTTTTTTTTTTTTTTTTTAAAGAGCATGAAAAAAAAAAATTAGTGTTGGACTGGAGTTCCCCTACTGTTTTTTTTTTCTTCTCCATCTTGTGACGTCAAATCACCTGAGATCTTTGACTTTTCATTGGATGTTGTTTAACTGTCTTGCACATGCTCAGATGGCAGGCGATCACGAATGGCTGTGCTTTTGTTCAGCTGCAATGAACTACATGTAACTGTATGTATGGAAAAAATACTATGGTAGTCAATGGCTACTGTTAACATTGATTACTAACACTGATCAAAATGTCTTCTTTGGTCTTCAGCAGCTAAAATAAAACCCAAAAAAGGTTTGGAACAAGTGGAGGGTGAGTCCCATTAATTGTCTTGATTAAATCAATGAATAGATTGAACCAAAAAGTCACAGTGCCACAGAACCTTGAATGGCCAAACGCTCATGTTTTCTCATACGTTCCTACAGGTTTGTGAAGATGGAAAACTCTGCTGCTGAGAAGATAAACCAAAGCCAGGCCTGCCTTGTTATTACATTATTCATCAGGTAACTCTGAGTTCTTCAACAGTATTTCAATAAATTTAATGACTATTTTGGCACACACTGTGTATCTCAGCATGTGTGAGGTGAGTTTGTCTTAAGATTTATTAAATGTTGATGTGTATGTTCTTTATGGAAAGCTGTTTGTAAAGATTATGGCATTACATTTGTGCATATATGGAATATCATGACTAAATCCAATCAATGTTATTTGGTTGTGTGTGTTTTTTCTGCTGAAGATTTCCACCAGTATAAGTTTGACTTCAACATCACAAATATCCAAGTCATTATAAGATTGAAATCAGTGCACAAAGCAGCTCTGAACACCCTCATGTATCCCATCATTCTTTTCAATCCCCAATTTACTCTCCTTTTTCACTGTCTGCAGTAAGATTCAGACCATTCTCCAACAAAATCTGACATTATGGATACAATCCTCGAACAAAGAGTGATTCAAAACAGTTCAGTACCTGCAAGCACATTGACTCATGACTCAATACAGGTGACCTATTATCATAAACCTGTTCTACAGGTCTGTTTCTGAATTGCCCTAAGATCCCAGTACAAACACATCCCATAAGCAGTGTTTGATCCATCAGTAAACACACACTCCTGTCTGTTTCTACACAAGCACTCCATACAAAACTCAAGTGTAATCTTGCTACTGTGCTTATGCTTAAGGCTTCACAAAACTTCATGGTAAAATAGAAGTCATCTTCCCTGTTCTTTTGTAAACCCCATTTATATCACAATTTGTCAAACAGGTGATAACAAGGGTAAATATTTCCTTATGAAATGATTTATATTGGTAATTGACATGAAATTATTAAATGTGTATTCTTTTGATTATTTATTTTAATGGTTTAATGTTTTTTTTAATGGTATATATATTGATATATATTATATATATTGGACATCCTTAGAGTTTATTTGATCTCTTTCTTGTTGTTTAAGTTTCACAAGAACATGTTTTGTTGTTTTGTTTGTAACTTACTGAATGATGGATCACTAAGCACCCTGTTTCTCTTACCAAAGAATGCATGATTGTGGGTAGAAATAAACACAGACACAGGAAGTGCTGTGATCAAACTTTCTTCAGAGGTTTATTGCTTTAGGCCTTGGTTTATATACTACGGAAGGCCTGAACCACACTTGAAAAAATAAAATCAATGTGGGGAAAAAATTTGCAGTGTCTTAGATTATTTTTTACTTACAGCAAGATTACATATTTTCTGTAAATGTTCTTTCTTTGATGAAAATGTAAATAATTTGGAAAGATTTCCCTTCCCGTTCCCTTCCCTTCCAAGAAGATGAAAACAATTTTAGATGCACCGATTGACCGGCCAGTGATCGGAATCGGCCGATTTTTCGCATGATCGGTGACCGGCCCGGTCAGTCTCACGTCTCGCTGATCCCGAGCCGATCCTTGACGTCACAGCCACGTGCACACTCACAGTGGCGTGTAAACACGTCATTTCGCGTGAGAATGATTCTAATTTTAATTGCATTCAGTGTAAACGGCGACTGATAATGTATTTATGTCGTGCCAGATGAGGCTTGCACAGCCCGAGTGAGCGTGTGAGGGATAGCACACACAAAATAACTCACATAAATGTATACAGGTGCATCTCAATAAATTAGAATGTCGTGGAAAAGTTCATTTATTTCAGTAATTCAACTCAAATTGTGAAACTCGTGTATTAAATAAATTCAATGCACACAGACTGAAGTAGTTTAAGTCTTTGGTTCTTTAAATTGTGATGATTTAGGCTCACATTTAACAAAAACCCACCAATTCACTCTCTCAACAAATTAGAATACTTCATAAGACCAATAAAAAAAACATTTTTAGTGAATTGTTGGCCTTCTGGAAAGTATGTTCATTTACTGTATATGTACTCAATACTTGGTAGGGGCTCCTTTTGCTTTAATTACTGCCTCAATTCGGCGTGGCATGGAGGTGATCAGTTTGTGGCACTGCTGGTAAAATCACTCTGGACCCCTCACATCCAGCACACTCCCTCTTTGAACTGTTACCGTCTGGTTGACGCTACAGAGCTCTGAGCACCAGAACAACCAGACACAGGAACAGTTTCTTCCCTCAGGCAGTCCATCTCATGAACACGACAATAAACACGGAACACACAACTATTATACCTTATCCATTCACCACACTCACTTTTTATTTTCTCATTCAAATTTGCATACTTGACCTGTACATACATAATTGTCTATATTATATATTGTGTTTTTGCTGTTTTGTACATTGCTTATTTGGATATTTGTATATTATTCTTTTATTATCTGTGTCCTGTCCTGTTGCTGTCTTTCTGTTGCACTGTTGAGCTTCTGTCACTACAACAAATTCCTCGTATGTGTAAACATACTTGGCCAATAAAGCTCATTCTCATTCTGATTCTGAAGTAGTTAAAATTAAGTGACTTAGATTTTAGACAAAATATTAACTGTTTTTGCTCAATTTCGCTGACGAAATTAAAACAGACTCTTGCCGCCACCTACTGGTGGTTTAGTCATATTTGAAAGTATAATTGCATTTTTTCAACATTTATTTGTATGTTTTTAAAAGAAATAAACATTAATTTTATCAAATTATTTCTGTATTTTAAATTTTGCAGTGTAAATGCATTTATGGCACCTCAGCTTCATCAAACAGTCAGTGTAAATGCATCTAATGCCACTTCAGATGCAGCTTCTGTTTCCTCAGCAGTGGAAAGATAAAGTTTTTGTTAATACTAATTTCATTTGAATAGTAACAACTCTACAGTTTCTTATTATGCGAACTGAATTAATTGAAACAACGAAAGAATTTGATGTGAAAGATGACACATTTAATAAGGTTAGGGGAAAAAAATGACCATTTACAAACATAGTGGGAAAGTTTTGTTACATACAGCAACTCATTTTACATTAGCCATTTCTTCTTTCCAGTCACAGAGCACTTTATTTTGAGAGTTGTTTAAGTGAGAGAAAATCTGTAACTTAGTCCAGATTGGGGGAATTGTAATGTTTTATTTTACATAATTTTACATAATTTTACAATAATTTATTTTAAGTAAATTGAAATTTGCATAGATTTTTGTTTGTATATGCTGTCAATTATAGTTCTAGAAAGAACAAAAATCGGTATCGGCAGGTCACACTTCCAAAAAATCGGAAATTGGAATAGGCCAAGAAAATTGCAATCGGTGCATCTCTAAATTTTAGTGTTGGACTGGAGTTCCCCTACTGTTTTTTTTTTCTTCTGATGTCAAATCACTGACATCAGATAATAAAATATGATAAGCCTCGTGTCAAACCTCAGAGCATACAGCTGCAGGTTTGACACCAGTCTGGATTGTAAAGCCCCTTTTAATGGCAGCTGATGTTATTCTGTGTCTCAACTCATTACATGTTTGAACAGCAGTCAGTGTTTAATGTGAGTTTTCCTAACGCTCTGTGACGTTCAACACGGTTTACTCAAAAATATACCGATTCAATTTCATTGCTGGTATGAATGTAGAAGGGAAGTGAAAATGCATGACTGCAAATGCTTTTATCTCCTCGTAATGGCTTAGTGACTGACTTTTTTTCAAACTAATTCTATTAACACAGGACCCTGCCTCCAATCCCATTTCACTTTTTTTCTGTAGAAGACAAAAGTCACCATTCATGTTCTTTGCATCTTTTTCCACACAATGAAGGTGAATGGTGACTGACATTCATTTAAAGGACTTTCACAGATTTGACATGACGGTGAGTAAATGATGAGAGAATTTACATTTTTGTCTTGATCAAATGAATGTATAATTTTTGGCAGGCAGACATGACCAACAAAAGTGTGCCAAGAACTTTATCACTGTCACAATGCCTTGAATACCGGAACATCCTTGTTTTCTAATAGTCTACCTTCCATCAGGTTTGTAAAAATGGATGTTTAACTGTTCTGGTGGTTTCTGCTCCTGATGGGACTCTTAACGTCTGGTAACATCACAATATGCAACAAGAAAATGTCAGTATAAGAGCAATTTGCTTGTTAAACACTACTTTTAAAAATATCCATTTAAAAATATCCTCACATAATTCCCTGGTCTGTCTAGATCAGGGGTTCTCAACTGGGGGGTCGTGGCCGACTAGGGGGCCTCAGTCAGTGGCGCCTGCAGGTGTACGGCTGTACGCACTGTGCGTACCATGAGCGCTCAGACTGACCTGAGATTTGCCCCGCAAACATTTCAGCAGTAAATTATAGGCCCGTATGTCCCGTATTTCTGTCAGCTGAACCACCCATGCCATTAATAATGAATGTATCAGTCTTTTGCATGCCAAAGTCCATTTCTGCTTATAAACATTACGCCAAATAGAAACAGAAAATCGTGCTACACGCACTTTTTATGAGACCGGGTTAGACAACAACAATTAATTTGTAGCCTATTTTACAAATGGGAATACAACAAATTCATGACAATGTTTTACATTCAAGCTACCCGTAAAATTTATAGTGAAAAGTTCTTTAAAATCGTCTGGAATGCAATAAAGTAATTTTTAAAGCGGTTTTTAAAGCATTTGCTACATTGATTAAAAAAATAGGCTAATAAATAATTCACATATCAGACAAAATTGCGCTGCAGAAAATCCTTTAAATTTTAAGGTATTCAGAGCAGAGCAACAAAAAAAATCAGAAAAAATATAATCGTGCCTGTTTTAGGCTTTTCCTTATTTTTATAGGCTATTTTAGACAGTGATGAAAAAATCTTGCCATCTCCTCGTTGGACGTGCCTTTTAGAGAGAAATGCATCTTTACGGATTACATAATGAAAGAGTTTTTGCTTTCGATTTGAATTATTTCGTTTTAAAGTAGTAATTTAAAGCTTTCTATAGATATATGTATCATATTTGTGTTTTGGTTCATCATTGTGAAGCACCTGTTCAAGACGAGACTTCAAGCGCATCCTCTGTTTTCCTATTTATTTTATAAAAGCACGTTTTGTTGATATTGTGAATGCACACAATTAAAAGTAGACCCTACCCGAATTATGCGTTACTCTTACCTTTATGAGCAAAAATTACAGCGTATTTGAAGTTGTTTCCACTATCAATAAAAAAATGCAAGTGACCGCTCTGGCGCCTCCATGTTCTGCAAAGTGCGCTTCAGCTTCCACTCTTCACACAAATGATTAGATATGCACCTAGCACACATTTATATAGTTCAATCATTTAAACTAACATTGTGATATGCTTGAACGGTTTATATCTATAGATTTTGTTTTAGGCAAGTCATGATAATTTGAGAAGGCTAAATTGATCAAACATAGGCTATGATCAGCTCACTGTCTGTGCACTGGCCGCTCGGTCCTTACTTAAAAAAATAAATAAAACATAAATTAACTTTATAAAAAACAAAACAAAATGTAATCATTTTACTATTACACCCCCCTCCTCCCCCCCTCAAAAAAACCACACAAAAAAAACAACTGTGCGTACCCTTGGAAGAAATCCTGCAGGCCCCTGGCCTCAGTGATCCTCTAGGGGGGCCGCAAGATAGCTTAAAATTAATTTAAATATTATCCTATAATTGTTTAATTGAATTATTAATGTGTTGAATTAAAATGATCAAAGCGCGGCTCTCTCGTGTTCTGTGATTGATTGATTCGGCGCAGCAAACCTCATCACACTGTTAAATACAGACTGAACGGCGGCTCAAAACTTCCAACCGCTGCACGCAAACTACATCTCTCGGCTGCATGAAGCAAATCATCGTGCTAATGTAAAGGGTAACGACGATTAGAGTAATAATAACGAACTTGCGCGTGCCTAATGTATGACACTCCTGTGAGTCGTACATTAGGCAAACATTATTGATTCACAAACTATGCGCGCTCTCGGGGCTCTGATCCCTATCGTATTTTTGCGTGAAATTTCAATATTTGCATAATTGTCCAAATTAATGTCCTGTGAGTGTTTTATAATGGATGCTCACCCATAGAGGAGGAGCTTGTGAGGCTCAGTGGTGTTTATGCACATATATGAGCATCAGACAATTATTTTTTTTAATGTTTATTATTTAATATTATTTATTTATTTTTTATTTTTTTTATTTTTGAGTTTTGCTGGCTGGCATCAGACTGTTTTTTTTTTACTTTATTAATTTTTTATTTATTTTTTCCTTCACCAATTTTCAATTATCATTTAGCATTGATTTCAGGCAGGCTCAGGTTTGATATTGGTAATGATGCTTTCATGGTTGTCCTGGTCTGATTTAGTCCAAACCATCCCTCTGCAAACTACAGAAAAACACGTCTTGTTCTCCATAGTGACTGTGCTACTGAACATTTTTCTGTGGTTAAACTTACATGACTAAAAAAAAGACATCAGGACAGCCCATGATTATTGATTGTAAATCTCAGTGAAGCAGCGCATGATCATTACCTCAAGGGACAAACACACACATCTCACTCCTTCTATTGCATATTAATTCACTTTATTACATTCGTCTGTTTGTGTGCTGCCTCTGATCTGATGTGTAATATATGAGAGTGAATCTGAGAGTAATGAGTTCCTGCAGGTGTGACGCCAGCAGCTTCAGATTTTCTTTAGTTGAATTATTGTTTTCAGCTGTTGCTCAAAGAGGTTCATCTGAAATAATGGGGGAAATAATGAAGTGAACATTCTAGATGAAATGGAAAAATACTACTGTCACGATCTTTAGCTGGAGTGCCTGTGAGCTTTGCTAGAGGGCACTCCATCCCAGACCTCTACCACTCCATCAAAGACTTCATTTCCCATAATCCTTTGCCTGGACTCATTAGCACTCACTGTTTGCACCTGTGTCTCATTTACCCTGTCTGCTCACCCTATATAAATCTGGTTCAGTTTGTCATTCTTTGCAAAGTCTTGTGTGTGTCATTGCTGCAATTCTAAGCCTTGTTCCCCGTTTCTGCCGTCTCCTGGTTCCTGGTTCCTGGTTCCTGGTCCTGTTACTCTGCCTATCTTTTGGATTAACCCTTTGTCTGTTTTTGCCCTGTTGCTATTGTTTGGACTGATCACCTGTGTATGACCTTTGCCTGCTTTTTGACTCTGTTTGTGGATTACTCTTCATTAAATACACTGCATTTGGATCCTCTACCTTCGTGTCTTGGAGCAGTTCATGACAACTACGAGTCTCCAACCAGCTGCATGTTTTTACATAATTTGTCAGGTCTGTTATCTTCGGTTCACTGTTCTTTTGTTAAACCCTGTTTATATCATATAAACAGTTGATAACAAAGACAGTCTGGCAACATCACATATTTCCTGAGGAAAGGATGAATTGGTTTTAACACGTTACAATAACATTGCATTTGTTAACATTTGTAAAAACATTAGTTTTTAACATAAATACTTTTAAAACATTTACTAAACTTAGTTAATTTTAACTTTTACTAATACATGATTAAAATAAAAAAAATCTGTTAATATTATTAAATGAAAGGTGAGCTACCATGAACTAACAATGAACAGATGTATTTTATTAAATAACATGAACAAAGATTCATAAATACATAACAAAATTATTGCTCATTATTATTTTTAATGCATTAATTACTGTTTTTTTCTTCTTCTTTCAGTGTTTCCTTGTACAATAATCTAAATCTAAATTTACAAGCACTTATGTCTTTTCCAGTTAAACTCATTAGTTAATAATCCAGTGTAATGATATACTTACTGAAAACAGTAATGCTTTTCTCCGTTTCTTGTTTTAGTTTGCCTTTGCATTTTGTTTACTTTTTTTTTTTTTTAAGGTTTTAAGCATCAAATTAATAGAAGGCAGAATATTAACTGAATTAATAACTCAAAGCATAATTTTTACTTAAGTTACTGTATTTGTAGCTTGTTTGAACCAACTGCATGTTTTCATATGATTTCAATTGAAGGATCTGTGAATGCCGCATATTTTACCTTCTCTGTTCTTTTGTTAAACCCCCATTTATTATTTCATTTTTGTCAAATAGATAACAAAGGGAAAAAAAGAGCAATATCTCATATTTCACATTTCAATGTTTGGAGAATGTCACATCCTTTTCTTCAAAGAAGATGAAAACAATTTTAGTGTTGAACTGGAGTTCCCCTTCTGTTTTTTTTCTTCTGACATCAAATCACTGACATCAGATCTATGACTTTTCATTGGATGTTGTTCGGCCAGGAATGACTGTGCTTCCGTTCAGCTGCAGATCTTCACTGCGTCACTGCGGTTGTATTTGGCTGTGACTGACTTTAACTTCTAGATAGGAAAATAAAATATGATAAGCCTCATGTGAAATCTCAGGGCGTACACTTGCAGCTTTGACATGAGGTTGTTTAGCTTGTTGTGGGCGGAGACGAGCACAGAAGTGGGTTACCTCTGTAGTGTCGTTGCTCAGTTTGGACGAACATCTGCAGGGAGAAAGTAGCCTGGCGTTTGATTATCTCCTCTCGTAGAATTTTCTAGAAACCTAAAATAATTTACAGCAAGTCTTCTTTAAATCCACTGAGGTAAAAGGTATGCCATTACTAAACAGATCTACACCTGAATCAACCACCACAGGAAACTCACCAGCTTGGTCTTTCTCAAGAATCCAGCAATGGTTGACTCGTGTGAGAGATCTGCGAATGCTGGTTTCATCTGTATACCAGATTATTGTAGCGGTGTGCCAGATTGTTTCGGGTCTATACAATTTGGCTATACAATTTGGCTCAGATTTTCTCAGCTGGGTTCAGTTGGCTGCAGTTGGCCTCTGCTGTGAGCCGAATTTATTTGGGTGTAAGCACCTTGATTCAGGAAATTGGAAGATGTCGATTGAACCTGTACAATTACTCAATAACACAGGAAGCAAACAATATAATTACAGTGTAGAACAATGTTGGAATGATACGACCGCTCAACTAAATGGCAAAAGGCAAAACACGCAGCAGCTGCAGAGCTACCGGTCACTGAAACCTGTGCCTAAACCTACTGGTCACTGAAACCTGTGCCTGAAACCTGTGCCTAAACCCTGTGCCTGAAACCTGTGCCTAAACCCTGTGCCTGAAACCTGTGCCTAAACCCTACAGGCCACTGAAACCTGTGCCTAAACCTACTGGTCACTGAAACCTGTGCCTGAAACCTGTGCCTAAACCCTACCGGCCACTGAAACCTGTGCCTAAACCTACTGGTCACTGAAACCTGTGCCTGAAACCTGTGCCTAAACCCTACCGGCCACTGAAACCTGTGCCTAAACCTACTGGTCACTGAAACCTGTGCCTAAACCCTACCGGTCACTGAAACCTGTGCCTAAACCTACTGGTCACTGAAACCTGTGCCTGAAACCTGTGCCTAAACCCTGTACCTGAAACCTGTGCCTAAACCCTGTGCCTAAACCCTGTGCCTGAAACCTGTGCCTAAACCTACTGGTCACTGAAACCTGTGCCTAAACCTACTGGTCACTGAAACCTGTGCCTAAACCTACTGGTCACTGAAACCTGTGCCTGAAACCTGTGCCTAAACCCTACCGGTCACTGAAACCTGTGCCTAAACCTACTGGTCACTGAAACCTGTGCCTGAAACCTGTGCCTAAACCCTGTGCCTGAAACCTGTGCCTAAACCTACTGGTCACTGAAACCTGTGCCTGAAACCTGTGCCTAAACCCTACCGGCCACTGAAACCTGTGCCTGAACCTACCAACTACACAGCTAAAAATTGAATGAAGAGCAGAGAAAATATTTGCCTATTGATATTAAATTATTTTTAAATAAAACTTAAAGAAATGGTGTAATTCTTACTTGAGTAAATAAAAACTCAGAATAAGTGTGTGTATGTGGAACCTGTTTTTACTACTTTGTGAGGACCAAAAGACCACACAAAGATAACTCGGACCCCACAAAGTCATGATCTTTTCTATAAGACTATAAGATACTTTGGATACTATCGTCCAAACCTAAACCTACCAGTCACTGAAAACATTCTTATATTTATATTTATTTATACATAAGAATGTCTTAACTTTCTTAAAACATGTTTTAACATTTTTATATAATAATGTTATATATATTAACGTTAACACATGTTTAAGAATGTTTTTTTTTTAACATTCTTATATCTAACATTCTTATATTAATATAGGAATGTTTTAACATTCTTATATATAATGTTCTTAATTATATATATATATGTATGTGTGTGTGTGTATATGTATATGTATGTGTATATATATATATATATATATACACACGTATTGTGTTTGTGCCCAAAAACAAACAAACAAAACTGCTGGTAACAAATAGAATCTTAAAAAAACAATATAATCTTCGGTAACACTTTATTTCGATAGTCCACTTTAGACATTCTACTAACAGTAAGTTGTTACGTCCCGGCAGGTGTGCCTTCGTCTCTTTCTCTCTCACTTTTCTCTCCCTCCCTGTCATTTTCTTAGGATCAACCCCTCGGGACTGCTATTGGCTTAGGAGGCTGTCGATCTTTATTAACTCGAGTGACGTCATGGCCTTTGCTGCCAATCCGGGCCATCGCCAGTCTTTTAAAAGAGACGTCTAGACGAACGCTAAGCAGAGGCGATTTTGGTTTTCTGCTCTGTTCTAGCGATTGTTAATTTGCCTCTCCCTCTCGTTTTGGTCTTGTCATTTTCTTGTTATAATTTAAACTGTCATCTGGTTTACATTTGTGATTACCTTTCTTTCAGCTTGCTTTGTTGTTAGCTGATGACAACCTTCGCTTTGCCACAGGAGCTTTGGGCAGGTAATATGTCACGTGACGTACACGCTACAAACACCTAGTGATTCCAATGTATAGACACACCAGATTAGAAGTGAGCGCTGCTTATGTATTCTTCTGTTTGGTTAGTATAGGGTAGGAAAGTAAGGGCGTGTAAATGCCGAAGATTTGCTTTCATTGCTTTGTTTTCCTTTAGTTAGGTTAGAGGTTGAAATTGAGTTAGATTGGTTTTGGTTTTGTTCTTTTCTTTTCTTTAGCGCCACTTGCGTCCTTTTCTCCTGTGGGGGGTTTATTTTGTTTTGACTGTTATGTAAATATTGTATATAATTTACTTAACCCTTTTGTGTATTTCGTTTCTTTATTTGTTGCAATTATCTATATTATTGTTGTTGCCATTAATTGTTATTTCTTACTTTTCCTTAATTCTTGTAAAATAAATGATCTTTTGTTGACACCTCTGGTTGTGCTTGTCTCTTGCCACCTGCATTGTCACAAGGCTGGTCACAATTTCAATGTTACTACTTCCATCTCTAGACTATGAATTAAAAGTGCGTAACATTTAATGGGGGCTCGTCCGGGATTAATAATTTGTGACAGTTTCCTGTATATGCTGGTGGTAATTGACGGTACTTTAGTTGGGGTATTGCGACGGTGATAATATTCTGTAAATATAATAATATTTACGACGGTAAGGGGAAATTAAATATTTTATATTTATTTAATTTTTTTTTCCTCAATGCGGAATTGTGTAGTAGTTATTGTTTGCTGGCTGTGCTTGGTGGGAATGTTTAGCCTGCAGAATTTTATTATCACCCCGTCGTTAGAGCAGATTAATTCATGCAGGAAGCAAGATTTGTTTCTGATAGCTGACCACTATCAGATTGGTGTGAGTAAGCAAAGTCTTAAGAGAGACATAAAGAGTAAATTGGTACAGTGCTTGACTGAGTTAAAAGTTCTCCCTATGTCAAATACAGCTGATGATGTTGTTACTGGCGGAGTTTTAAGCCATGAGAACGTTGCTGTGGAGCGTCTCAGCCTCGGGGATGAGGATCTGCAAAATGGTAAAGCTGATGCTGAGGCGGAGGTGGAGTCCGATGCTAAGGCCGGCTTGCCACCTTTTGATCCATTTTCTCCCAGCTCTGTTGACTCCAGAGAGGACGCGCGACTGAAGGTCCGTTTGGCCCGGTTGCATTACGAGGCTCAAGAGAAAGCCCAAGCACGTCAGGCTGAGCTAAATCTGCGTTTGGCAGTTCGCAGACTTGAGATTCAGGCTGACACACAGGTGAAGCTGCGACAGCTTGATCTACAGGCAATGGAGGTTGCTTCCGGATCAGCTGCGCAGCCAGACCCAGGTCAGGTCTCCACTGATGCTCCTCCGTCGGGTGACTCGTCTCAGCATACGTTTGACGTGAGTAAGCATATTGCATTAGTACCTCAATTTAGAGAGTCAGAAGTGGATTCCTACTTTAGTGCATTTGAGCGCATTGCTATTTCTCTTCGTTGGCCTAAAGATGTATGGTCCCTACTTCTGCAATGTAAATTGATGGGTAAAGCACTGGAGGTTTGCTCTACCTTGTCGTTAGAGGAGAGTGTAAAATACGACTCTGTAAAATCCGCTATACTTCGTGCTTATGAACTGGTGCCAGAAGCATATAGGCAGAGATTTAGGGGAGATAAGAGGAATTCTACCCAGACTTTTGTGGAGTTTGCAAGGGAGAAAGGAATATTATTTGATAAGTGGTGCGCAGCTAGTAAAGTGAATGATTTCAATTCGTTGCGAGAGCTTGTTTTGTTGGAAGAATTTAAAAGTTGTCTGCCTGAGCGTGTTGTAGTTTATCTTAACGAACAAAAAGTCACTTCGATGTCGCAGGCAGCTGTTTTAGCAGAGGAGTTCGTTTTAACACACAAAAGCGTTTTTACAACTGCACGCTCGGAGAAGACTCAATTTGTTCCTCTTCAACCGCAAAGTTCCCGTTTAAAAACCAGTCCACCTCGAACTCGAGAGAGACGTGAGTGTTTTTATTGTCATAAATCGGGACATGTGATTGCTGATTGTTTAACTTTAAAACGCAAACAGCAGCCGCAAACTAAAAGTGTCGGGTTTGTGAAAACCCTTAAATCAGCTGTTGCTAAGCCTCGTGAGGATAGAGTTGATGACAGTTACTGACCTTTTGTTCTGAAAGGGTTGATTTCTTTGACTGGTAATAGTGAGGATCAGAATGAAATCAGGATGCTCAGAGACACAGGTGCAATGCAGTCATTTATTGTGGCAGATAAATTACACTTTTCTGATGAAACCTTTTGTGGTTCGAGTGTAATCGTACAAGGCATTGACATGGGTTGCATACAGGTACCTCTGCACCGGGTACATCTGCAGAGCGAATTATGTACTGGGTTTGTGCGAGTCGCTGTTTGCCCTTCGCTTCCTGTGAAAGGTGTGGATTTCATTCTCGGAAACGACCTGGCAGGAGGGAAAATAATGCCTGTTTTAGAGGTTGTTGATAACCCAGATGTTTTTTGTCAGTCAGAGGATTTGTCTGATACTTATCCTGACGTTTTCCCCGCGTGCGCAGTCACTCGCGCTCAGGCGCGCAATAAGGAAAGTGCCGTTGATTTGTCTGATTCTTTTATCCTGCCACTTTTTGTTGGTGAGGAGGCCCTGGATGCCGTTGTACCTGAAAACCAAAATGTTGATTTGAAGAGTTCAAGTGCAACTATGGTTGATGCAGAAATGTCCAAATTAACTTTGTCTCGAGAGAAAATTATTGCTATGCAGAAAGAGGATAAGTCTCTTGTTCCTATTTTTAATTCTGTAGTTTCCCCTGATATGATTAAAAACCAGAAAGTTGCCTATTTTATTGACAATGGCTTGCTGATGAGAAAATGGTGCTCAAACACTGATAAGGATTTGGATTGGAATGTTGTGTATCAAATTGTTATCCCTTTTCCTTATCGTCAGCATGTTTTATATTTAGCACATGATCATTTGCTTGCTGGTCATCTTGGAGTCACAAAAACTTACAATCGAATTTTGAGACATTTCTTTTGGCGAGGGTTAAAAAAAGATGTAGTTCAGTATTGTCGTGCCTGTCATTCTTGTCAGTTGGCTGGGAAGCCGAATCAAATTATTCCACCCGCTCCTCTGACCCCCATACCAGCAATCGGTGAGCCGTTCGAGCACGTTATTGTAGATTGTGTTGGGCCGTTGCCTAAAACAAAATCAGGTAACCAGTTCCTGTTAACCATCATGTGTGTGGCTACTAGGTTTGCGGAGGCAATTCCGTTAAGAAAAATCACGGCTCCTGTCATTATTAAAGCCCTGGTGAAATTCTTTTCTACATTTGGTTTGCCGAAAGTTGTACAGAGTGATCAAGGTAGTAATTTCTTGTCTAAGCTTTTTAAACAAGTATTACAGTCTTTGGGAATCACTCACCGCGTTTCAGCCCCGTACCATCCGGAAAGTCAGGGGGCATTGGAACGCTTTCACCAGACTTTAAAGTCAATGCTGCGAAAACACTGTCTGGACACGGCTCGGGACTGGGATGAGGGGGTTCCTCTGGTTTTATTTGCTGTAAGAGAGACCGTACAAGAATCCCTCGGTTTTAGCCCAGCCGAACTCGTTTTTGGTCATCAGGTAAGAGGCCCACTAAAAGTTCTTAAGGAACATATGTTGTCGGTTGATTCAAGTCCGAGTGTTAACGTATTGGATTATGTTAGTAATTTTCGTGATCGGTTGCATGCTGCGTGTTCGCTGGCTAGAGAATCCCTAGCCAACGCGCAGAAGGGCATGAAGCGAAGGTTTGATCGTAAAGCAGTGGCACGTTCTTTCATGCCTGGGGATGAAGTGCTTGTACTTTTGCCCGTACTTGGGTCATCTTTATCTGCTCGTTTTTATGGACCTTATGTAGTGAAGAAGAAAATGAGTGAAACTGACTATATGATCAGTACGCCTGATGGGAAACGCCAGACTCGTGTGTGTCACATAAATATGCTAAAAGCTTACCATGTTAGGGAGAGTCCAGTGGGGAAAGCCTCGGAACAGATCGCAGGGCCCGCTGTCTCTTCTGTCGCTGTAGCCATGGGGCCAATCTCCTTTCCTGGTAGTTTGAGTGCGGATGAGGATGGCGTGGTTCTTCGTAATGCTCCTCAGCAGTGCGCAAGGTTAGAAAATTCTGAGATATTAAAAGATCTAAATTCTTTTCTTGACCATCTGACTGCTGACCAGAAAGCAGACATCGTTGAATTAATTTCTGATTTTAACTGTCTGTTTAGTGATGTCCCTAAATTAACGAATGTCCTGCAGCATGATATTAATGTAAATGGTGCTCGCCCTATTAAGCAGCATGCTTATCGTGTGAATGCGATAAAAAGATCAGTCATGCGTCAGGAGGTAAACTATTTGCTGGAGAATGGTTTAGCCAAACATAGTTATAGCCCTTGGAGTTCACCTTGTTTACTCGTTCCTAAAAAGGATGGGACATTTAGATTTTGTACAGATTTTCGTAAAGTAAACGCTGTAACGGTGCCAGACAGTTACCCTTTACCGCGAATGGAAGACTGTGTCGATAACATTGGATCTGCTTGTTTTGTGAGTAAACTAGATATGTTAAAAGGCTATTGGCAAGTCCCACTAACTTCACCAGCATCGGAAATCTCTGCGTTTGTAACACCTGACAGTTTTCTTCAATACACGGCAATGGCGTTCGGGCTTAGAAACGCCCCCGCAACATTTCAACGACTTGTAAATTTAGTGTTGGCAGATGTACCAAACTGTAATGCTTATCTCGATGATCTTGTTATCTATTCTGTAGACTGGCCAGAACATGTCCGTTTATTGAGAATTGTGTTTGAACGTCTTGCCAAGGCTAATCTGACACTTAACTTGGCAAAGTGTGGCTTTGGACAAGCGACAGTCACTTATCTTGGCAAAGAAGTTGGTCAAGGCCAAGTGCGACCGATAGAAGCTAAAATCATAGCTATTTCAGAATTTTCAGTTCCTACTACACGTCGAGAGTTGAGACGATTTCTGGGTATGGCTGGCTATTATCGCAGTTTTTGCAGAAACTTTTCGACTATTGTCAGCCCTCTTACTGCCCTGCTTAGCCCGTCTAAACCTTTTGAATGGTCCGCTGAGTGTCAATATGCTTTTGACTGTGTGAAGACTCTTTTGTGTAATGCACCTGTTCTTCTGGCTCCGGATTGTTCTCAGGGTTTTAAACTGGAAGTCGATGCAAGTGCTGTTGGAGCCGGGGCTGTTCTTCTTCAGGAGGATAAAAATGGTATAGATCATCCTATTAGTTACTTTTCGCGCAAGTTTAATAAGCATCAGTTGAATTATTCCACGATTGAAAAGGAAGCCCTTGCTTTGTTGTTTGCTTTACAGCATTTTGAGGTTTATATTGGCTCCAGCAGTCTTCCTGTCATCGTGTTTACTGATCACAATCCCCTTGTGTTTTTATCTCGCATGTACAATCAAAATCAGCGTTTGATGTGATGGTCTCTAATAGTTCAAAACTATAACTTGGAAATTAAACACAAAAAGGGTACTGAAAATGTTGTAGCCGATGCTCTTTCGAGGGCTTAGTTATGGTGATATTATCACAAACTGGTTTGTTCTTAAGGGTGGGAGTGTTACGTCCCGGCAGGTGTGCCTTCGTCTCTTTCTCGCTCGCTTTTCTCTCCCTCCCTGTCATTTTCTTAGGATCAACCCCTCGGGACTGCTATTGGCTTAGGAGGCTGTCGATCTTTATTAACTCGAGTGACGTCATGGCCTTTGCTGCCAATCCGGGCCATCGCCAGTCTTTTAAAAGAGACGTCTAGACGAACGCTAAGCAGAGGCGATTTTGGTTTTCTGCTCTGTTCTAGCGATTGTTAATTTGCCTCTCCCTCTCGTTTTGGTCTTGTCATTTTCTTGTTATAATTTAAACTGTCATCTGGTTTACATTTGTGATTACCTTTCTTTCAGCTTGCTTTGTTGTTAGCTGATGACAACCTTCGCTTTGCCACAGGAGCTTTGGGCAGGTAATATGTCACGTGACGTACACGCTACAAACACCTAGTGATTCCAATGTATAGACACACCAGATTAGAAGTGAGCGCTGCTTATGTATTCTTCTGTTTGGTTAGTATAGGGTAGGAAAGTAAGGGCGTGTAAATGCCGAAGATTTGCTTTCATTGCTTTGTTTTCCTTTAGTTAGGTTAGAGGTTGAAATTGAGTTAGATTGGTTTTGGTTTTGTTCTTTTCTTTTCTTTAGCGCCACTTGCGTCCTTTTCTCCTGTGGGGGGTTTATTTTGTTTTGACTTATGTAAATATTGTATATAATTTACTTAACCCTTTTGTGTATTTCGTTTCTTTATTTGTTGCAATTATCTATATTATTGTTGTTGCCATTAATTGTTATTTCTTACTTTTCCTTAATTCTTGTAAAATAAATGATCTTTTGTTGACACCTCTGGTTGTGCTTGTCTCTTGCCACCTGCATTGTCACAAGGCTGGTCACAATTTCAATGTTACTACTTCCATCTCTAGACTATGAATTAAAAGTGCGTAACATAAGTAACTTTGCAACTACATGTCAACTATCAGTCATTAGAGTATTAGTAGACTGTCTGCTTAATATCTTCTAACACTTTTTGATGGGTCCACAACATTCAACATACTGAGTATTAGAAACTTTGCAAGTATATGTCAACTTATTCTACTAACCCTAAACCTAACCTACTGAGAGTTAGTAGACATGTAGTTGCAAATTAATGAGAATTAGTTGACATGTAGTTGACATGTTACACTAACCAGTGTTTAGTTCGTCAGTAAAAATACAATCCTGCCTATTTAAACACAAGCACTTCACACAGAACTCAAGTAATGCTTAATTTTGCTATAGTGTGCAAATGTTCTATGAGCATTTTGTGTATACAGTACTTTAGTTACATCATCGATGGCCCGGCCCTCTGCTATTTATTCATTGACCTTTTCCACTTTGAGATACATTATATCGCAGAGCCACAGCACCATACAGTTTGCGATGGCAGTTTCAGGACAGCAGTCTCAGACTGGAAGTTAGGGCAGAGCTGACGATTGCCTAAACTACCCCTACCTTCACTATAAGCGCCATTCTAGCAAATGCATAACCCCACCACTAACCCTAAGCTTAGGCTATAATCTCCACCTTAATTACCGGTCAGAGACTGCTGGCCTGGCTAGACTGTCCTGAAACAGCTGTGATGCGTGATGCTGTGGCTCTAAGGTCCGATATTATTGTCCATTTCTGCCATCAATAAAAGCCCCATTGACCTTAATAGGGTTAATGCTGTATTGTTATTATATGCAGATGAAAGAGAGGCTGAGGGATAGGACTACATTATTTATAATGCAAGCACTGAATAAAGGTCATAGATTGTGTCATTTTAACAAATTTCAAAACCATTTTAGGTAGTATTTGTCAACTGAAAGTGTTTTGGAAAGGTGTTTAATCAGATAAACAATCCCCTGAACACACTGTACTTCAGGCCCTTACAGCCTTGTTTTCATTCTTGTCAAAATTGAAATACCCTGACTAAGGTCTTAAATAATTTTTGCTATTTCTCTGGTTAGTAGTTTTAGACATCCAGAAAATATGAGAAAATGAGAATATATGAGCCACGAGTCATTCCAGCCACATTGGCACAATACTCTGAGAATCATAGGTTTAAAGGGTTCGTGACATGGATTTTTAAAATGATTTTATGTTTCTTGAGGTTTACTTATAATGTTAAGATTTTTTTTGCCCAAAAAACAAACAAACAAATAAATACGTGGAAAATGTATTATTTTCAACCCTCATTCTGACCTTTAAGGCTTGTCAGCAGTCGGCCACTGTCTTCACTGGCTAACATCATTGCATAGGAAACCGTATCAGTGCCCCCTCGCTATTGCATGTATGTGTTTTGACACCATGATCAAAATATAATGGTCAACGGCAGTGATTGTAATTTCATAATTTCATAACTGAATGCCAGTGGGTGGGGCCTATGGTGAAAAGATGACTATTCGTCGATGTCTTGATTCTGGAGGCAGTGTTTATGCAAATGTTTGTGCCCCTGTGATGTCATATGCCACCTCAGATCCAAACGAGCTGTTTTTGGAGCTTGATTAAATAAATGCTTTGTTTATAATGAGGAGGACGTTTTAAGCTATGAAACTTGCAGGATGGTTTAATGGTACAAACACATTAATAGCAATCTCTGTTTTTTAATGTTTCTGTTTGCATTTTTTGTTTTGTGAGGTTAACGTTCATGTTCTATTTTTTATTTTAAATGATTCAAATGAATATAAGGAAGCATATTGAACAAAGTGTTTTTTATAGTGCTGGGCAATGATTAATCGCATCGAAAATAAAAGTTTTTGCTTATATAATATATGTGTGTGTACTTATATATTTATTGTGTATATATAAATACACACACATACACACAGTATATATTTTGAAAATATTTACATGTATATATTTATATTCATATAATTTAGATTATATATGAATATATTTAATATATAAACATAACATATTTTTCTTAAATATATACATACATGTGTGTGTATTTAGGCATAATATAAAACAAATATACACAGTACACACACATTCATTATGTACACAAAAACTTTTATTTTGGATGCGATTAATCGTCCAGCACTAGTTTTTAAGATTCACAAGCATAAAAGTGGTGTTTTTTTAGAGTTACTGTATTTCCAATTTAAGCTCTGTCTAATAAAGTCTTTGCTGAAGTGTGTTTCCAAAAACATAAATTGCTTGATCATTGATGGAAAGAGCATAGAGAAGAATGACGTCAAACATCTTTCCTGGAAATGTTTTCTCTTCCATGAAAATGAAAGTAATTTTGGTGTTGGACTGGAATTTCCCACCACCTGACGTCAAATCTCATGAGATCACTGGTGACTTTTCATTGGATGCGTTCTGACACCCAGCCCTATATATACTGGAGCAGCTTGTGCACTCTTATTTCGGGGCGGGCGTTGTGACGGAGAAGGATACAGGTAAATACTTCTGCTACATCGCTGCCCCAACCACACTGACTTGCAGAGCTTCGCTTCTCCAATGGCAAAGGGAGGTCAAGACACTATTGCCCAAGGTGCAAGGAACAACGGCAGATCGACCCCACAGGCGGGCCGAGACACTCTCCTCCAAGGAGCGGGCGCAAAGAACAACGGCGGACCGACCCCACAGGCGGGCCGAGACACTCTCCTCCAAGGAGCGGGCGCAAAGAACAACGGCGGACCGACCCCACAGGCGGGCCGAGACACTCTCCTCCAAGGAGCGGGCGCAAAGAACAACGGCGGACCGACCCCACAGGCGGGCCGAGACACTCTCCTCCAAGGAGCGGGCGCAAGGAACAATGGAGGACCGACCCCACAGGCGGGCCGAAACACTCTCCTCCGAGGCGCGGGCGCAAGGAACAACGGAGGAAAGACCCCACAGGCGGGCCGAGACACTCTCCTCCGAGGAGCGGGCGCAAGGAACAATGGAGGACCGACACCACAGGCGGGTGGAGACACTCTTCCCCAAAGCAGCCAGTTGGATTCTCTCTCTGTCAGCATGTCTTGTGCTTCACCAGAATTCACTGAGGTCAACATGCCAGTACTCGACGCTATACCCGAGTCAGCCACCACAGTAAACCAGCCAGCTTTGTCTTTTTTGAAGATAAAGCAGAGGTTTACTTGTGTCTGTGGTTTGGTTCTATATATATTCCAGATTCTTTCAGGTGGACTGAACTTCATTCAGCTATTCTCATGTTTCAGCTGGCTACAGCTGATTTTAGCTCTGTGTCAAATCGGATCAGGTGTAAAATCTTTGGTTCGAGTGTTCAACGAGTTAAAAAGCTGGACCAAAGCAGCAGATCAACAACATGATGATGAAGACACCACCACAGTAACCCGGAGAGCACGGTCTTCTCCAAAGCTTTGGCAGTGTGCACAACTTCTTTGGCCAGCAGGATTGCTCATTTTATCAGTAATCCAGATTGGTTCTGGTGTAATTAACTTGGCTGAATTGTCCTCAGCTGGGTTTAACTGGATTCACCAGATTTCAGTTTTGTGGCAAATTGGTACAAATCTGTTCGACTTGTTTAAAAAGTGCAGCAGATTGCTCCACTGCCCGACCTCAGAAAACTGCCGGGTTGCCAGTTCATAAAGGAGGAGCGAATCCAGAAAGGTGGAGAGATTGTTTGACTGAAACCACTTTTAAATGAATAAAAAAGACACTTTTTTTGTGCGTGTTGTTATTTACTGAAATGACTATGTGTAAGTGTGGTCCAGTTGATAGTGGTCGTCTATATGAAACTACAGCCATTTGGACAAACTTCAGTATCACTGAAGTTCAACAGAAGAGAGAAGATCCTTCAGCTTGCAACCTCATCTTTCAAAGAGTTCATCTATCATCTTTAAGAGTGAGGCCTATGACGAATGTGATGGAATTGTTTTACAGTTGGATTTCCAGGAGCTTCCATTGCTTGATAGTTCTTGGGTCATTGAGATTGAGCTGTTGGATCCACTTTGGGCTGGAAAACCTCTTCTAATGATGGTTAATTCAATCCTTGTGCTGAAACGCGTTTGGACAGCACTCAGCGTTTAATGTGGTTTGCCTCATGCTCATGGTGATCGAGTTCATTGGTATGAACGGAAAAGGAGAAAGAAAGGAAGAAAGGATAAGAAGGAAGCTGCTTTTATCCAAATCTGTTTGCAACTTTCTTCTGTGGAACACAAAAGAGCATTCACCAAACACCGATCCATCACTCGTGATCACAGTGAAGTAACATTGTTTAATTTTAACATTTTTAAAGTATTTCATTAACTTTAACAAACATTAGGCACATTATGTGTTTCTCAGTATGTATGAATGAGGCGAGTGTGTGTGTGTTTCTGCTTCAGTGACGTGGCACATTATTGATGGGAACCTTTCCAGAAGCTTCTGTAAGCCATCGGAGGACGTTTTAAGCTATGAAACTTGCAGGATGTTTTAATGGTACAAACACATTAATAGCAATCTGTTTTTTTAAATTCTGTTAATGTTAATGTTTATGTTCTATTTTATCTTTCCTGGAAATGTTTTCTCTTCCATGAAAATGAAAGTAATTTTGGTGTTGGACTGGAATTTTCCACCACCTGATGTCAAATCTCATGAGATCACTGGTGACTTTTCATTGGATGCGTTCTGACACCCAGCCCTATATATACTGGAGCAGCTTGTGCACTCTTATTTCGGGGTGGGCGTTGTGACGGAGAAGGATACAGGTAAGAGGTCTGGTATACAGGTAAATACTTCTGCTACATCGCTGCCCCAACCACACTGACTTGCAGAGCTTCGCTTCTCCAATGGCAAAGAGAGGTCAAGACACTATTGCCCAAGGCGCAAGGAACAACGGAGAACCGACCCCACAGGCGGGTGGAGACACTCTCCTCTGAGGAGCGGGCGCAAGGAACAATGGCGGACCGACCACACAGGCGGGTGGAGACACTCTCCTCCGAGGAGCGGGCGCAAGGAACAATCGAGGACCGACCCCACAGGCGGGCCGAGACACTCTCCTCCGAGGAGCGGGCGCAAGGAACAATGGAGGACTGACCCCACAGGCAGGTGGAGACACTCTTCCCCAAAGCAGCCAGTTGGATTCTCTCTCTGTCAGCATGTCTTGTGCTTCACCAGAATTCACTGAGGTCAACATGCCAGTACTCGACGCTATACCCGAGTCAGCCAGCACAGTAAACCAGCCGGCTTTGTCTTTTTTGAAGATAAAGTAGAGGTTTACTTGTGTCTGTGGTTTGGTTCTATCTATATTCTAGACTCTTTCAGGTGTACCAAACTTGATTCGTCTCAACATGTTTCAGCTGGCTACAGTGGAGTTCAGCTGTGTGTCAAATTGGATCAGGTGTAAAATCTTTGGTTTGAGTGTTCAACGAGTTTAAAAGCTTTAACATCTTTTTAAGTATTTCATTAACTTTAACAAACATTAGGCACATAATGTCTTTCTCGGTATGTATGAATGAGGCGAGTGTGTGTGTGTGTGTGTTTCTGTTTCAGTGACGTGGCACATTATTGATGGGAACCTTTCCAGAAGCTTCTGTAAGCCATCGGCCGGACACGTCACAAAACTGGAAGGAGTTTGCCAGAGACCGTAAGTAAACTCCATGATAAAGATAATCGGTGATATTTGCTTTACTCTTCTGTTCTGTGGGATTTGTGTTTTCTGTGTTTTCTAGCTGACATTTGAGAGCAGCTGGAGCATTTGGTTGAAGAGATCATTGGTTCTGTCTCGGATCCAGCAAAAGATTTTGATCTGCGGGTATTTGACTTCAACATCTCTCAGCCATTAAAAAGTGCTAGAAACACTCGGTGCACAAACAAACTCAGACCACCATGTATCCCACCATCCTTTTAAGTTCCCTTGTTTCACTATCAGATCAGTATCCAACAAAATCTGACAATACTGATACATTCCTCCAACAGCAATTGTGACAAAACACAGTTCAGAACATACAAGCACAATATGACTCAAGACTCATTCAATACAGGTGTGTCCCCTTATCATAAACCTGTCATAAAGTTATGCTATGAATTCCCCTAAGATCCCAGGCTGTATAAAACATCCTCATTCTAGCCCTGTTACACTAACCAGTGTTTAGTTCGTCAGTAAAAATACACTCCTGCCTATTTAAACACAAGCACTTCACACAGAACTCAAGTAATGAGTAAGTGGTCTATGAGCATTTTATGTATACAGTACTTTAATTACATCATCGCTAGCCTAGCCCTCTGCTATTTATTTTCTGACCTTTTCTATATTGAGGTTGTAAGAGGTGAAATGATCTCCACATGAAAACATCAGGAACTCACACAAAACAGATGCTATGCAACAAAACAATAAAACCAATCCGGAGAAGAGATCTCCAAAGAAAGTAAATGACACCACCCTGACCAAACGTATCTCCTTGTTCATTAACAACTACCTTCTCCCCCATCTCCCTCTCCCACACCAGGCTCCACTGAAAGT
This sequence comes from Schizothorax lantsangensis, assembly GCA_027422415.1. Lineage (NCBI taxonomy): Eukaryota > Metazoa > Chordata > Actinopteri > Cypriniformes > Cyprinidae > Schizothorax > Schizothorax lantsangensis. The sequence goes on along the minus strand of CM049851.1, from coordinate 2,928,973 downwards.
TCACTAAGAATATCCATATACCACTATATCTTGTGAATCTGTTGTTTTTGACCTTCATGTGTAGTATCATTGTAATGGTCTCCATGTGGCTGGTAAAATGGCCTCAATTTCACAACAGTCACTTATATTTTTAGAAAGATTGAAAACCTTTGAAGAATTCTGTTCTGCTGCTGAGGGGTGTGTTTCCCTCAGGGTCTGTGAGAATGTTTTCCTTTCTCCGGCCAGGTGCGACCCTGGGTCATGAGATTTGAAGATTTCCTTGTTTTTGGTCTGGGTATATAAGCGATGTGGCATTATAGTCATTTGGGATTCTGTAGCCAGAAAACCCTATAACTGGAGGTTTGCACTATAACTCACATGCTGCTGTGTGTCTCTCTGCTGTCAGGTATGCATGTCTTAGATTAATCTTTGAGCAATTGATGTTATGTCTTTATCTGAATTGGAACTTAATTTAATTCTGACAAATAAAATGTTATATTTGATTTATCCTGAACTCTCCTGAAATCATTATGACTAGTAGACCATGCAGAGGCTGATGTTACCTCAAATCTACGGCCAGGATAGTACAAACTGAAGGTGCCCGGATGAATGGAGCAGTAGGCACTTCATAGGTGATCTTTTGATTTCTGTCTATCACTGATTTAGCACATTGTATGGGAAATGACTAAATTAACTTTTGACTTTTTATCAAAAGCGAGCAGTAGGCGGTAGATTTAAAGGTATTAGGCCTCTGACAAAAATCAGACTGGCGAGTTTGTGATTGTGTAAAATCTGCGCAGGCAACACGAGATTCAAATGTGACATCGGGTCCCTGACGAACGAATGATTGAAAGTATGGAAACAAATTGCGTTTCACTGCAAATACTTTCCTTTGCAATGGCTTTCATGATGACTTATTTCTCATTGCGTATTGAGACCGTTACCACCTAATCAATATGTTTAGTCAGTCTACATTTCTTTTGTGATTAATCCAGTGTTAAGTCTGAATATTTACGGTAAGCTTTGTTAAAGGAATAAATTTAGGTAGGTTTTTGGAGAACTATAATCATATAAAGGTAAGTAGGATAAGAAGGTAAGATCCTTTTATCCAAATCAGTTACAACTTTCTTCCATTTAACACAACAGACACCATTCACCAAACCCAGATCCACTCCTTATCACGGGTAAGTAACAGTATCTAATTTTAACAAAAGTATTTCATTAACTTTAATGAACATTTGGTGCATAATGGGGTGGATCCCCAGACAGAGATTAAGCCTAGTCCTAGACTAAAATGGCCCTTTAAACCAGATTAACAGAAATATGCTTTCTCTGTCGTGGTTTTAAATAGTCTTAGACTTGGTCTAGTCCAGAATTTAATAGGCTGATTTCCTGGAGGAAGACTTGAGCTACTTCAGGACTAAATTGAGGCTTAAATTACACCTACCAGGAGGTAGGTTTAACTTCAGATTAACGTGTGTTTCCAGTCTTTATATATTAAAATGATTGGCACCCTTGGTAGATATGAACAGAGAAGCCTGTGAAAATAAATCTGCACTGTTAACCATTTCGATTTTTTTTTATTAAAACACACACACACGCACAAAACCCTAACCTTTCTTAGAAGTAAATTTGAAGTGAAGGGAAATCTCATTTTAAAAGAAATGTTTTTCTCTAATACACATTGGCCACAATTAATGGCACCCTTTTAATCAATACTTTTTCCAACCTCATTTTGCCAATTTAACAGCAATGAGTCTTCACCTTTAATACCTGATGAGTTTGGAGAACATCTGACGAGAGATCAGAGACCATTCCTTCATACAGGATCTCTCCAGACTCTTCAGATTCACAGCTCCATGTTGATACTCTTTCCTCTTCAGTTTTCTATAGGGTTCAGGTCAGGGAACTGGGTCAGCCATGGCAGAACCTTCATTTTGTGCTCAGTGAACCATTTTTGTGTTAATTCTGATGGTCCTTTTGGATCATTGTTCTGTAGGAAGATCCAGCCACGGCCCATTATAAGGCTTTCTGACCTGAAGACTCAACTATTTTCTGCAATTATCCAGCTGATCTTTGGAGAGTCTTTTGCCACTCAAACTATCTTCCTCACATTGCATTGAACTTGAAGACAATATAGACACACAATATACTGTAGACAGATTTGTAACATTTCCTGTTGATTGAAACTCCGTAATTATTGTCCTAATGGTAGAAATGGAAGTGCCCCTATTATGGATTTTTTAAAATGACCTTTCATGCAGTGTGTAACACAGCTCTGTGAATGTGAATGAAAACATCATACAAAGTTTTAAATCTGAAAGTGCACAGTGTTGAAGTCAACATGAAACACTGGCATATTGCCCGCCCACTTGTTGATCTTTTCGCGTTGGTCTGAATGAAAATGCAAATTCATTCTTTGCCCCTAGGTGCCGTTTTTGGAGGGTAAAAATAGAGGTTTCCCCGGTAATGCTGTACATAAAGCAGCACTGCGGTCACAAAAGCTGCTTTATCAGGCATTACAGGCGAGATGAAATGAAAATGAGACCAATCGACCAATCACCACAGATTAGCGTCACGCAAAGGAGGGGTTTGGAAAAATGAGCAAGTAAGGTAAAATAAATGCATATTATAAGATAATGAAAGTGTTTTTTAAACTTGCATGCATGTCAACCTGTTGTTGGGGACTCCCAAAACCAAAATATGAACCTTTCATTACCCATAATAGGGGGACTTTAATACTTAGCACTTTTCTTATTTATTTTTTTTCTTTTTGACTTTCTATTTTGTACTATTTTCTTGACTTCATATTTTGTGAAGCTCAACAATCTGTTGCACATCAGAACTATATTCTTTGTTTTTTCTGATTGTGATGGATGATAAAGGGAATTTGGCCTTTGTGTTCCTCATATTTATATTCCTGTGAAACAGGAACTCATGGCTGGATAATTTCATGCTAGTCACCCGGTGTAAAAAAAAAAAAAAATAGTAAATATGATTGGAAATATAGATCTTCAGACATTTTATTCATAATAATTTCTAGAACTACAAATAATTGTGGCCAATGTGTTTTAGGGACAAAAAATATTTTCATAATGTGATTTTGCTGAAAAGTTAGATTTTTTTTTCAAATTTATTTTGGTTTTATTTCCTTTTTTTTTTGGAAAATCAAAAGGTAAAAAAAATACAGGTGTATTTTCACAACCTTGTTTGATCATATTTTCTTAGGGTGCCAATATATTTCTGACCATGACACACTCTGCTTTAAAACAGCTGCTTTATGTATAACATAGTAATAATAAAAATGTTGCAAAACTGACAACAACATCACTGATGTGTGCAGTTTACTTTGCTTGCTTTAAAAAAAAGTTTTCTCTTGTTCAGTTTTTGTTTGTTTGTTTTTTAATTGCAGTCTTTTTTTCCACCGCCCCAATGTGTTTTTCAGCATATGTGATTGAGGCAAGTTTGTCTTTTTTCTGCTTTAGTGACGTGGCACATTATTGATTTATAACTTTCCAGAAGCTTCTGTGATGGCCAATAACCACAGAATGCATAAGAAGAATGCAGAAAGGAAGAAGGAAACCACAAATGGTAACTAAACTGAACTGTAACTGACTGTTCCATTTGTGCCAAAAAGCACTTGACTATATATTTGTCTATGTCTACAGTCATTGCATACTTGATTTGTCATTGCATATTGATAAATCAATATATGTTGATGTGTGTTCTTTATTGTCTTATTCTGTTGTCCTTCATGTTGTCCTCCTCTGTTGTTTATGGAAGGCTGTTTTGAAATATTACTGCCATAATGTAATGGCAATAATAGCAAAAATGATTGCCATTACATTTGTGCCCAAAAATTTGTACAATCATCTGTGTCCACTGTTATTGCTGTTGTTTAATTTGCGTCATCGTCCCTGTCATGCATTCAGCTCAGTTTTATGCTTTATAAGTTACTGCTCTTAGTGAATGTTCTGCAGTGCATTTTAAAGATATCCAAGTAAACAAAAGTGTTTAGATATTTTTAAAAATGACAAATAAAACTTAAAAAAAAAAAAAAAACATTAAATACAATTTATAAAATGCATTTAGTTACCACTTGTAGTATAATTCATAGTGTCCCAAAATAGCACAGTTGAGTGGCTATGATCTTAGGTTTATCTTGAGAAGTACTAAAGTATAGTATTTATATTAAGTACAAAATTAGTGCATGAAACTAGAGCACTTTAAGTACATAATGGAAGTGCACTTTTTTTCCACCTGGCGTACTAGAATCACTGAAATCCAGTGAAATCAGTGCACAAAGCAGCTCAGACCACACTCATGCATCCCATCATCCTTTTCAGTCCCCAATATTTCCTCTATTTCCCTGTCCTCAGTAACATTTAAACCATTATCCTACAAAATCTGACATTACCAATATACTCCTCCAAGAAAGAGTTTTTTTCCAAAGCACTTCAGTATTTACAAGCACGCTATGACTCATTCAGTACAGGTGTGTCCCATTATAAACCTGTTCTACAGCTCTGTTTATGAATTCCCCTAAGATCCCAGTACAAATAATATCCAAGATCACAAGCTTTGTCTACTGAGAGTTTTTGGAACGTTTCAGCAGCTGAACAATCGATGCATTATTACACAACAGTACAATCCATTGAGCGCACTGCATTTCAGTCCCTCACAGCCTCGTTTTTATCTCTGTCAGAAATTAAATATATGGTGCTAACCTGACTAATGTCTTGTCATTTTCACTCTCCTGTTCTCTGGTTAGTAGTTTTAATCTTCCTGTAAAATATTTCCAGTCATTCCAGCCACATCAATACAACACTCACAGATTTAATTTCATGGCCACTTGTGTTATTTTTGTGTAAAAAGCTTATACTTTGTTCTTGAATTGAAACCATTTCATAAATTGGTTTGGTTTGAGCAAGTTTTGCTACATGAGTTTAAGTACTAGTAGTGATATGGCGACCTCTTGTGGCTGGATTTAGTTACTGTATTTAAACACACTGCTCATCCTGCAGCAGGGTGGAGCTGTTAGTGAACAGAGATCAGTTGCTCATCACAGTTGTGTTCTAGCCTCATATCACAGTATTTATAGACTAGCAATTATTATAGACTATGTATTACTCAGATATTGATCCATTTCTTCCAGTGAACAGACCATCTTTCCACTGCGCTTCTGCTGCAGCAACTCCAGAGTGAACTTAAAGGGATCGGCATTTTTGTGTGCGTGTGTGTGTGTGTGTGTGTGTGTGGTTAACAAACAGGTCTCAGATCATTTCATTGTCAGTTTTAATCTACATCTACCGGACTAAATGACTACAGACCTGTGGCTCTAACATCTGTGGTCATGAAGTCATTTGAAAAACTGGTGCTTGCCCACCTGAAGGACATTACTGGACCCTTGCTGGATCCTCTTCAGTTTGCCTACAGAGCAAACAGGTCTGTGGACAATGCAGTCAATTTGGGACTGCATTATATTTCGCCAGCTGAGGAAGTTCAACCTGCCACAGGAGCTGCTGAAACAGTTCTACTCTGCCATCATTGAATCCGTCCTCTGCACATCAATAACTGTCTGGTTCAGCTCAGCTACCAAATCTGACCTCAGAAGACTACAGAGGGTAGTCCGGACTGCTGAGCGAATCATTGGTACAACCCTCCCTACTCTCCAAGAACTGTACTTATCCAGAGTGAGCAAAAGGGCTGGCAAAATCACTCTGGACCCCTCACATCCAGCACACTCCCTCTTTGAACTGTTACTGTCTGGTCGACGCTACAGAGCTCTGAGCACCAGAACGACCAGACACAGGAACGGTTTCTTCCCTCAGGCAATCCATCTCATGAACACCTGACAATAATTGTGGAACACACAACACTCTTATACACTTATTTATCTAACACACATACTTGGATTTCATTTCGAATTTACACATAATATACCTGTACATACAAAACTGTCTATTGTAATACACCTGTACATACAACTGTCAGTTTGTATATTGTTATTCCCTATTTACTTGTTCTATTTTTTATTATTTTATTATCTGTGTTTTTTTGTTCTGTCACTGTCATTCTGTTGCACTGTGGAAGCTTCTGTCACGAAAACAAATTCCTCGTATGTGTAAACCTGGCAATAAAGCTCATTCTGATTCTGATATAAAGCTTGGTGGCTTTACAGTATTTAGACGGGAAATAATGTGTCGAAATAGTATGATGATATGATATGATATATCAAGCTCATTACATTACGAGAGTGAACTACACATGGAAAGAGAAGCCTTATGTTTACTATGTGTTTGGAAATGAGTTGAAAGTTAATGCTGATGACTATCCTGCCACCTGCTGCTATTCAGTCACGTGACTACATGTTCATTCAGTGCTGTACTTGCAGACATCAAAACAGCTGACTGTACAACCCACATTCATCACATCTCAAATCTGACACACAAAACAACACCCGTCAGAGATGTCTATCACTTAATATTTTAAAACTGTTTTAAGCAATCAATCACTATGACCATGTTAATATTTAAATGTAAACTTGTTTTAATGCTAATTTTCGGAGGTAAAGTTCTGCAATGTAGCCTGCCGGAAATGATGCAATAAGAAAATTCTAAATAAACTGAGTTTTGTGAAAGGAACACATACATTTGCTTTTTTTTTGTAGCTAATAAAAAAACATCAAATGTGAATACTCTCAGAATTTAAACATGAGATAACATATTCACCCCACAGGGTTGCAAAATGTAAGTTAAAAACTAATCATGTCTAAATATAGAGTTATACTCTCTCAATTTGAGAGTCTCAATCAAATTTGACCTGTGCATATTTCACTCCTGATTCAGAAGAGATGATTTTTTTTTCACTATAGAAAATGATTATGGACTCAAATTTTAGCTGGAAGCAACAGATTGAAGTTACAAAACACATCTTGAAGGTTTTGTTTCTTATGAACAAGTAGCTTTCTCACTTGGATTACTTGTGGATTATTGTGATGTTTTAATCAGCTGTTTGGACTCTCATTCTGACGGCACCCATTCACTGCAGAGCATCCATTGGTAAGCAGCTGATGTTATGCTAAATTTCTGCAAATCTGTTCAGATGACGCAACTCATCTACATCTTGGAAGGCTTGAAGGTGAGTAAATTTTCATTTTTGTGTGAACTATTCCTAATACATATGAGAGACAAAAATGCTGCAGCTGCAGTAAAACGTTAACCAAGCTGTAAAACTCTTTACGGAGAGCAGATTGTTTTTTTTTCTTTTCTTTTCTCTTGCACATAACTCTGCCCATACAATTCACCTAACTAATTATCACCTCGGAATTGAAATGAAAGTGGAAAAAAAAGTGAAGGTGGAAAAATGGAAGGTATCACACATATTAAGGTACTAAAGAAACAGCTTTAAAATGCTGACAGCCGTCAGTTGACAAGCATGCTGGTGGAAATTTCTTAGTATTGTCTCTATTTTAGTTTAGTCAGTTTGCATAACAGGAAGTATGTGTCATCCAAGTCGCTCCTCTGATTCGGAACTCTTGCTGGTTTATTGTCATTACTTATGCTTCATTTCATGGTTGTTTGAATTAAGTCATTGCACAGAAAGTCATACACTCATTTACTTCATAAAATTTAAAAATCTAGTTTTTCATCTATGTTTTGGTTTAAGACATGCCTCACTATGCAAATGACAAGGGCTACACTTTACCACAGGAAATAAAAGTGAGAACTAATAAGTGTTAGTAAGGATCATTGTTTGATGCACAATGAAGCTCCTTTCACATGTCCTTTTGCTGGTTGTAATGTTAGCTTCACCCAAGTACAACATTTTCCCCCATGTTTTATGTTTTACTTCACACAATGTGAACAGGGAGTATTTTCAGTTATTTTTAATACACAGTAAGAGTTGTGTTTAAATCTAACATGAATAATGTATAAAGACATGAACAGCCATTATTTAAATATCCAATGCCAACACACATTAGGCATTGCTAAGTATACACTATTATATTGTACAACCCCAAATCAGAAAAAGTTGGGACAGTATGGAAAACGCAAATAAAAAAAGAAAGTAGTGATTTCTAAATGTACTTTGACTTGTATTTCATTGCAGACAATATGAACACAAAATATTTCATGTTTTGTCTGGTCAACTTCATGTCATTTGTAAATATACATCCTTTCCTGTCATTCAGACCTGCAACACATTCCAAAAAAAGTTGGGACAGTAAAGCAATTACCACTTTGTAATGTTGCCATTCCTTTTCACAACACTTAAAAGACGTTTAGGGACTGAAGACACCAAGTGATGAAGTGTTTCAGGTGTAATTTTGTCCCATTCTTCCTGCAAACAAGTCTTAAGGTGGGCAACAGTACGGGGTCTTCGTTGTCGCATTTTGCGCTTCAAAATGCGCCACACATTCTCTATTGGAGACAGGTCGGGACTGCAGGCAGGCCAGTCAAGTACCCGTACCCTCTTCCTCCGCAGCCAGGACTTTGTAATGTGTGCAGAATGTGGTTTTGCATTGTCTTGTTGAAATATGCATGGACGTCCCTGGAAAAGATGTCTTCTTGAAGGCAGCATATTGTGCTCCAAAATCTCTATGTACTTTTCAGCATTAATGGTGCCATCACAGAAGTGCAAGTTACCTTTGCCAAGGGCACTGACACAACCCCATACCATGACAGACCCTGGCTTTTGGACTTGTTGCTGGTAACAGTCTGGATGATCCTTTTCTTCTTTGGTCCAGAGCACACGGCGTACATTCCTCCCAAAAAATACCTGAAATACTGATTCATCTGACCACAGTACACGTTTTCACTGTGTGATGGTCCATCCCAGATGCCTCCGAGCCCAGAGAAGTCGACGGCGCTTCTGGACACTGTTAACATAGGGCTTCCTTTTGGCACAGTACAGTTTTAACTGGCATTTGTGGATGTAACTACGTATTGTGGTACTTGACAAAGGTTTGCCAAAGTAGTCCTGAGCCCATGTGGTGATATCGCTTATAGATGAATGACGATTCTTGATGCAGTGCCGCCTGAAGGATCGGAGATCACGGTTGTTCAGCTTAGGCTTGCGCCCTTTTCCTTTACGCACTGAAATTTCTCCAGATTCCTTGAATCTTTTAATTATGTTATGCACTGTTGAAGGTGAAATATCCAAATCTCTTCCTATCTTTCTTTGAGGAACATTGTTTTTAAACATTTCAATAATTTTCTCACATATTTGTTGGCAAACTGGCGATCCTCGGCCCATCTTTGCTCCTAGAGGACTAGACCTTTCTTGGATGCTGCTTTTGTACCAAATCATAATTACAATCACCTGTTGACATCAACTGTTTCAAATCACATCATTATTTAACCAATTTACCTCATTACTAGCCCTAAATTGCTCCTGTCCCAACTTTTTTTGGAATGTGTTGCAGGTCTGAATGACAGGAAAGGATGTATATTTACAAATGACATGAAGTTGACCAGACAAAACATGAAATATTTTGTGTTCATATTGTCTGCAATGAAATACAAGTCAATGTAAATTTAGAAATCACTACTTTTTTTTTTTTTTGCGTTTTCCATACTGTCCCAACTTTTTCTGATTTGGGGTTGTACAATATACACACCATACATACACTATTGTATTATATTGTACTATTTTAGCTGCAGAAATTTGTAACATTCATTCACCAGCATGTTGATGTGCTGTATTTAAGATGTCCCTGATCCCAACATAAGTGTCCCAACAGATGGAGGACAGAGAGCATGTGAGCGTGCTGTGCAAGTTTGACGAAATGTTTAGAATGACATACAGAAGGCAGTCTTTTGAGCTGTCTGTGGAAAATGAACTGAACTACACCATAGAACATTTAGATGTTACTTCTCTGTTTAGATCGTACAATATTGCTAAATGTTTGCATTTCCCCATTTTTAAACATTTTTATCTGTCTCTCTCTCTATCTCTCTTTCACCCTCATCTGATGTTTAGGATGCTTAATTAGTCATTTAAAATAATAGAGCTGATCACTGGACTTGATGAGTCCTTTGCACAATCTGACTCTGCTGCAGCCTAGATTTAAACTGCTGATTTTGTCTGGCCAGAGGAGAATTACACTATTTCGACACACTATTTCCCCGTCTAAATACTGTAAAGCTGATATAAAGCCACCCAGCTTTATATCAAGCTGATGTAAAGCTGCTTTGACACAATTTGCATTGTTAAAAGCGCTATACAAATAATAGTGACTTGACTTGACTTGACTGTCTGTATGAGACTATATTTCAGTGCATACAAGCCCAAATATATCATTGCATTTCCTTGCAGTCTCGGATCATCATGAGGAAGGAGCATCTTCATTATACATATGCTTTTCCTTCGTCATTGCTGTTGGTCTCTTCATCATGACTGCAGCAGTGATTGTGACCAACATCAGGAGCAAAACTAAAGGTGTGTTTCACCAGTTACTCATTTATAGCAGCAATGAACATTATGAAAGGCCTGATGACCACAGTCAATTAATACCTAATGAAAATGCATACACACTATGCTGAGAGCATTTCAAAATGCTTTTTTAAGTATTTCATTTTTATTACTGGCTCAATAATCCTTTACTCTGGCTTCTAAAGAAGCCTTACAGGAAGATCAATGACTGACATGCAGGCTTTGGTTTACAGAGCTGTAGATTAAAGTCAATGAATAGTTTCTCTTCCTCAATCTTACTGCTGATGACTGTTCTGGCACATTACGCAGTAGGCGCTCAGTATATATATATATATACAGTATATATATATAGTTTTCTGTGTGTGCATGTGTCTACTTAAAAATTTCACACTAGATATTAATGTGAGATGCATTTTGACATGCAATGCTAATGAACACAACTCTAGCATTTATACATATTCTGATAATATTTGTCCTTGATGTGATGATAATCTGATGAGGCTGGTTTGGTTTAGTTTGGTTTGGTGTGTCCTGACTGATGATTTTGGGGTCAGGATTAGATTTGGATCAGGCTTGAGCTTCAGTAGTTTAACAGCACACAGAAACTAACACTGAACTCATTGTACACTTTTGTTAGCAGACACCAATTCCACAGAAGTTACTGACAATGACTACGTGGAAGCATAAAAATCACTTTTAGAAGAGAACAGAACAGGCCTGAAGAAAAACAACAAACATATAAAAAATATATAAATTAAAATATATTTATTATTCAACTAACCCTTTGCATTTTTTTTTATTTGACATTTATAAAATATATTATTACCAGTACAATTTTAGAAAAATGTAATTTGTTTAAAAAAAAATGTTTGTTTATACATGATTTTGCTTATGCTGTAACATTCCTAATTTGTTAGTATGTAAAAATAACTGCTTCACTTATCACTTGATTCATGATTTTGTAGGCAGCAAGCCTATAACTTACAAAGTATTAAAGATATCACAATATGATTTTAAATTCTAGTTCTAAATAAAGTTTTCTTTTGGAATCTTCATTTTCAGGCCCTACATCGTTCAGTCCTGTGATTATGTGGTCAGAGCTGATGATCTGGAGCCGTACTGTATCAAAGTCAAAGTCTGCTTTATTGTCAATTCTGATAGCACTAACAGTAGAATGTAAAAATACAAATAAATACAGATTAAAATATAATATAAAATACAACTCTACAACTATATAAATGTACAAGTAGGGACATGCAAAAAGGATAGATAAAGTAGCACAAGGCACATGGCAGATAGAGTGCAAACCAGTGAAATAACAAACAGTGCATATATAATGGGAGTAGGGCAAAAAGAGCTTATCAATCTTTTTAAAGTAACAGAGAGCACAGAGGGGCAAAAGATGGGAGGGGGCAGAGCCGGGATAGAGTTGAGCTTCCTGACAGCCTGATGGATGAAGCTGTCCTTCAGTCTGCTGGCCCTGGCCTGGACAGTTTCCTCCCTCATGGCAACAGACTAAAGAAGCTGTGTATGGACAACAGCCTGACTTAGTGAGATGTTAAAAATGTCTGTGAAGACAGAGTTCCTCTGCACCATCTCTCAGTACACGACCAGGTATGTTGTTAGGACCCAGAGCTTTGTGTGCGTTGATGTCCCTGGTCGCCAGCAGGAGGTGGGTTCTTCTGTGCAGTTTTGCTGTTTTGTGCCTCAAAGCGAGCAAAGAAGGTGTTCAGCTCGTTCAGCAGGGAGATGGTGCTGTCACAGGTCTGTAGAGGAGGCTTGTAGTCCGTAATGGTGTGTATCCCCAGTCACAGGCTCTAAGAGTCTCTGCTGTCACTGAAACGATGGGCTATCCCCCTGGAGTACTGTCTCTTAGCCTCTCTGATGCCGTGGGACAAGTTGGCCCTAGCAGTCTTTAGGGCCCACCTCATCTCCAGCTCTGAAGGCAGCAGGAGTCTGTAGACCTCCCCTGTCAGCCACGGCTTCTGATTGGCCTGGACGGTGATGGTCTTTGTGACCGTTACATCTTCAGTGCACTTGGTGATGTCACAAAGAATAAAACCATGCACATAACTATCTGTAGACTGTGTAAAAATGAAAATCTATCTAGATGACCTACAGTGCATATTTAAATTTTTAATTAAATTAAAGATTTTTTTGTAATATACAGTATCTCACAAAAGTGAGTACACCCCTCACATTTCAGGAACAATTTTAGTATATCTTCTCAAGGGACAATACCACACAAATGAAACTTGGATATACAGGTGCATCTCAATAAATTAGAATGTCGTGAAAAAGTTATTTTTTTCTTGTAACTTATTTCAAAAAGTGAAACTTTCATATATTTTAGATTCATTACATGTAAAGTAAAACATTTAAAAAAATAATTGTTTTAATTTTGAGGATTAGAGTTTACAGCTCATGAAAGTCAAAAATCAATATCTCAAAATATTAGAATATTTACATTTGAGTTTCAATTAATGACCATCCATACAGTATAAATTCTTGGTATCTCTTGTTCTTTGAAACCACAATAATGGAGAAGACTGCTGACTTGGCAATGATCCAGAAGACGAACATTGACACCCTCCACAAAGAGGGTAAATCACAGAGGGTCATTACTGAAAGGTGTGGCTGTTTACAGAGTGCTGTATCAAAGCATATTAAATGCAAAGTTGACTGGAAGGAAGAATTTGGGTAGAAAAAGGTGCACAAGCAACAGGGATGACCGCAAACACTTGGGAGAGCTTCACAAGGAGTGGACTGAAGCTGGAGTCAGTGCATCAAGAGTCACCACGCTCAGACGTCTTCACGAAAAGGGCTACCAAGCCACTTCTGAACCAGAGACAACGTCAGAAGCATCTTACCTGGGCTGTGGAGAAAAAGAACTGGACTGTTGCTCAGTGGTCCAAAGTCCTCTTTTCAGATGAAAGTAAATTTAGCATTTCATTTGGAAATCAAGGTCCCAGAGTCTGGAGGAAGAGTGGAGAGGCACAGAATCCATGTTGCTTGAAGTCCAGTGTGAAGTTTCAACAGACAGTGATGATTTGGGCTGCCATGTCATCTGCTGGTGTTGGTCCACTGTGTTTTCTGAAGTCCACAGTCAACGCAGCCATCTACCAGGAAATTTTAGAGCACTTCATGCTTCCTTCTGCTGACAAGCTTTATGAAGATGCTGATTTCATTTTCCAGCAGGACTTGGCACCTGCCCACACTGCCAAAGGTACCAAAAGCTGGTTCAATGACCATGGTGTTACTGTGCTTGATTGGCCAGCAAACTTGCCTGACCTAAACCCCATAGAGAATCTATGGTGTATTGTCAAGAGGAAGATGAGAGACACCAGACCCAACAATGCAGATTACCTGAAGGCCACTGTCAAAGAAACCTGGGCTTCCATACCACCTCAGCAGTGCCACAAGCTGATCACCTCCATGCCACGCCAAATTGAGGCAGTAATTAAAGCAAAAGGAGCCCCTACCAAGTATTGAGTACATATACAGTAAATGAACATACTGTTGAATGCAACAGCTCAGTGAAATAAACTGGTGCAAGATTATGTGACGATTTATAAACCAATATGTTGTCAAGATGTGTGCAGCATTACTAAAACATAGAGTCCATGTTAATATTGATGAATGTTGATGTGCTGTATTTCTGATGTCCCAGAGCCCAACATCACAGTGTACCGACAGATGGAGGACAGAGATCATGTGATCGTGCTGTGCAAGTTTGCCGAAGTGTTTACATACAGAGGGCAGTCTTTTGAGCTGTCTGTGGAGAGTGAACTGAACTACAATATAGAACCACTGCAATTCCCTTTTTCTTCTCCCGAAATGTATGTGTTTATGGTCACTGTGATTCCACCTGCTTTCTTCACCTGTGTGCATGAGATTGGTTTTGATCCAGATGTCAGGAACCTGCGCAGCCAGACCTACAATTACAGTGGGTCAGGTAAACAAATACATCTCTGCAAGAACATTTAGATGTTACTTCCCTGCCTAGATCATACAATATTGCTAAATGCTTGCATTTTCCTATTTTAAAACATTTTTATCTGTCTCTCTATCTCCCTCTCTTCTACCCTCGTCTGATGTCTAGGATGCATAATTAGCCATTTAAAATATACATTAATAATACAGCTGATCACTGGACTGTCTGTATGAGTCTGTATGAGACTGTCTCTCATTTCACTGCTGGTTATACAATCTTTGTATAGTCGTGTATGTGACAAATAAAACTTGAAACTTGAGACTATATTTCAGTGCATACAAGCCCAAATATATTTTGACTATCATTGCATTTCCTTACAGTCTCGGATCATCATGAGGAAGGAGCATCTTCATTATACATCTGCTTTTCCTCCTTCATTGCTGTTGGTCTCTTCATCATGACTGCAGCAGTGATTGTGACCAACATCAGGAGCAAAACTAAAGGTGTGTTTCACCAGTTACTCACTCATTTATAGCAGCAATGAATGTGATAACGACCCGGGCGGTCACAAGGAGGGTCGACAGCAAAGTTGGAGTCCAAAGGGTTATTTATTTAGAGCAGAAGTGCAAAATGTGCAAATAAATAGGTTTAAGAGTTTAAAAAGAAGATTGCAATAAAAACAGTCTAAAACTAGAACTGCAAGCACTAAAAACAGTATCAACTCCCCTCTTCAACATTGAGGCTGGAGTTTCACATGCTTCACAGCAATACAATCTTGTTCCAAGTACTCTATCCGTCCACTGTCTTACTACTAGTGGCGACCATCTTAAATACACGTTTTTTCCCGCTCACCAATTTGGAACATACCAGTTTTTATAAGAACCTTTTGATTTTGACACTTGACTCTTATGATATACAGGAGATGTAGAAACAAGAGTTTAAGTAGATAGATACAATTAAAACACAATTAAAACACAATTAAAAAGAGAACGGATAACCCAAAACATTTACTCCAACACTTAGTTAAACTAAGCGCTTTTCTCAGTTTGCTTTTCCTATAGCTAGACGAGGAAATACAAACAAGCAGAACCAACATTAACAGTGAATACAGTGATGGAAGACAATTTCCAAGTCTCTCCATCACAATGAACATTATGAAAGGTCTGACCAAAACCTAAAACTGAAAATAAATTCACAGATAATGCTTCTTTATGTTTTTAATTTAATTATTGTCTCAATCATCCTTAACTCTGGCTGCTAAAGATGCCTTTCAAGAAGCTCAAAGAATAACATGTTTTTGGAGCTGTGGATTAATGTAAATGAACCAAAACGTTTCTCTTCCTCAGTCTTACTGCTGATGACTGTTGTGGCACATTAGTGCTCAGCAGTATATCGTTTCTGTGTGTGCATGTGTCTACTTAAAAATCTTACTCCAGTTATATATGTGAAATTCATTTTGACATAATGCTAATGGAGACAATTTATAGCAATTATACATATTCTGATCATATTTGTGCTTGATGTGATGATAATCTGATGAGGTTTGGTTTGTTGACTGATGAGTTTGGGGTCAGGATTAGATTTGGATCAGGCTTGAGCTTCAGTAGTTTAACAGCACACAGAAACTAACACTATTACCTCATTGTACACTTTTGTTCACAGACACCAATTCCACAGAAGTTACCGACAATGACTACGTGGAAGCATAATAAAATCACTTTCAGAAGAGGCCTGAAGAAAAACAAAAATGTTTAAAATATAAAAATGTAAATATAAATTAAAAATATATTCATTATAACCTATAACTAGGGGTGCACAGAAGTGGTACGCAGCTGCGCCTGTGCGACCAAAATAAAAAATGCGCTGTATAAATTCAGACCACTCATTTGCACACCAACATGGTTGACAGCTGTTAATGCACAATTACAATTTAAGATCTTCAAACTGTAGTACTGTATAAGATTTCTATTCGAACTGAAAGCATGAATGTAGGCTACACACTCCGTTTTCAAAGCACAATGCAAAACTGTGAAAAAAGTATATATTAGCATTTTATTTTTAAGCTTACTATAAAATAGTTGTATTTTTATTCAATACTCCATTTTTGTTTTAAAATATAATAGTATTTTAGTAAATATAATATTATCACACTTCATTATTTTGTTTTTATTAAAACTATAAATAAAGTGCAATAATATTATTATCACTGTTATTAATATTTTTTTCATAGTTATATTTAATGGGTCACACTATATGCAGTGTGAGGACCAAACCAAGTCTCCAGGTGCTCTTATGAGAACCAGGCTGAAAAACTTATGTGCACCCCTGCTTATAACCACAACCTTTTGCATTTTTATTTTATTTAGAATATATAAAATATATTATTACAAGTACAATTTAAAAAAATATATTTTTGTTTTTTTTTGTTTTTGTCTGTTTGTTTGCTTGCTTATGCTGTAATATTCCTAATTTGTAAGTATGTCTGGTATGTCTAAAAAAAAAATTCTTATATGAGCAATATCAAACAAGTAGATGTGAGATATGGCTGTATATCGGCACGGCTGTGATTCGGCCGTAGGTATCAGTATTACAACAGTTTGATGGCGCAAGTGTGTAAATACATAAATAAAATAACAATGGAGTGTCTTTAAAAGCTCTCTTTTGTGCAGAAGTACTTCCTTCCGCCACAGATTCAAATCTAAAGCTGACAGTTTAACAGCTGAGCCCAAGCCTCTGTTATTAACTCCAAATCATCACTTTAGAACTAATAACAAAGGAACGTTGTGTTGCTTCATTAAAAGCTTATTGTATTACTGTATTAAAAGCAGGTATGATGTGTAGTAGAGTATTATGAGAGAGAGATTGACTGAGCGAGTGTGATTACCTGCATCTGATACTGCATTCATTCTTCAGACAGGGCTCTCAAAAGTTTGGAGTGAGATTACATCTGTTAGAGGAGGGGCCACTCAAATATTTGCAGCACCCGATTCTCTCAAGTTTTTGCTCATAATTGACCAGCACAAACTGGTAAATCTGATAAAAGACAGACAAATTCATCCAAATAAAATAAACAGATTTATGCATTTCAAAAATACAAATGTATCAAAACTAAAAAGAACTTTTGCCACAAACAAGTCAACTGAACAGCAATACTCATTGTACATACTGTTCACATACAGTAGAATTGCAGAACTTGCCCTGCAGATGTATGTCAAGTTGTGTGTGTGTGTATGTGTGTGTGTGTGTGTGTGTGTGTGTGTGTGTGTGTGTGAGAGAGAGAGAGAGAGTACACATTTCAGCTTATGTTTTTTTTCTGTTGTAAGTGTTTGTTGCACATTTTGATGCCTGGTGAAGGGGTAGAGGACTCCCACATAAAGCACCGTCAGGATTATAGCGTTCCATCCAGAGTCAAACTGTTCATAGTTTTGATTTTGTTCAAACCCACAAAGGAGAAAAATCTCTCTGCATTTGCATTTGAGTGGGGAAGCCACAGTGCTTTATTTATATATATTTTTTTTACTTTTTTTACTTTTATTTTAACAAACACAAAACAAAATAATATCACAAATTGCCCAACACACAACAAAGATACACAAACAAAAGTATACATAAAATGATAACAACAAAGCATTGTACCGCAAACAAAAACATGCAACAGGACCGACAGAGAACAGGGAGAAAACAGAAGACAAAAATAAATATCTCTAGAGACACTGTCATTCCAAACCTCAGAGTATCACAAATAGAGGCATTTATGCTGTCCAGATATGGTGTCCAAATACGGTTAAAAGTATCAGTTGTAGAGTGAATAAAACATGTTAGAAGTTGTACTTCTACTTCTAACAGTGCGGTTATAGCTTCCTCTCTCGAGATGGGTGCGTTTAGAAGTTCTCTGTTCATCTGAAATAACTGGGAGAGTTTGACTGAATCAAAGAATGACACCATAGAATCATGTTTTTGGGAAGAGTAGTATGACTGATAGAGAACAGAGTAAAATTGTTTAAAAGTATTATTAATAATAGAAGAATCAAAAGAACGCACTCCCTTGGGGTCAACTATAGAAGTAATAAATTGTGAATCAGATTTAGACTTTGTCAAATGAGCTAAATATTTACTAGGTTTATTACCCCATTCGTACAGCTTTTGCTTTGAGGTAAGCTCGGAGAGCACTTCTTTTTTCTAAAGAAGCTGGAGAGGGATCATTCAAGTAGCTGCTAGTGGCAATATTTAACTCTGACGCTAGGTGTTTCTGTTTTTCTGACTGTTTTCTTCTTTTGGTTGTAAGGTATGAAATAGCAAGGCCTCTAATATATGCTTTAGCTGTCTCCCAAAGAAGTGAGGGATTACTTGTAGATTCCGAGTTAATAGATAGAAATATCTTGTAATAAATGATTAAATCTCCAACTTCTGACAGGTCCAAGAAACCTCTTCACACAAACATCTAGTACCACTGTCGCATGATCAGAGACGACAATATCTCATATGTTGCAGCGTTAGATTGCATGCATTATTGTCTTAGGAGCAAAGAAGTAGTCGATCCTAGAGTGACAATTATGTGGGTGAGAGAAACAGTGCTTTATATGAGAGCCCTCTACCTGTCATCAACACATCATCAAAATGTGCAACAAACACAACAGAAAAAAACATTTAGGTATAAGCTGAAATGTGTCCACACTCTCTCTCTCTCTGTCTCGCACAGAGCTTGATGTTTGGGGCCAAAATTCTTTGTATTTTTGAAACTTAAAAAAATAAATAAAATAAATACACAAAAAGTATTCTCGTAGCTTCTGAGAGCTCTCAGATTCCGTCAAAAATATCTTAATTTGTGTTCTGAAGATGAACGAAGGTCTTACGGGTTTGAAACGACATGAGGGTGAGTAATTAATGACAGAATCTTCATTTTTGGGTGAACTATCCCTTTAAGTGTGCTTCACATTCTTCAAAACATCACTACAACTTCTGAATGTGACCATCAGTGTTTTAGCATTACATAAAAAACAATGTCACAAATATACATTTTTCAAAAAAAAAAAAAAGAAATACAAATGAAAAAAACAGTGCTTTAACTTTCAGGCAGGCTTATATATTTAACAGTAACATTCAAGTATGAAACGATACAGAAACTCAATAGTCAAATGTAAAACTAAAACACTGCATAGTCTTCACATTAATTAATTAATATACATTGATTCATAATAAAGCTACAAAGGTTATTCAGTGAAGCATGGTTCTGTGATCAATAGTAAATACTGCTCCATCCGAAGACCAGAGGTCGCTCTCGTGATCAAACTCCAAATGTACCAGCAGAAGAAAAGTAATGCACATTGTTCCAGGAAATCCCTATTGCTGCAGCTGAATAAACAGAACATTGATCTGCTTTCATTAATTCAACACTCCTACAACGATATATGGTTTATCTTCTTATTATAATTTTCATTATAATAAAGTATATTTAATGCAATGCTAATAGACATAACCTTTATCACTGCATAGAATACTATGAAATAATAGGTTGCAAACCAACATGAAAGCATTTACTTCCATTAAGTTCACCGATGTCGTGCAGTAGATGGAAGTATGGACCTTCAGGTGGGTTTGCCAACCACCATTAAAAGGAAAAGAAGATTCTCAAATTGCAGTGTTGCCAGTTTGTGGAGTTTTTACCAAATTTAATGACTTTTTTCGTTGTTGCTCTTAGCGATATTTAAGTATATTTGGCAATTTTCTTTTCGTGGTTAACAAACAGGTCTCAGATCATTTCATTATCAGTTTTAATCTACATATACCTTCCTCCACACCACCAACCTCTCTGCCAGTTTCATTTAGACGATACCTAAGGTCTCTTTCTCGACTTTGCTCTGTGGTATCGTCCTCTCTTCCCTCCCCCACATTTCTCATCATTAGATGTGAATTGAGCCGTGCATATGTTGTTTTCTACCCTAACTACCCTTACGGAAAGAAAATATATTTTATTATATATGAACGGTCAATATATTATAGAATTTTCAGTATATTGGTAATTATATAGAATAATACATTGTGGTAATATATTACAATATACTGAATAATACATCAGGAATTGCCTCTTTCCATATATTGGGAAATATATGTCAACATATACGGTGCTCATATAGTCACATTTATATGGGAATATATATTAGCAATATATGAACACAATTCAAGGTAAATATTTATTTTAATATACTGTATTTTCATATTTGTAAATATATAAATATTGGCTACACATATAATTTAACATATATGCAGTATAATGTCACTTATATACTGTATGTGAACATGTATGCAAAATATATGTATCCAAATATGAGCAAATTTATTGTCATGTATGTGTGAATATACATACTTGCTACATGTACTGCGTTAGGCTAACCGAGACTTATCACAGCACTTACATATTATTGCTTTTTTTTTTATCAAGATTTTTTTTCACACATAACATAACTCAGCATCCAAAATATAACAAAACAAAACAACAGACACATACTCAACATCTCAAAGTCCAGTCAAAAGGGAGGGAGAGAGGGAAGGACAATAAAAACACAGAAGTCACTCCTCCATACAATCACGAATATCCAACAAAAAACACTGCCAAGCATCAATGGTCGAAGGCCTGGCCCCGTTGAGATGGCAGTGAGATCCTCTAGTGGCTCGATGAAGTTACTGCATTTAAAAGCATACTGCTCATCCTGCAGTGTGGAGCTGCTACTGAAGACTGTATGTCCAGAATTGCTCATCAGAGCTGTTTTCTGGGCGTCATATCACAGTATTTATAGGCTCACATTCATAATTTACCTTTGTGAAGTTTTGGCTGTTTTCCCTGCAGTTCTGAGCATTACTATTTACAAGACTTGTCTGTATTAGTTCTTACAACTCTTGCTTAGTTTAATTCCTTATTGTAGAAAAAAGGTACAATGCTGCCTTAAATGCTGGACCTCACAAAAAAACAACAACAACACACAAACACACACATATAGCTACATTATGGTAAATGATTACGGTGTTCTTTTTGGGTTAATTATCCCAAAAAATAATTATACAAAAATAACGACTTTATTCAACAATTCTTCTGTGCCATGGCGCTCTGCCATTATGAGAGTATCACGACGTATGCGCTTCAGTGTTGCCAACTAATTTTCAGGGGAAGTTGCTAAAGGAAGGTCAATTTGTTGCTAAGAGTTGTTAAATGACATTGTGATGTCATTGCACGATAACGTCATTACGTAATCAATACACAAACTTGTCACTACATCAAATCTCAGCAAAAATATATTTTATATGTTCATTTATAGATTTTTGTAAAATGATATAAATGCATAATATAATATTAAAATATAAATAACTGTATTTTTTAAAAACAACATTGAATTATTGAACACTTACACATTTTTCAACAATTTATCAGCTAGTAAATGAGTAAAACTATACATTCTGAACAATTATACTTTTAAGCAGTGTATTAGTAGTTACTTAGTATGCTACACTCTAAGAAGAGTCTGTAAAAATAGGGCATAATCTACTATGTTAATATGAAGGAATTTTCCATATTGATTTTTCACAGGTTTTTTACCTGCATTTTAAATTACGCATTGTATTTTGTGTTTTCAGGTTACAGGGTTACAATGGATAACGGATATGTCATGTAAAATTACTAGTACCTTTTCCATTTTTCTAGATATTTTTCTTACAGTGTACTAACTGATCAACAATCGCAGGTACAAGCTAACAAGGTGTATCATAAATGAACAATTATTCAATTATTATTATTATTTTTACAATTGCAAATAGCTAACCTAATTCATGTGATGTGTGTACTGCTAGGCATCTTTGGTTTCCTCTTTTTGTGTAATTTAGATGGAAATTATGTGCCTTTTTATCATTTGAGTCACTTAACAAAAGTTGCTAAAAAATTGCAAAATAAATTTTAAAAATAGCTAAATTTGTTGCTAGGTGCTTTTGGAAGAAAAAGTTGCTAAAAAGTTGCTAAATTTAGCAACAAGTTGGCAACACGGAGCTTGCTTCAGCTTCATGTAAACAACGCATGCGCGTGCTGTCGCATGTGCATGTTAACGTAAGCAGCGGCACCATGCGCATGTGTCGTTTACATGATGCGGAAGCAAACGTATGCATCGTGATCAGTGTTGCCAAGTCCGCGGTTTTCCCGTGGAATTGGGCTACTTTAACACTGTTGCCGCGGGTTGTTTTTCATGTCCGCGGGTTGAAGCGACCCCAATTACGTGATATTTAGCCCCTGGAATGCGAATTTTACCAGGGGAACCCCGCCAAAAAATATAAATTTTACCTCCCAGAGCACAATTTTTACTGGGGGAAACACGATTGGGCTAGTTTTGAGTAGCAATTGGGCGGGTTTTTATGGGGTTAGATCTCTGCCACAATTCTCATATTTTCAGATCTCAGATCATATTTTGAGCAC
The DNA here is from genome assembly GCA_027422415.1 of Schizothorax lantsangensis. Taxonomy (NCBI): domain Eukaryota; kingdom Metazoa; phylum Chordata; class Actinopteri; order Cypriniformes; family Cyprinidae; genus Schizothorax; species Schizothorax lantsangensis. The sequence continues at coordinate 2,906,171 of CM049851.1, read as the reverse complement.
GCAAAAGTGCATTTTGCACGCGCGCGATCTGAGTTTTGTGGAGAAAATGTTCATCTCGCAAAGAAAAAAGTATTTAGAGCGCACTAAAATCAATTTTGCATTTAAAATACGTTTTTGGATGTGTGCAGACCTTATCTTTTGCACGTGCAACGTTTAACTAGCTTGCTCCCTTGATGCCCGCTCTTAGTGCTCTCTAAATGCACGGCTTGCTTGCTCAACACAACATAGCGTTACAATATGCCATAATTCCAGCCAATCAGAGACAAGGCTACTAAATTCTGATTGGCTGCCTTGACAACCAATCACAACATTCCTTGCATTACTGAAGATGACAGCGGAAGATGAAAAATACAGTGCATGCATAATTATTATGCAAGTTGATATTCTGATCATATTTATTTTCCAAGCACATTTTACCAATTTCAAACAACATCAATCTTAAAAACTACTATTAATCTTGTATTTAATCACTTATAACCGATATATAATTGTTCATGAAGGTTGGAAGTGAAAAACGCCTTATATTTAGGTGTGCATAATTATTAAGCAGGTTATCTTCTACAAACTCAGGGTTACAGGATTAGTTTGAGTTGACAAAACCAAACCAGTCCAATCTGCCTTTGTTGGTACCATGATGCTGATAATAAACTTTCTCTGTCAACTCAGGCTTTGAGTTAATGAAGTACGTGCACTTAAAAGTGACATCAGTAGTGAACAGCCAATCACATGCCTTGAAAATGATTCACTCGCGAGAGAGTCAGTGTGATTCACTACCAGAGATTAAAAGACTGAAAAATATGAAGAATTTAAGCACATTTACTCAGCAAGATGAAATGATCTATTCATGAAAGAGGACAACGTCAAGAAAACATCTTGGCATATCAGTGCAAGTAAAAGTTTTGAAGTTAGTTTATAGTTGAAAATATGTAGGCTATAGGTTTAAAAGCACATACTGTATGTAATCATGTTTAAAGCTGTTGATTCTATTTATATATTTATATTAATTTTAAATAAAATCTTAATAATCTAGTTTTTACCTCTCACAGACCAGCAATCTGTTATATTTCTTTAAACAAACGAATGAATATTCATCTATTTATTTCATACATGTGATTTATGTGGTTATCCCAAATGTAAGTGCAAATGTTTTGATTTCTGTGTGCAAACATTTTCACACACAAACAGTTTCTCTGATTGGGTGATCAAATTTTGGCTTTGTTTGCTGTGTTTTATAATTTTAGACTGAATGTGTTATGTTTGATTTGTAAAGCACTTTGGCCAACGTCTGTTGTTTTTAAATGTGCTATATAAATAAAACAGAATAGAATTGTATTGTAGATTTGTTTTGTTATCTGGACACTTGTTGTTTAAGGACGCAGCTTCATCAGTTCATGACCTTTACGGCAAAAAGATCCTTAAATATAACTTTACTGAACTAATTCTTAACTAAACACCAAGCATAGACTGTAATTAAGGAAAAGGGTGAGAAATCATAGAGAGAGAAGAGTAGTGAAGGTGTTTCATCACTTACAAACCAGCTTTATCAGTTGATGATGGCCATCGACCCAAAAGAGCCATTAAATATGCTTTTAATGAACTACTAATAGCTGAACATGGAGCTTTAGACAAGAATCGAGAGAAAGAGAGGAGAGATATTCATTAGCAGTGAGTGAAAGAGGAGGAGAGAGAAGAGAAGAAGAGGACTGATGCTGATTCTCTCAGTAGATGCTGCAGCTCTCTGGAGAAGAAATCTCCTCCCGTTAGAGATCTAAAATTCAAGATCCATCATCTGAAAGATCATCCAGCTTCACGGTGAGTGACATTTCATGAATCTGATCACATCTGAGAGCACATGTATTCATTTGTACATTAAATATATGAAACAATTGTATTCATATCTTAATAGTGACATTTTCAGTTGTATATAAAGGTTTTGTCTTTAATAACTGTTTTATTATTTAATATTTTGTATAAATTAAATTTAGTAGTGGAATGGATGTTGCTTATGAAAAAAGGGTAGGTAAAACATAAGCGTTCAGATCTATAAATATCATAGAATTGTGTATCAGGGTTGTTATAGTTGACTAAAATCAAACAAAAAGAAAAACTTTTTTTCACTTGAAATAAAATACACTTGAACTCAAACAAAATAAAATATAATTTATATATATATATATATATATAAAATATATATTTTAGCTATTTTATTTCTCATTTTTATTTAGTTTAACTTTATGTGCCAAAATGACCAAAACTAAAATAAAAAATTATGAACAATATATAGATATTTAAAAAACAAAAGACAATTTAAAAAAATCATAATTAACTCAAATGAAAACACAAAATATAAAAATAAAAACTAATTATTTTAAATATTAATTATATTAATAAAAATTCTTTAAGAAATCTAGATGACGATGATGATGATGGTGTGCATTTTTCTTCATTTTTCTCAAACTTTCTCCAGGCTGTTTGTTGAGATGGCTATAATGGGAATATCTTGAGAAACACCACGATGGATAACAGCACCTCAATGCATCCGGACAGAAACTCCAGCGACGGTCAGACTCTGAGCACGATGCCGGAGAACTCTCTGGAGATCCAGGTGGTCACCATCTCTCTGTCTCTGCTCATCTGCGGCGTGGGGATCGCTGGGAACGTCATGGTGGTTCTGGTGGTGATCCGTAGCAAACACATGATGACTGCCACCAACTGCTACCTGGTGAGTTTAGCCATGGCCGATCTGACCGTGCTTTTGGCCGCTGGTTTACCGAACATCTCAGAGGTTGTGGCTTCATGGATCTACGGCTACGCTGGCTGCGTTTGCATCACTTACCTGCAGTACCTGGGCATCAACGTCTCCTCCTGCTCCATCATGGCCTTCACCGTCGAGCGCTACATCGCCATCTGCCACTCCATCAAAGCCCAGCTCATCTGCACCGTATCAAGAGCCAAGAAGATCATCGCCTGCGTCTGGATCTTCACCTCTCTCTACTGCATCATGTGGTTCTTCCTCGTGGACACTAATGAGACGGTTTATTCTAACGGCGTTGTGGTCCGCTGCGGCTATCGGGTGTCCAGGAACCTCTATATGCCCATCTACTTCCTGGACTTCACGCTGTTCTATGTGGTTCCTCTCATCGTGGCTTTGGTTCTGTACGGTCTGATCACCAGGATCTTGTTTCGAGACCCGCTGCCATCTAATCTGTCCGAGCAGAGGCTCTCTGTCCATCAGGGCCGGCGGCAGAGCTCTGTGAAAGTGTCCTGTAGAGCAGCATCATCCAGAAAACAGGTGCGCTCTGTCTGTCAATCATGTACATTCTAGAAAATATGAAGAAACAAACAAAAAAAAAAAAGTCATATATGTCTATGCAATTCATTTAAAAATATAAAGAAAATGTATTTATTTATTATGCGTAATTTATGAAGAAAGAAAAAATTATATATTTATGTATTTATTTGTTTGTCCTCCAATGTAACTTATAGTGAAGAAAGAAAATATATATATATATATATTCATACAGATATATCAGCTTTATTTAGGTTCATGTAGTTCTAGATAAGAGTTTACATTATTTTTTATTTTCATATTTGTTATTTAATTTTTTAATTTTAATTACATTTTTGTTAAAGTTTTAGTATTTTTTTTAGTTTCGCCATTTTTATTAGTTTTTTATGTCTATATAGTGTTTTTAAGTATTTTCTATTTCAGATTTATTTTAGTTAAACTAAATAAAAATGAGAGGTGTTTTTTTGGGAACTAGTTGAACTAAAATACGTTTAAGTTTTTTATATTTTATTTCAAGTAACATTATTTATGGTTTTAGTTGACTGTAATAATGCATGCAATTCATAGAAAATATTTTTTTAAATTATTAATGCATGTTTATTTATATATCTAATACAAATATAACCAGAAAACACAAATTTCTTCAATTCTCAATGCTAACCTTTAACTGTCAGTAGGACACAGATCCTGAATTTGTTGTTTGTGATTGTTTATGATCCATAATTACAGTACAAACTGTTGTTTTTTGTGAGATGATGTTGTGTATCATCATATATCAATTATAATCAGTAATATAATGTGTAAGCAGGAGTGTTTCTGAGACAGTGACATGTAGACAGTCGTTTTGCCTGACAGATAAAAATAGGCCGATATTAGAGGAGGGATCTGAGCCTCTTTTTTTACGAGGCCAGAATATCACAGAGACTCCAAACAACCATCAAGAACTTTCTAGCATCATGGTGCAATTTGCATGTTTTGAGTATCAAAGCATTTCTTCAGAAAGTGTAAATATTATGCAATCATGTGCAATGTGCTCTGCCTATGAATGTAAATACACACACAAAAAAAGGAAAGCAGCTCATATTTCCATTTTTCTCTAAGTAGCAACTTCTGTCTGTATTGAAACAATCTCTATTGTATAATGCATTATAGAAATAAAGCTGACTTGACTTGTATTGCAGGTCACAAAGATGCTGGCGGTGGTGGTGGTTCTGTTCGCTCTTCTCTGGATGCCGTATCGGACTCTAGTGGTTGTGAATTCATTCATGGATCCGCCGTATCTCGACACCTGGTTCCTGCTCTTCTGCCGCATGTGCATTTACACCAACAGCGCCGTCAACCCCATCATCTACAACGCCATGTCGCAGAAGTTTCGCGCTGCTTTTAAGAGGCTCTGTGACTGTAAACGCAGGTCAGATCAGAGCCGAATGAGCAAAAGCACTGTAAGTGTTTACTACAGCGTCATAAAAGACTTCTCCAGTGAAAACAGTATGAAGAAACACAACAGTATGAAAACAGATACGTTTAGTCCTGCTTGATCTGGAAACATTAAAGGAATAGTTTAGTCAAAAATGAAAAAGTGCTGAAAATGTGCTCATCCTCAGGCCATCCAAGATTAGGATGAGTTTGTTTCTTCATCATATTTGGAGGAATGTAGCATCACATCACTGTCTTAGCAATGGATGCTCTGCAGTGAATGGGTGCCGTCAGAATGAGAGTCCAAACAGCTGATAAAAACATTACAATAACTTCAAACCATTGCTTCTAAATATGAGTCCATAATCCATAACGCTTCCTCCAGTGAAAAAGTCCATCTCATGTTGTCTCTCACATCAAAATCCAGCCACAGATTTGTTTAGAGCTGTTTTGGCTTGTAAAGTTTCCCGATTCAGACCAAACCACTTTATCACTAAACCTTAAAAATGTCTTGTTTCATCTTTTGTCTTCTCCAGATGTTAACTGATGGACTGGAGTGGTGTGGATTATTGTGATGTTTTTATCATCTGTTTGGACTCTCATTCTGACGGCACCCATTCACTGCAGAGCATCCATTGCTGAGACACTGATGCAATGCTACATTTCTCCAAACTCATCCTAATCTTAGACGACCTGAAGGCAAGGAGATTTTCAGTTTTAGGTGAACTATTTCTTTAATGTCAGAGTCTCTAATTAATGAAAAATGAAAAGAAATGATGCAGTTCTTGAATGATTTGGCTAAAAGTGAGCTGAACTGTTTACTTTGAAATTAACTTTAATTTCACAAATTGTTAGTACATTTGCAAGTAATTGCAAAGAAACAGCAAGTAACACATTGAAATGTAACATTTTGTAAACTTAAATAGTTTTTTTTTTTTGGAAAACATACTCCAATAACCTTTGTTTTCTTTACATATATTATTTTATAAATAATTTTCTAATATATTTGTGTTTAAACACTGGTGGTATCACAATAATATTACAGTTTAATACCGTTTTTGGCATATAAATGGTCACACACCACTGTAGTTGTAGTGTTCACTAGTGAGTAGATCGTAAATTTGGATTGTTTTGTGCTGATAAATAATTCAATTATTTAACATTTTGTGTGTCAGCATGCCTCTATGTTAAATAAAGTATAAGTAGAAATAAAATGTTCAAAGGGACCATGTACAGTTTGAGGAACCAAACTTTCATTCAACTTCTAAAATAATCATTGTAAAACTGTGAAAACATACTGTAACTTTTAGAACTCAAAACTCTCTCCAGACCAAAAAATACAATGTTAAAGGTTTTTTTTCTTAAGTCTCATAATTCCTTTTATGGTTCTTACAATTAAGTTACAGAACATCAGAACTGGTCGTACAGAAAATGAGATTTTTGAACTGAGGAGGATGCTTTGGGTTACGAAATGTTGTACATTCAAAACTTAACATTTTTAATGCTCTAATAAACTTTAAGAAACATTTAATCCCTCATGATATGAACCCTTTATCAATTATTATTATGAACCTGACAAGCTAAAATCCAGAATGGGTTATTAAAACTTAAATGTTAAATGAAGTACAATAAGATATTTAGAAAAATGTATTTAACTTATTTCAGCTAGTTGTTAAGGAAATAAAATGGATTTTTAACTGATATAAAAATTAATAAAAACTATATCCTAGAGAGATTAAAAACAAACTAATAAAAAAGATAAAAGCATACAACAAAATTACTAAAAATTGAACTACAATTAAAACAAATACTGATAATAAAAATAAAAACTATAACAGCATCTCAGTGATACTAAAAGAAGTCTCTTATATTCTGGTCTGTAGCTATGGCTGTTTATTGAATTTGCTCTTCAATCTCTCTTTTGTTGTATCTGATGGGGAAAAGTTATTGAACACTGTAATTTTCATCTAAATGTACTGATATAAAAAAGTTTTTTTAAAAGTTGAGAAAATAAATTTAGCCTGTGTTTCATATCTGCTTGCGTCCTCTACCTGTTTTCATCTGTCATTCTGCTTCATTGTAGGTTTTCATTCCTGACAGTCGGCAGGTAAAAATAGCTGTTTCATCATTTCCAGCAGGAATAAAAGCACACGTGTGTCTCTCCATCCACCGTTTCTGATCAAACACATCTACAGGTCACATTTCTCTGAACTGAATCTCTGTCAGTATCTGTTATTTCCACTTTGACTCACCGTCTTCTTCTGTTCTATTTTTAGTTGTTTTGTTCACTTGATTTTTAGCTATTTTAGTTTATGCTTTCATTTTTTTTTCTCACTGTTTCAGATCAGGAATGGTTATTCACAAATAACACGCTTATTTACCCAGAATTCACTTTTTACTTTTTACTTACACTAAATGTTTCAAAGGTTGCAACAGTCAAACTTAAGCCTGGTAAACCCCGAAACAATACTGACTTTCTGTCTTCCATTGATCTTTTCTTCCTCTATGGATATCTCAGAAAACAAGTGTACAGTACTGTTCAAAAGTTTGGGGTCAGTAAGATTGTTTTTGTTTGTTTTTGAAAGAAGTCTCTTCTGCTCCCCAAAGATGCATTTATTTGACCAAACATGATTGTCACATGATCTTCAGAAATCATTCTAATATGCTGATTTACTGCTCAAGAAACATTTCTGATTATTATCAATGTTGAAAACAGTTGTGCTGCCCAATATTTTTGTGAAAATGGTGATACTTTTTATTTTTCAGGATTCACAGGTGAATAGGAAGTTCAATAGAACAGCATTTATTTGAAATAGAAATCTTTTGTTATATTATAAATGTCTTTATTGCCACTTTCAATCAATTTAATGCATGCTTGATGAATAATAAATGTATTAATAAAAAAAAAAATCTTACTAACCCTAAACTGATTACTCAGTGTAGATATTCAGTATAGATGCTAATTTTGGTTTATTTATATTTTACATTTAAATTTATACATTAAGCAGATGCTTTTATTCAAAATGACTTACAAAAACAATTCATAAAACACACACACACACACACACACACACACACACACACACACACACACACACACACACACACACACACACACACACACACACACACACACACACACACACACACACACACACACACACAGACAAAGAGAGAGCTACTTTGTTAGAGTCCACATGCAATCAAAACTGACCCCATTTGCTTTAAATGCAATTCATTAACAAAGTTTGTCTTTAGAGTCTTTAATCAAAATCTAATAATTTGCTCCTCTGAAATTACAGTTCAAGAATGGCTGATGGCTGGTTTTATGGCTGACTGAACCTGTGTGTGTGTGTGTGAGAAAGAGAGATGTGTCAGTTTGACAATCAGCACACGTCACACCTGCAGAAGAGCACTAATAAAGCTCGGTCCTGTCAGCCGTCTCATAGCAACCGCATCCTCACGCCATTATGATGGAGCCATTAAAGAGCCAAACAAAGAGACCAAAACAGAAACTCAGAGGAGCTGCATTGAAAGACACCAGGATGTTAATGGAGAACAACAATTAAGTGCAAGATGATAATGAAGATGATTCTGTAACTATATCCTGGAGTCAAACTGAACAAATCAGAGAGCATTAAAAACACCAGCATTATTCTGCTGTTCCACAGATTAAAACCATGAAAATAGTTAGTTCATTTAATAAATGAACGTGTTTAGCAACTGTAATGTCCTACCTAAATTAAACCGCTTCTAAAATGCATGTTAAAACAAAATGAACTGTGGTCGGTCACTTTAATTCAAATGGCTTGAATGCTAAAAAGATTGTGAGTAGTCATCTACTACTTTTTCAGTGTTTTTTTTTTATAATTATTTTCTGATGAACTTTTTAGACAATTGATGGACAGTTAATGCAATCTTTGGGCAGTTAATGTCAATATTTTTACACATTATATATGTAAATGTATATATGTCTTTTTATTTCAAGGCTTCGGCTGTAGTTTTATAAGCATATCTATGATATTCTCTGTATCGCTCATCTCTATTAGAGATCACAGTCTGGTCTTGGTGGATAAATATGGTCTTCTGAAGGATACGATCTTAATGGCTTTGAGATGCATTTATCTCGATGTATTTTGCTTCTAATGTGATGTTCCTTATATATGTGGTGCTTTCATTCACAGGATCATCTCCTGACCTGCTATTTCCCTTGTTTTTGATTTGAGTGAAATGTCATGGAAGCTAAATGTATGGTGGCCGAGAGAGCTCAACACGCTGCGACTTCAGAAAACACATGCAAACACAGCAGGTGGTGCAAATGCTCACAACACAACCAAATACATTTTATTTGCAGTGCGTTTCTTTGTTTGGTTGTGTTGTGAGCATTTGCAGCACCTGCTGTCAAACTGATGAAGATGTTTTCTTGATTTGCTGGTGCTTGTCAAATTGACGAAAGTTATTTTCTTAATTTGCTGGCGTTTTTTTTCTACTTGCACTGCGTTTCTTTTTTGGTTGTGTTGTGGGCATTTGCAGCGTGTGCGTTGTAAAATTGAGGAAGTTGTTTTCTTAATTTGCAGGTGTTTTTTCTATTTGCAGCGCGTTGAGCTCTCTCGGCCACCGTATAAATGATCCACATTATGTTGCAACTTCAACATCAATGCGTTTAATCACAGGAATCCCAAACAGTTTCCTATAAATTACACTAAAACCATAAAAAAATGCATTATTAAATAAAGTCATCAATTTATCTCCTTTTCAACTGAAGCAATTTATCATCCACCATAACATAAACTTTAAATTACAGACTTATTCTCTCTGCTGACTGGGTATTTTTATTAGCCTATACATGCTGCGAGAAGTCCAGTTTATTAATTTAGCGTAATATCGTACAATAATTTATATTTGAAAATACATAAATTAATACTTAACCAAAAAATAAGGACGTTCACTCATCCTCATGACATGTTGGATCAGTTTGTTTTTGCTTATTCATTCTTTCATTAAAGCGGTGATATGGTGATATGGCTGGATGAAGTTACTGTGTTTAAATACATGACCTGTGCAGCGTGGAGAAGATGAACATGTCTTAATCCTCAAGCCATCTGAGATTAGGATGAGTTTGTTTCTTCATTAGATTTGGAGAAATGTAGCATTACATCACTGTCTCAGCAATGGATCCTCTGCAGTGAATGGGTGCCGTCAGAATGCCCTTACGAAAAAGAAGTTTATTCAAGTGTGCTATTAGTATACTTCTTTTAAACTAAAAAACAGGAAAGTATACTTTGTCTACTTTTTATGTACTTCTCAGAAATGGGCTTTATGTACTTCTCAGAAATATACTTAAAATGACATTTAAGTATACTTGACTCATACTTAGAAAAAGTCTAAATATATTTGAGCTATACTTGTGCTCCTAGAATCTAGGACTTCCTCCTAGAAACTTGTGTTTTCATTGTTATACGGTAGGAGGCGCTAGTACACATCTTCTGAACAGAATTTACAAAAAAACACAAGCGAAGAAGAAACTGAAACAACAGATGCTTCCACATATAATCTAATACCATCATCAGACATAAAACAGCATCAAATCTGTGTAACGTTATGGAATAAAATGATGACCAATGAAGAGGTAATAATGACTGTCAAGCTTTGGGGTGTTGATCGACTGCATCTATGTTTTGATTATCATTCTGAATCCAATTCATAGTCTTTTTTTCAGCTTTTTGTTCAAAATGTTGTTTATTTCTTTATTTTTATTAATGAAACTTACCCACATTCAAATGCATGAAGCTAGAATGAAATGTTTTTGTTTACAAGCAGAAACCCTGTTCTTTCTTTTGATGTTTTGTATGTTCAGATATTCATATAACAAAATATATACAAATTAATACCTAAATAGGGACATAGTAGTATACTTCAAGTCAAGTCAAGTCAAGTTGAGCTTTATTGTCATTCCGCTGCATGTGGGGACATGCAGTGGAACGAAATGTCGTGCCTCACAGGACCACGGTGCTACATAAATACAGACATACAACAATGAAGTAAAACACTATAAACCTATACACAAAACTAACCTACTGACAGATTTGACTAGGTATACTATATATAAATGTTTACCCTATACAACTAGAGATAAAGATAGAAAATACAAACTATACAAACTGTTTACCCTAAATGTTTATCCTATACAACTAAAGATAAAGATAAAAAATACAAACTATACAAACTATGCGAATGCTTCACATAAATACTGTACATGTGCAGAGAGAAACATTGGGAGTCAGCAGCTGGCTGGGGAACAGTACAAGATGATTTGTAGTGGTGCATGAGCATGTAAACATGCATATATTGCCGAGTCTTTTGTGGGATTGTGTACATAGCAGTGTTAGGAAAAGTGTCTAGTGCATAGAGGAGAGTGTGTTACTACAGGTGGTTTGTACAGGCCCACTCACCTGTGTGTAGCACACTTGGATTGCACAGAAAAAAAAAAAAAAAAAAAAAAAAAAAACAGTTTACAGTTTTTTCTTTGGTGTGGTAAGGTTGGGGGATGTTTGGAGAGGGGGGGGGGGGGGGGGGGGGGGGGTGGTCCATGTTTCAGGAGGTAGGGGGTTGCATGGGGTTTCAGAGGGAGGCGGGGTGATCTGAGTTCAGGGCTCTCACAGCCAGGGGGAAAAAGCTGTTGAGCAGTCTGGCGGAGCGGGCTCTGATGCTCCGGTACCGTCTTCCTGATGGTAGGAGCTGGAAGAGACTGTGGGAGGGGTGGGTGGGGTCCTTCACGATGCTGTTGGTTTTGCTGGAGCATCGTGCAAGGAACATGTCCAGGATGGATGGGAGAGGGGCACCGATGATCTTTGCAGCCGTGTTCACTGTCCGCTGGAGGGTCTTGCGGTCAGCAGCACTGCAGTTCCCGTACCAGACAGTGATGCAGCTGGTCAGCACACTCTCAATGGTGCCCCTGTAGAATGTGGTGAGGATGGGTGGTGGGAGACTTGCTCTTTTCAGCCGGCGGAGAAAGTGTAGGCGCTGTTGTGCCTTCTTGGAGAGTGACATGGTGTTGGTGGTCCAGGTGAGATCCTCTGCGATGTGCACCCCCAGGAATTTAGTGCTGCTGACTCTCTCCACAGTCGAACTGTCGATGGTCAGTGGGGGGTGGTCAACGGAGTTTCTCCTGAAGTCCATCACAACCTCCTTTGTCTTCTCCACATTGAGGGACAGATTGTTAGTGCCACACCATTCCGCCAGCTGTGTCACCTCCTCTCTGTAGTGCGTTTCATCGTTGTTGCTGATGAGACCTACCACTGTTGTGTCATCAGCAAACTTGATGATGTGGTTGGAGCTGAACTTGGCAGTGCAGTCGTGGGTCAGCAGCGTGAAGAGCAGCGGGCTGAGCACACAGCCTTGTGGGGCACCTGTGCTCAGTGTGGTAGTGCTCGAGGTGTTGTGGCCGACACGGACTGACTGAGGTCTTCCGGTTAGAAAGTCCAGGATCCAATTGCAAAGGGAATTGTTAAGGCCCAGCAGGTTTAGTTTATTTATGAGCTGTTGTGGGATAATTGTGTTGAATGCTGAGCTGAAGTCGATGAACAGCATTCTAACGTAGGAGTCTTTATTTTCTAGGTGGGTAAGAGCCAGGTGGAGGGTGGAGGAGATTGCATCGTCCGTAGAGCGGTTTGGACGGTATGCAAACTGCAGCGGGTCAAGTGTGTTGGGGAGGCTGTTTTTGATGTTGTGCATGACTAACCTCTCAAAGCACTTCATCATGATTGGAGTCAGTGCTATGGGACGGTAGTCGTTTAGGCAGGACACAGGTGATTTCTTTGGTACCGGTATGATTGTTGTGGATTTGAGACATGTGGGGACGACTGCCTGGCTCAGCGAGGTGTTGAAGATATCTGTTAGGACATCCGTCAGCTGTGCAGCACAGTCTTTCAGTACACGGCCAGGTATGTTGTCAGGACCCGCAGCCTTGCGTGGGTTAATCCTAGATAGGGTCTTCCTTACGTCGGCTGGAGACAGACAAAGCGCCCGGTCGTTGGGAGGTGTGGGCAGTTTTTGTGCAGGTGTGTCATTCTGCATTTCAAACCGTGAATAAAAGTGGTTGAGTGCATCGGGGAGGGATGTGTCCTCATCACAGGCCTGTGGCGGGGGCTTGTAGTCAGTGATGGTCTGAATGGCTTGCCACAGGCTCCGTGTGTCTCTGCTGTCTGTGAAGTGATTGTTGATTTTTTGAGCATGTGACCGTTTTGCATTTTTGATGCCACAGGACAGATTGGCTCTTGCTGTTTTGAGGGCCGCTTTATCTCCTGATCTGAATGCTTCGTCTCTGGTCTTTAGCAGCCCACGAACCTCTGCTGTCATCCATGGTTTCTGGTTTGCACGTGTGGTGATGGTCTTGGTGACTGTCACATCATCCATGCACTTTTTGATGTAAGCAGTCACAGTTTCAGTGTACTCATGCAGGTCTGTGTGGTTGTTGTAGGTGGCTGCCTCTTTAAACATGTTCCAGTCTGTGCACTGAAAGCAGTCCTGTAGTGTTGAGGTAGCATCATTTGGCCAAATTGTAATGAGTTTTTGAACCGGTTTGGCAAGCTTGAGAAGTGGTCTGTATGCTGGGATTAGCATAACAGAGATGTGATCCGAGTACCCGAGGTGGGGGCGGGGTTCAGCTTTGTATGCGTTTTTCCCTGTTGTATAAACAAAATCCAGTGTATTATTTCCCCTTGTCGCAAAGTTCACATGTTGGTAGAACTTTGGCAAAACTGTCTTTAAGTTTGCGTGGTTAAAGTCACCGGCTATGATGAAAAAGCCGTCGGGGTTATTTGTTTGTTGTTCACTGATGGCGCAATACAGTTCACGAAGCGCGTCCTTAGCGTTTGCACACGGTGGAATGTAAACCGCGGCAATAACAATGGCCGTGAACTCCCGCGGCAGATAGAACGGTCGACACTTCACAAACATAAACTCCACCAGCGATGAACAGTGTTTTGATATTACCGCAGCATTGTTACACCATTCTTTGTTGATATAAACACACAAGCCACCCCCGCGGGTCTTACCAGACAGTGATGAGTCCCTGTCTGCTCGGTAGCAGTTTAATCCGTGTAACTGAATGGCGGAGTCCGGGATGTTGTTGTTTAGCCATGTTTCGGTGAAAACAAACACACAGCAATCCCTTGCCTCATGCTGTGTAGACCGAGTGAGTTGAATTAAGTCCAGTTTGTTTTCCAGAGAGCGAACGTTTGAGAGCATGAGTGTTGGGAGAGCCGGTCTTGTGGGATTAGCCCTTAGCCTGGCTCGTATACCTCCGCGTTTACCGCGCTTCCGTCCTCTCTCACACCGCTTGCGACGCTGCCTTGTGCGGGTAGCGTCAGTAGGCGAGGCCGTGGTCTCGAGGTCCGGCTCCAGCAGTAAACAAAGGCCTCGTAGCTTCTCAGTAGTCGCCTGCGAGAGTTGGTGTTTGTACGCGTTGCCGATGTCCACAAGGCTTCGGCGATCATATATGTGTTTTTCCTTATGAGTTAGCGGTAAATTTAAACTATTTGGAGACGAACAGACGACATTAAAAGACATAAAAGCACCGTCTTTGGGACCTGGAGCAGCCGCTGCGTCAGAACGCGCCGCCATCTTCCTTCCATTTCCATTACTTAAAGTATGATGTGAAGTTCACTTAAAGAAAACTTACAAGTAGCCTATACTTGCATTATAAAACTAGTTTACTGAGACTATACTTCAAAGTGTACTAAAAAAGCTACAAGTATTTAATTAGTAAACTAGTTCACTTTTAGTATAGTTGCAGTACAAGCTAAAAACTTTGATGTAAACTAGTTGTGTACTCAAAGTTTACTACTGTTATACTTAAAGTATACTTAAAAGTATATTTTATATACTAGAAAGTGGGCCAATTTAGTCCCAAGGAGTATTAAAATAGTACACTTACAAGTATACTACGGGGAAGTATACACTTACAAGTATAATACGGGGAAAGCCGATTAGTCACCAGAAGAGAAGGACGGCAGCTCGCGTAAGTTTGTAATACTTTTTCGCAGTTCTGTTGTTTAAATTATTTACTTGCTGCTAGGAAGGAATACTTCGTTTCCTACCTATTTCTATTGTGCATTTTCGTTGAGGTTTATATTTTTGATTGCACTTGCTGGCAATTTGAATAATTTGCACCTCAGCTAAGAACGAGCGTGTGTGATTGTGCGAAGTGTTTAGTTTCGTATCCAGCAATTAGCAGTCCTTTAAGGTTATTGGCTGTGCTGAGCAGAAGCCGGCCTCAGCTTTTTTCACTCTAGTCTCCTAGACCGTATTTATTTGACGTCTGTGCGCTGACGCGGAAGCGTCTGCGGAAGCGTTCAGCCATCGTGCTCAGCCTCCTCGTGTGAAGACCAACGAGTGTAAAGACAGACGACTTCTCCTGCGCGACTTCAACCGAGCAACGACACCGAGCACACACTTAAGTATCATTTCTATCTTCCCTCACACACTCTCCTTCCATATCCTCTATCCCTCCACCTCTATCATGTGTTTCGAAACCATTCCGGTTCTCTCCCAACCACGCTCCAAAATCACACGCAGACGGCAACGTAATCCTGCTAACCTGCGCCCGATCGCTACATCTTCTACTGCACCTCTTTCTTTCTCTGTGGGTCTTTGGAATTGCCAGTCAGCTGTCAACAAAGCTGACTTCATTTCTGCTTTTTCCTTACAATCCACTATCAGCATCTTGGGCTTGACTGAGACCTGGATTCGTCCAGAACACTCCGCTACCCCGGCTGCTCTCTCTCAAAATTTATCTTTCTCTCACACCCCAAGGCAGGTTGGCCGGGGTGGGGGCACTGGTCTGCTCATTTCAAACAATTGGAAATACTCAACCCATTCTCCCCTAGGCAATCACAACTCATTTGAATCTCATGCGATTACTGTAACGGCCCCTATAAAACTCCAGATAGTACTAATCTACCGTCCCCCTGGCCAAACTCTAGCTACCTTCCTAGAGGAGCTGGACGGCATGCTGTCCTCTTTCATGGAGGATGGCACTCCACTCCTAGTCTTTGGCGATTTCAACATTCACCTAGACAGGCCTTATGCTACAGACTTCCATTCACTCCTAGCTTCATTTGATCTCAAACGCCTTACCACTACTAGCACGCACAAATCAGGCAGCCAACTTGATTTAATTTACACACGCAACTGTACTACAGATAACATTCTGGTACAACCACTACATATCTCTGACCATTTCTTCATTACATTTACCTTACATTTTTCTACCCAGGTGCCACCAGCTCCCTTACCGGTTACTTTCAGACGTAATCTACGCTCCCTTTTCCCCCACCCTTCTTTCCTCTGTAGTATCCTCCTCTCTTCCCTCACCTATCCATTTCACATCTCTGGATGTGAATGCAGCTACTGACACTTTATCCTCTACCTTAACCTCTTGTCTAGACGACATTTGTCCTCTCTCCTCCAGGCCAGCACGGGCTACCCCTTCTAACCCCTGGTTATCCGATGTTCTTCGTGAGCATCGGACCACACTCAGAACGGCAGAGAGAAAATGGCGCAAATCAAACGATCCGTCGTCTTTCTCTACTGAAGTCCACACTGCCAAATCCTCACACTTCCACAACAAGATCAACAGTGCTCCAGACATGCGTGATCTCTTCAGAACATTTAATTCTCTCCTCTGTCCCCCTCCACCACCGCCCACCACTTCTATAACAGCTGACGACTTTGCCACTTTTTTCACCGACAAAACTAGAACAATCGGTAACCAGTTCTCAACTCCACACACACAGGACCTCCAACCAACCACATCCACTGCTCAAACTCCCATCTTCTCCTTCTGTCCCCTCACCGAGGCGGAAGTATCCAAACTTCTCCTCTCCTGCCATCCCACAACATGTCCTCTTGACCCAATCCCCTCTCACCTTCTCCAAGCAATCTCTCCCACACTCTTACCGGCACTCACACACATTATCAACACATCTCTCCGCACTGGAATCTTCCCCACAGCGTACAAGCAGGCCCGGGTAACCCCACTGCTCAAAAAACCTACATTAAACACTTCTCTTTTAGAAAACTACAGACCTGTCTCTCTCCTTCCATTCGTAGCGAAAACACTCGAATGAGTTGTCTTCAACCAGCTCTCACTGTTCCTTTCACAGTACAACAAACTGGATGATAAACAGTCAGGTTTCAGGAGTGGCCATTCAACAGAGACTGCGCTACTCTCAGTCACTGAAGCCCTAAGAGTCGCAAAGGCCAATTCCAAATCATCAGTCCTCATTCTGCTCGATCTTTCTGCTGCTTTTGACACTGTTAATCATCAGATCCTCCTGTCCACCCTCTCATCGCTGGGCATCACTGGGATTCCACTTCGCTGGTTTGAATCCTATCTCACCGGTAGGTCCTTCAGGGTGGCCTGGGGTGGGGAGGTATCCAAAGCACATCAACTGGTCACTGGGGTTCCTCAGGGATCGGTTCTTGGACCCCTCCTCTTCTCAACATACACTACATCACTGGGACCCATCATACAGGCACATGGCTTCTCCTACCATTGCTACGCCGATGACACACAGCTCTATCGCTCTTTTCAACCAGATGATACAACGGTAGCTGCACGGATCTCAGGCTGCCTGGCGGACATCTCGGCATGGATGAAAGAACATCACCTACAGCTCAACCTGGCAAAGACTGAGCTACTTGTCGTCCCTGCCACTCCGACTCTACAGCATGACTTCTCGATTCAATTAGGCACATCAATAATTACCCCATCAACTTCGGTCAGAAATCTTGGTGTAATCTTTGATGACCAGCTGACCTTCAAAGAGCACATTGCAAAGACTGCTCGATCTTGCAGGTTTGCGCTACACAACATCAGAAAAATCAGGCCCTTCCTGACAGAGCATGCTGCGCAACTTCTTGTCCAGGCCCTTGTCATTTCTAGGCTGGACTACTGCAATGCCCTTCTGGCTGGTCTTCCATCAAACACAATCAAACCTCTACAAATGATTCAGAATGCAGCGGCACGACTGGTCTTCAATGAGCCCAAAAGAACCCATGTTACACCTCTCTTCATCTCACTGCACTGGCTACCAGTGGCAGCTCGCATCAAGTTCAAGACACTGATGCTTGCATACAGAACGACCACAGGCTCAGCACCCTCCTACTTCCACGCACTATTACAAATCTACATCCCCTCCAGAAGTCTGAGATCTGCTAGTGAGCGACGCCTTGTGGTACCATCACAGAGAGGCTCAAAATCACTCTCCAGAACATTCTCATTCACCATTCCTGGATGGTGGAATAATCTTCCCACCCCTATCCGGAATGCTGGATCCCTGTCAATCTTCAAGCAACAACTGAAGACTCATCTCTTTCGGTACTACTTGACTTCATCCTAAACTTTAAAAAAAAAAAAAAAAAAAAAAAATTCCCTTTATCTTTCTCTCCTTCCCTTGCTAGCTTGTACTTATTTGAACAATGACTGAGACTTGGTGTTACGAGCACTTCCTCTGTCTGATTGCCTCTTCATGATGAATCACTTTATGTACTCCCCAATTGTAAGTCGCTTTGGATAAAAGCGTCTGCCAAATGACTAAATGTAAATGTAAATGTACTACTAGTACACTGATATTTGTAGACTTACTACATAAAGTTTACTTAAAAATATACTTGAACTTTACTTAAGTATACTTAATAAAATAAACATGAAGTATATACTACTTTTTGGTAAGGGTGAGAGTCCAAACAGTTGATAAAAACATCACAATAATCCACACCACTCCAGTCCATCAATTAATGTCTTGAGACCCAATATACTTTAAGAATAGCCCAACAAGAGATCAAATATGTTTTTACTCAGATTTGGGTACAGTAACCAACCCAACGTTTTTTAGAGTGTAGGAAAATATAACCAAGCACTATAGAATACCCTTAGTTTGTGTGTTTCCTGGTAGCTAAATTTCACATAAACTAAAATGACTGGCTCAACATCTTTTCTTTATTCAAAGTTGTTCTAGAGACGAGTATATGGAAACTATGAACAGTTCTGTAAGCAGTGAAAACTGCAGCTCCTATGTGTCCTCTTAAGGTGTACATTTATTATTATAATATTTATTATTTATTTTTGTTAACCTGACAATACATTTGTTTCTTTCTTTCTTTGCCTCATAGATAGGCCTTCTGCTTATCAATAATGAAAATAAATAACTTTTAAGCTGATTCTCAAATGTTACCCAGCTAAAGCTTTTCTTAAGAAATACAAGTCGGACATTGAAGTAAGTTGCTGTTTTTGTCACTCTTGTGAGGAAGACTTCATTCACTTGTTTTGGCAATGATCCCACACTCAACAATTTTGGTCAGATTAATGTTCATCCAGTTTTGTTTTGTAAGTGACTTCTCTTTTTGTTTTAAATATGTTTTCTTTGATTGTTTGGCCACTTAAAAGAAGATAGTCCAGGAAAATAATATATAATAAATGTGTGTTTCCTGTTAGCCAAATTTCATACACAAACAAAAATGTACTGGCTCCAAACCTCTCTTTTCTTTATACAAAGTTGATTTAGAGATATATGTGGAAACTATCCAACATTTAATTAATCCAAAAGCAATGAAAACTGTATCTCTTTATTCATCCTTTGTCTCCTTTTGAGATGTAAATCAGCGTAAATGACTTGTTTGTCGTTTGTTCGTCTTCAGCCATGTTTACACGACACTCTCAGTGCTACTACTGGCTCAGCTCCATAGTTTTATCATTTTTTTCTGAAATAAGCGCAAAAATATGACGTTTACAAATAAAATATCCATAGCCCTATATTTCCATCCCGAAGATACTTACCACGTCGAAGACATTCAACACAAATCTACGAAGATATTTGGGTGAGTTACCTGATGTAAACACTCCATTAATATGATGAGCTGCACCTCGAGGCATGTTAGATGGGAAGAAAAGTGCATTATGATCGAGTTTGTAGCTTAATTCACTCTAATTGGCATAGTTTGACCACAATTCAGTTGGTGACAGTTCAAGGAAATAAATTGAAGTGAATGTTAAATTTATCAGTATATGCAATAAACTTTTGAGAAATAATTATTGTATCGGATTGTAGAGTAAGACAGATGAAACAGATGAAATGTGTTAAAGATTGATGAGAATGATTGAGTTGTGTAGTGTTTTGTTCCAGTGATCTGGTGTTGGTCAGATGTACAGTGCTGTCTGTTCATTCTCTCTTCTTCTGCTCTGCAGGATCTGCTCATGATTACTGTGTCTAATCTGAGATCTGAGTAAGTTTGGTGATCGTATCCCGGAGGCTCAGTTCTACCTGGCTGAGAGGTTCTGTGCACAGGTATCTGTACTAACACGGATCAGTTCACCTAAACATGCATATCATGACAGAATGAAATGGGTGGTCAGACAGTGGTTTTATTCAGAAAGTTTTTTAAAGGACATGTTTAGTAAAGTGGGGAAACTTAGAATTGTTTTAGAAGTGCAACTCAAAAAATATTTTGGTATGTAAATGTTTTAATTTAATTTACCTGCCTTTAATCTAACTTTTAATATGTTTATTAATTTATTTATATACTTATTTTTAAATAAATACTTATTTCAAAATCAATTTAAAAAAAAAGTCAAAATAACAAATTGACTAACAAATAAATCAAAAGAACATGTTTTAATCTTTTTTTTTCATCTAATTATTTTATTTTTCAATATGTAAATCAATGATCCCATGTGGATCATAATCATCATTCTATTTTGATCATAATGTGTTTTTAAATGTAAATTAATCTGATCTCTGATATCTGGTGTGTCTGTTCTTAATCTCCCTTTAAATGTTTATTAATTTGTTTATACACGTTTTGCATAGATTTTACTCTGTAATTGTAATGAAAATAGAATGTTTTAAAGATCTTAAATTTTTTATATAATTATTTGTTCTATTTGTTTATCTTTAATCTCATTTTAAACTTGTTTGTTAATTTGTTACTTATGTTATATTTTATATGAATGGTTTGGTTAGCATGATCTATGGCAGATTTTTCTTTGTGTCTGGGCAACAATTCAATAAACAAGATATAAATATTAAGTAATTTAAATTGTAGAGACAATATTGTCTTTTTTGCTCCGTTTCACCAAAGAAAAAGGTTCCAAACAAATCCATGATGTGTGTCTCT
Source organism: Schizothorax lantsangensis (assembly GCA_027422415.1). Lineage (NCBI taxonomy): Eukaryota > Metazoa > Chordata > Actinopteri > Cypriniformes > Cyprinidae > Schizothorax > Schizothorax lantsangensis. The sequence goes on along the minus strand of CM049851.1, from coordinate 2,885,287 downwards.
GCAGCAACATACAGCGCTGTTTCATTACTGAATGAATCTGGTGAGTCAGTGATTCATAAAAACTCATTTTCTTCCTTCCTGAATGAATCATTCGTTTTGAAAGAATGGATTGAATAAATCACTCACTTATTAAATAAATTACTCACACATAACTTCTATTTTTAAAAAAAATTATATATTTCTAGATTCCAGTTTTTATATTTATATCTATATATAAATAACACTACATTATTCATGCAGTTTGTAATGCAGTATACATGCATGTATAAGTGCTAGAAATAAAAAAATAAAAAAGTATCATGTTTAATTAGGCCTATACTTGGCTTTTTAATTTTTTTTAATAAAGCCTCTTAGGCAATGTTGCTTTTAAACACACACACACACACACACACACACACACACACACACATACACACACACACATATATGTAGCCGGAAGCAACCGTTTTGAAGTTGAAAACAATGGATTAGTTTCTTATAAAATATGCATCTGAATTTCTGTCCTTTGGTGTGAGTGGATGTTCATTTTGTCTCCAGAAGCTACATCTTTGTGGTTGGAAGACAACAGCACCAACACTTAAGTAAGTGTCTGAGTCTGACCGGTGTATATTGCTGAAAGTCTTAAGTAATGTGCTTTAATAATCTGATTTATTTGTATAGCTCTTTTCACAATGCATATTGTTTCAAAGCAGCTTCACAAAAAGTGTTTCAATGCTACAATCAGGAAGTAATCTGTCAGCAATTAGTGTTTAATAGTGTAATTAAATGCTTCTTTAAAACCGAACTTAAATTCACAGAGTTCAAAGGTCGTTCGCACAGACACAGATCTGTTTATTTGCTTTGCACATTAAAGCGCCTGTGTTTTAGAAGTACAATAAATATCCTCAGACACTAGAGGACGCTGTGACTGTTTATACTGTAGTCACACACACACACACACACACACACACACACACACACACACACACACACACACACAAAACTTCAGCTAGTCGATGAAACCAGTCAAATCAAAACCGTCAGTGATGGCTGTAATTATATTGAATTTTTAGTGTTGTCTAGCACATACAGTATATCAGTGATGCATATCTGATATTTCATATAATTCTTATTTTATTTAACATTTATTCAATTCAACGTGTATTTATTTAAAAAGAACATTTAATTTGATCTCTGAATGTTCAGTTAATAATTTAAAGCTGCTGCTCACAGTGAGATTTTTAATGTCAGTGTCCACTGAAATCAATCAGAGTGGAAATTATTATGATATTTGATGAAGTCAGTGAACAGATTCAGTTTAAGAACACAACTATAAAGTTCACGCAATGCTCTGATGTGTGTGTGAGTTATATCTGAATGAAGGATCACTGATATCATTGTAATATACAGTATCATCGTATCACCCAGCCATAAAACCTGCTTTATGTTGAAGCACAAAGGAATTATTACAGTATGACTTTCTGTACAGCTGCTCTGAAGTATTGTAAAAGAGCTATACAAATAATTTTGACTCGACTAACAACACTGTCCGAGGTTTAGTCCAGTTGTTAGGGTGATCAGTGAGCTTCTTCAGGGAAGTCCTGGTTCAATAATGATTGAAATTACAGTAATGTTACATTTTATATGTTGTAGATGCTCTTTACACATCAATATATATATTTTTTTTATTTATCTCTGGATTGATTGATTTATGTTCATCAAAAAGTAACACAAATTTATTTATAAAATATATACATTTTAAGATTTTTTTTGATAGCAGACTCCAGTAATGTGAATATTTAATGGTGAACATGTTGACCATTAGCATGAGGCATCTTCACCATTGACATCCAGGCAAATATATATATATATCACTCTGTTGGGATCCTGCCGCATGATGTCTTTAAACAAACCTTGAAGGTCCTTGGAAGACAGTTTCTCTGTCGGTATCACTTCACTCATCTGTGCTTACAGTGGTTCAGATCAGTGTGTGAGCGATGCTGAACTCAAGCAGAGAGTGGATAATGGAAAACCAGTCACATGCACTGTTCCAGACCGGCTTTCAGACACACAAAACTTGATGCTTCGGCATTTTCATTGGTGTAGAAGAAATATTGAAACTAACCAACCATTTTTGACAGAAAAGTAAACTATCTTCTTAATTATTGACCATTAACAACTTCTTATATAATGCAGTATCACACTATAGCATGATGTTGTTCTGAATACATCGGTTATGCTCTCTTGCTAGTGTCATATTGCTTAAAAATATAATAATTGTTATTAAAATAACACTAAAATAAGGTCTCATTTGTTATCAAATGATGTTTACAGCACTTATTAATTTTAGTTAAAAAAAATTAAAAAAAATGCATTCATAAATGTTGAAATGAACATTTAATGCAATAGATGCAATATTCATTGTTAATTCATGTTTAGTTAACTAATGTTAAATGAAACCTTATTGTAATATTTCTAAAATTATTTATTATTGCTTTTGTTTTTAATAATGTTTTATAATGATGTGATGTTTTGTAATTTATTACACATTATTACATATCCTATATTTCTATATAAGCATGCTAGGCTTCTCTTTATGGGATTTCTGAGTGGTGGAAGTCACACACGAGGTCATCTGGAAGGAAAATCTGATTTTCTCATGCTGAAACTGCTGCTTCTTTCCATGCTGAGGTAAATAGAGCCACACACACACACACACACACACACACACGCGCGCGCGCGCGCGCAACAGTCAGGCGGCGGAGGATGCGCACAACATGAGCAACAGCCAATAGAGCTCATAGACAGCAGAACACGGTGAATTCCGACTCTCTTCTGCTCGTTTAGCGTCGGGAATGTGATCTAGAAACACTTCGCTTATTCTGGACCAGACCTCCGGTTCATCGCTTCACATCACAGGTGACTGATTCATTTTCCCTCATGTCTGCGTCTGTGCGGAGGTAAAACACGCTCTACCTGATGCGAAATAACACGAATTCGTTTCCATGTGAGATGTCGTGTTCAGAATGAGCCTGGATCAATGACTTCATCATGGCTCATGTGCGTCCCGTTTATTCCTAGAGATCCGTAAGAGCGCATATTCCCTTATTTCATAATCTAGTAATGAATTCTCGCTTTGCGAAACGCTTTAGTGGAGAAAATCGTCCCGTTTGATTCGGTGTGATGCACTGATGAGATTCTGATGAACGGATCCGATCAAATCCGGAGGAGACGCGGAGCTGGAGCCCATATGGAGAAGAACGAGATCATTTGTTCGTAAATGAAGATGAATCGAGAGCAGAACCGGTTCTTCCACACGCATGCCCGTTTAAACGGACCTCAGACAGATGTTTGGCTAGAACTGGCTTATAATAGACCAGATTTGAGGCCACATGCGATTCTTTCGGGATTGGGTTGCGCTGAGAAGAACACGGGTTTGTTTTGGATTTATGATGAGTTTATCATGTAAATCATCAGAGGTCTGCGGTTATTGATCACTGATACAGGATCTTTCCTTAGGGTTTGTTTAAAGGGCTCACGGGGACCAGGAGGAGAGGGATCTCTCTCTCTCTCTTTCTGTATGAATATGTGTGTTTTCAGTATATCATGTTCACATGCATATGTCTGACATGATTTGCTACAGGTTTTGCTTGTGGCTTCAGTAGATGCAGTTCACAATATTACCTACTGATGGCAAAAGTCAAACTGCGATGAAAACAATTCCTGTAAAAACTATTATGTTTAAAAAAAAACTGCTAGGCTATAAATAATATATGATCTTATAATTATTATGTAAATGCATTTAAAATTATTAAAAAATTATTGACATGCATGCAAATGTTTCACAATGCATAATTTTCCAATTTAAAAAATACAGTTTTATTTTTAAAATATTATAAATTAGATTTAATTAAAAATAAAGCTATTAATTTATTTTCGCATGAAAGCAATCACAGATTTTAAATCAGTGGTGCTACTGCAGCATAATGGCAAAAAAAAAAAGATGTATTATTTAGATATGCATTAGATTTATCTACTGTAGGTATGACACCACTGATGAAACAGCACAGCAGCCAATGATAAATTAATTATTTTTAATGATAATTCTACAACTATATAGTGGGACCTCCAAATAAATGAAGTTTGATTATATATTTTTGGGCTGATTTTCACTCTCTTCTTCTGTCTGTTTCATTACATACACAATAGTATTGCAGACCATGTGGATGCAAAAACTGGCAGTCCTGTCCAAGAGCAGCGTGTTCTCCTTCAACTGGATCTAGAGCAGAAAACTGGACTTCAGGACTGCAGGATTATCTGAGCATCACTAGCAGTGACTGGACTCTGTCTCAGATCATCTATTTTGGATTATTCTGCTGAGGAGGAGTTACTTCGGAGAGCATGATTACTTCCAGAGCTGGAATACTAGAGACTAATCTAGTTTATGTGGGCAAACTCAATTACAGCAGCGAATCCCTCATGTGAACAGAGCAGCGTCTAATTCGTTTTGCTGCAGGACGTGCATTGACTTCTGCAGTTTGTGCGCTCGTTCTTAAGCAAAATCAAGAGTTTTGAATCTTCACAATGCGTTTTCAATAGGAACATTTTCTTGGAACATTTTTCCCTGCATATATTGGGACGAAACCCATTCTGTTTGCTGTTGGTGTGGAGTTGAATGAAATGGCTCGACCCGGCTCTGGGGTTCTGGTGTCGCTGGGAGGCGGATACTCGTCTCAGAGCATGGCTAGGGTGGTGGTTTGGGAATGGATGAATGAACACGGCCGCTGGAGGCCATACAGCGCCGCCGTTTGTCATCACATCGAAAACATCCTGAAGGGAGACGCACGAGGGACCGTCATACTGGGGCAGGTGGATCCGCAGCTCGTACCCTACGTCGTAGACCTGCAGTCCATGCATCAGTTCAGACAAGACACAGGTGAGTCACAGAGACGTGTTGTTTACTTATGTAAAGTGGATTTGAATTGTGAAATGTGAAAATTGGAAATGTGAATCAGTGCATTCAAGTCATGTTGCAAACTTATGAGTTGAATGCACATGAAAGCCTCCACAAATTCAGTGCATTCAAGCCTTCCTGGGAAGTTCGTAATTATCATGTCAGGTGCATTCAAGCAAAGTCTTAAGATATACTAAGACAGTGTGCTCATTTTACTATGGATGGGAGAAAGTGCAACACACAGAATAAGGGTGAATCCCATTTCTCTGTCTTACCCCTTCCCCTTCCCCTACCCCTTCGTCTTACCCCTAGCCCTTGTCCCTCGAAACCGAGTGGTAAGCGCTAGGGGTGAAAACATACCCCTATGAAATGAGACACCACTTGGTTACGGTTACATCATCGTACATCGTCGCTAGCTGGCTGCTACGTCACCAGAGGCGACAAGTGTTGATCACAAACTTCCAAGATGCCGTCTGCAAGTGTGTGTATGTCGATTGCGTGGGTTTTATTAGTGATGTTTTTGCGATTGTTGTGCAAATCAGCGATGTAACGTTAGCGTAGCAAACTAGCGATTTTTTAAAACGTTTCAATTAAGAACATGGTTGCAAATATATATGTACAGTACTGTGTAGAGCACAAAACAAGACTGTCGTAATTTTTAAATCAATTATTTAAGCCGAAAATGGGACTCTCTGGATGATCTGGCCGACATTGTTGCCGGTTGCGCAGTGTGTTCTGGGTACCCCTTGGTTTCAAGTAAGCTCGCGAAAATGCTTGGTTTTAAGGGGTATCTACCACTTCCCCTTAGCCCTACCCCTCGATCAAAACCAGAATTGGGACAGCCCTTACTCTCACGTGAACGCGCAAAACTAAGGGGAAGGGGTAAGACAGAGAAATGGGATTCCCCCTAAACCCTGCCTTCTAAATAATGAAGCAGTTGCCAATATACTGCATTAGTGCCCGCCCACTTTTTCAGTGGCGCTGTGGTTCTGAAATTATTTTTCCTATGGGGATTTTAATAAAGTCTTCTTTAAAGCATTATACTCTATGAACCAAACCAACTAGCTACGGGGAGAGTCACAACATTATAAACTTTGATTTGAAGCAAAAAAGTATTTGAAAAGCAGACAAAAAAGGCAAAGATACAAGACTGTGTAGGCTACTTAACTTAAATGAGGGAAAGAACTACAATCTGAAGCATTGCGAATTATATAATTGAATTTAATATGACAGAGAAAAATAACACTATTAATTTAAAGTTTTTGGTTGTATTTATAGATACATATATATTTTAAGTTTTGCTGCAAAATATGCATAGCTATACAAATATGTAATTGTTTTCAGAGTACAGGGAGATTGTCTTGATTACGTCATTCACAGCGCTTCATTGGAGTGGGCGGGGCTAAAGATCTCTTGCACTTTGCTTAATGCGACTGTCTGATTGGTGGGATTTTCTGCACAGCATCATGGGTAATGGGTTTTTTCATCACAATTTTTTGCTATTTAACATGATTATTTTAAAAAGTTGAATTAATGTGAACAGATGAGTTGAAAAAGCGTGCACAATCGATTAACCTCAGAGCTCACAGAAGGTGTGTCTTTGAAGGTTTATCAGTTATTGTTCAAATTGAATCATTATGCATATTTTATTGTAATAATTGTGCAACTTAGCTATCTTTATATAGATTATATATAATGATTAAATTTACAAAATCTTCAGATATAGAATAAATGCATAAAAAAGCAAAATCACACTTAGTGTGTGCATTCTTTATTAATCATTTTGTAGAAGTAGTCTACAAAAAAAATATTTTTCTGAATTTTTTGTAGAAATGTTACATTGCCATCTTGTTCTGATAAAAGTGACTCACATCTGATGTCATAATTACGACATCCCAACTTGTAAATATGAACTTCCCAAGAGGACAGTAAATGTGTAGACTGCTATATAACCACTTGCTTCAGTTCCCACACATCAAAAGCACACCTTTCAAGGTTAAACGTTCAGCAAAAGTGCATCAGAGGAGAGAATGAACGGATCGTTTGAGAGGCGCACTCGTGTGATAGTGCATGAATGCATGTGTGTGTTTGCGGTATGTTGCATTTGAAATCAACTAGATGAACAAAGACAGCTTGAGGGTTTTTGGACTGTTTGGAAAATCTGTGCAGTTCCTACCAAGAGCAGATACTCTCTGAAGACTCTCTCTGCACACACGCACACGCACACGCACACGCACACACACACACACACACACACACACACACACACACACACGCACACACACGCACACACACATAGATCGGTGCTTCCCCAGGGCTCTCTGTTCGCATGATGCCATTGCCGAAGGCCACTGTTTTCCCTCATGAGAGAACAAATGACCTAAAGGTTCAGGGTTAAATTAGGACACTTGGGATGCTCCATGGAAAACCGAGCTGTGTGTTATTTTGGTGCATGTTTTTGTTCATTACAGCTGAAAATTGACAAATTGACACAACTGAACTTGAAAATGTCCATTTCTATGGCAATAACTTCACTAAAAAGTGTTGCAAAATTCATGTTTTCCTTCAGAATTCGTTGTGTTTGGTTAGACAAACAGATAGTCCCGACCTCAGACTTTCATGGGTTGAGTAAACATTCCTGTATCAAACTTGATCATAGAGAAAGTACTGTAAAGATGGCACACATTAGCTTTGATGTCACTGCCATGTGATCTGGATGCCGCTTGCTTTGAAACCACAATATTACACAGCAAAAGAGTATTTTAGTCTTATTTTTCAATAAATTATCTAAACATTCTTAAATCAAGATACTTGGGAATTAAGATGCAAAATCACATATGATTAGTATTTAAAAAAAGAAAGATTAAAATGAAGTGACTTTATTTTTAAAACAGTAACAGATATCTGACAGTGGGGTAAGAAAAACAAAACTAGTTTTCCCTTTGAATTAAGTTTTTTTTTTTGACCACATTGGCAGAAAACACTTATTACCTCCTCAAATGAATGTTTCTTGATTTAAAAATGTTCAGATACTATTGTAGTTTTTGTTAATATTTTTAATTCGACTTTATATATTTTCTGCTGTCATGTTAATTTTAGTTAAGGTTTTAGTAATTGTGTAGTTTTTTGTTGTTTACATTGTTTTTTTTTTTATTTCAAAAAAGTTTTTTGTCTTGTACTTTAAACAAGACAAAAATACTGAGTAAGAAAATCGTTGTTGTTTTTTTTTTGCAGCGTAGGCTATTAAACTAGTTTAAGATCTTGAATTTTAATGGAATATACTATTAGACAATTTTATTTGCATTTAAGCCTTTGGCAGACACTTTTATCCATTACATTGAGGTGTACATTTTATCAGTTCATTTAACCAGCAAGACTTGTTCAGACAGTTACATTACATTTTGCTGGAAAACAACATAGTGCTAGAACTAGGTAGTATAAACCAGCTTGGACCAGCATGTAAATTCAAAACTGTTCAAAACTGCACTTTTCAGCAGGAAGGTTGTTTAAATGGAAGTACTTCCTCTGTGAATTTAAAAGAGAAACTCTTTCAGACTCTTCTGGATTTTTAGGCCTTCTGGGTAATCCGTAAAACCAGGCTAAACCTAAAATGAGAAATCAACGTCTCTCATGATGACCCCTGACTCTGTGGTTTTACGGCTTCACCAACTTCCAGATGACTCTGAGTGTGTGTGTGTGTGTGGGTGGGTTTACTCACTGTAGTTATACTTGCGGGAAATAAATTGTCCTCAGACATGAGCTAAATCTGACAGAACCTCCCTTTGGGAGTTTTTAAAATTCTAACCATGCAGAAGGTTTTTTTTAATGTGGTTAGTCAGAAGTCATTTTAATGTGCATTATCTATAAACAATACAATACTATTTTAAGTCTTCATTTAAGTACATTTGAATAAGGGTCCTATTATGCTTTTTCTCTTTTCAACTTTAATTAGTGTGTAATGTTAATGTTTGAGCATAAAAAGATCTGCAAGGCTACAAAGCTCAAACTCAAAGTTTTGAGTAGGGCTGCAACAACTAATCGATAATAATCGATAATGAAAATCATCAACAACGAATGTCATTATCGATTAGTCGCATTGTGCACAGAAAACTTCCACCAGTTGCATCAAATTATACCACTGAATAATGCATTTCTATGGATGAATTGAATCTAAATGAATCTAATAGTGGAAGAAACAGAGCGAGCTGCTTCTGGAAAGGTGCGTGATCCAAGCTGCCCAAAACATGCCAGTGCTTTATTTTACCTTCAAACTAATGCATTAGCATAATGTTTAACATGGCTCATCCTGTCAAGCGCTTTGACAGATATGTGTTTAATGTGTGATATGATTCCTCAGCACAAAACTTTCATTTTACCGTTATATCCTTATCTGTAAATGTTACATATTCATGCATGCGTTTCTATTTTGCATGAAGGCCCATCCTGAAAGTCTGCATTAAACTGAATTTACTGAACGAACGGTGGCGCTTCAAACAGACTGAGTGCAGTAGAGAGGGGAGAAATTATTATGCAGCACAAAAATATGAATTTTGCTGAAATATCTATATTATTATTGGATGTTAAATGTAGGTTTAAAAGTCAACATGTAATTCAAGCATTTTTGAATGTGTGTGCGTGTTCATGCAGAACATTCCTCTCATCTGTTAACACTGAGTTTGTGATTTTAATATCATCTTCATTATTATCTCCATTTTTAGTGTAGGGATTTAAACTGTCCTTTGTCCGTTTGTCCATTTAAACTGTGCTTTATAACTATTTTTGCACATAATGTATAGCAAAGATATAGATATATTCACCATACAGAATGTTTATAGCATTCAGTTGCAAGTCTGTTTGAAGGACAGCATTGGGAAACGTGGAATTTGTGTATTTTGTCAGTAAAAAGAAAGGCTCTTTATCCGATTAATCGAAAAAATAACCGGCCAACTAATTGATTATCAAAATAATCATTAGTTGCAGCTCTAGTTATGAGTATAATCAGTTCTCTTAGACTAATTGTAGCTACACTCTCAGAAAAAAGGTACAAACGTTGTCACTGGGACGGGACCCTTTCAAAAGATACCCCTTTGGACCTTATTTAGCCCTAAAGGGTGCATATAAAGACCTTAAAGGTGCATATTTGTACAGAAAGCATACATATTTTAGTACCTATGGTACATAATAGTACTTTTTGAAAAGATACTGCTCCAGTGACAGCTTTTGTACCTATTTTCTGAGAGTGTACTGCATATAGCCTTTATAGGCCCACATGTGTTTGTGTGTGTGTAAAAGTTTGGAGCGCTTGTGTAATATTCTGGATTATATGTATGTATGCATGCTTATTTTAGGTGTCCTGGTTCTTCCAGATGGCGCTCTCTTAATAGACTGTAGAGTTCTGAGATTTATCTGTCAGTGAGTGTGTGTGTGTGTGTAGTGCTGGTGTCCCTCCCTTACTGCTTGGATATGAGTGATTTTCTTTGAGGTTTCCTCATGTGCAGTAAGTATGCAGTATGGGATTGAGTCTAGTAAACAGCAGCTGGTCGCTAAGGTCATACTGACATCCCTCAGCCCTGCAGAGAAAATTACAAGACCAGAATTCCTCGTTTCCTCAGCCTTATTTCATGTGGGATGCAGTTCTTGTCTCTACTGAGATGTTAGGGTGTTGTGACTGGTTGCCAGGGTGTTGCTATGTGGTTGCTAAGGAAGTTTTTGTCATTTTTAATGCTCTTGCTATGGTTTTCAACATTATTTAGACATGTTACTGCGTAGAACAGTATATAGTGTATTCCGACTGGTTGTCTGGGTGTTGCTATGCAGTTGCTGTAGTGCTGTGGATTGTTGCCAGGGTGTTGCTGTGTTGTTTCTAATGTGTTTTTAACCATGTATTTATGCAGTTGCTTGGGTTTTCTAAAAGGTTTTTTATTAAAATTTTTTGCATTTTGTTATGTAGTCACTAAGGGGTTTAGATTGGTTACCAGAGTGTCGCTATGAATTTCCTATGGTGCTGTGAATTGTTTCCAGGGTGTTGCTATGTTGTTTCTAAGGTGTTTTTAACCATGTATTTATGCAGTTGCTAGGGCTTTCTAATTTTTTTTTTAATTTTTTTTTTAGCATTTTGTTATGTAGTGTTTAAATTGGTTACCAGAGTGTCACTATGCAGTTGCTATGGTGCTGTGGATTGTTTCCAGGGTGTTCCTATGTTGTTTCTAAGGTGTTTTTAAGCATGTTTTATGTAGTTGCCAGGGTTTTCTACATTTTTTACTCATGTTTTTATGCAGTTGCTGGGGATTTGTGATTTTCTTAGCATGTATTTTAAGTATATTACTATGCAGTAGCAAGGGTATTCTTATTGTTTACCAAGGTGTTGCTATGGTGGTGCGTATGGTTGCCAGGGCGTTGCTATGTAGATGCTAAGGACTTTTTTGTAATTTTTTATACTGTTGCTATGGTTTTAATTTTTTTTAGCATGTTACTATAGACCAATTTCATGTTAGTAAACATTGTGACGTTTTTCTGTGGGCGGAGCTTAGGTGGTGGCAGAAAGATCCCACTGACCGCTTCACTAACGCTAGCTATGAAGTCTGTTAGCTTGTTTTTTTAACAAGAACTTGAGAAATTCCGATTTTACCTGCATATGTAAGGGCTGCACACTGTCCGGGACGGCGTTATTTCAAAAGGTTAACTTTAACGGACAAAATTGGCCGACCTGTACTCACTCAAATGATGGACGATCTGACAGGATTTCCTCCGGTTGAGTGACTCACATCTAACGTCTATAGTAAAGACAAACTCACCGTGTATCTAGTCATGAAGATGTAATATATATTTCAATTTCAGCAGGCAACTATTTTTACAGCTACATTATTATTCCAGCCACAATTACTCATAACAATGTATATACAATTACACATGATTAAGCATATAAATCGTCAGTTTGTTGTTTTACACACATGCACACAGACATTATTTCATACACGACATAGTGAGATGCATAAGAAATCTTTAGACGCGCCCATAACAACAAAAGACAATACTTTATTGAACCTTTTCTGATAAGAAGTGCAAACGCGAGCTTTTTTGACGATCGATCTGTCCAGTCAACTCGTTTTATCTCTTTTAACCACAGCTGTCGTCGTGTTTTTTTTTGTTGTTTTTTTTCTCATTCTCAATGAAATTCTCAATGAAATTTTTCATTCTCATTCTCTCTTTTGAGTTATATCCCACACATCTGGCTTTTTTTCCCCTCAGAATGGAAAAAACTCGCTATTGTTGAGTTAAATCGAGTTATAAAGTCCGAAATACGAAATATAAAGTTGCATTTGCGAGAAAAAAGTCTCAAAAAATAATTGAGACAAAATAGGTAATGTTAAAAGTAAAATGTTATGTTTAAATAGTATTTCATGCTGTAACTGTAGGGCAAATATAATATATTCCCCATGAACTGTATATGTGAATATTATGTAGACCAATTGTTTAAATCAAATTTATGCTTTAAAAGTAGAGTAATCATAGCAGGTTTCATTCATTAGTCTGTCCGTTTAAACGTCTTGTGTTTAGCTTCAAATGGTGTTTTTGACAACAGTATTCTATAAAAATTATTTGCATTCCGATTCTGACATCCAAAGGCACAACAGTACATTTCATCTCCTTTTCTGTGGATCTTTTCCCGCTTGTTACCGTGCGTTTCTGCCACCACAATGCGCGCGCAGCTGCGAGTGACGTGACTGTGACGTCTACATGAAATTGGTCTATATAGAACAGCATCTAGTGTATTCCGACTGGTTGTTGGGGTGTTGCTATGCAGTTGCTGTAGTGCTGTGGATTGTTGCCAGGGTGTTGCTGTGTTGTTTCTAATGTGTTTTTAACCATGTATTTATGCAGTTGCTAGGGTTTTCTAAATGTTTTTTTGTTTATTTGTTTTTTTGCATTTTGTTATGTAGTCAGTCACTAAGGGGTTTAGACTGGTTACCACAGTGTCACTATGCAGTTGCTATGGTGCTGTGAATTGTTTCCAGGGTGTTGCTATGTTGTTTATAAGGTGTTTTTAAGAATGCTTTAAATGTAGTTGTTAGGGTTTTCTAAATGTTATTTTAGCATGATGCTATTAAGTAGCAAGTGTGTCCTTAGTGATTGCCAGAGTGTTGCTATGCAGTTGCTATGGTGCTGTGGATGGTCGCCAGGGCTTTGATATGCGGTTTCTAAGATTTTTTTTTTTAGCATGCTTTTATGTAATTGCTAGGGATTTTTCATTTTTAGCATGTATTTTTAGCATGTTACTATGCAGTAGCAAGAGTGTTCTTATTGTTTACCAAGGTGCTATGGTGCTGTAGATTGTTCCCAGGGTGTTGCTATGGTTGCAAATTGTTTGTTGTTGTTTTTGCATGTTATTCTGTGGTTAGCTACTTGTTTTTTTTCAGCTGTTTTCTGGTCCAGCATCTGGAAATAGTAAAGTAGCAGCACAGCTCTCTTGATTTGAGGAATCATTTGCGTCTGGACCCGCATGATGAACACACTCGCTGTAACTTTATTACTCGCTGTTAGAGGTTTCATCACATCTCTGATAAGGAATGACTGCTCTGTGTGTGTGTGTGTGTGTGTGTGTGTGTGTGTGTGTGTGTGTGTGTGTGTGTGTGTGTGTGTGTGTGTGTGTGTGTGTGTGTGTGTGTGTGTGTGTGTGTGTGTGTGTGTGTGAATAATGGTAGTGTGAGATGTGATTGTGTGTGTTTGAATGGGGTTTGATCTCTGGCCAGACCGAATTGATCTGTTTGTCTCAGGAGAGAGTCTGTGGTTTTCTGCAGTGCTGTAGACGTCTTCTCTTACACGTCTCACACAGATTTGAAAAGTGACTCTGCAATCATTTGTTTTGTGCAGTTGACTGATGTGAAGTGTGTACTTTACAGCAGGCTAGAAATATGCATTATTGAAGGGCGTGCAGGATCCCCCAGTCAATATTAATATTAATATTAATGTTAAATATCAGCCAATCAATATAAAAAACAGTAGTTGCATAACGTACAACGTTACATTAACGATGGGCAGCATAACTGTAATAATGGTAATATTTCATAACAAATGCAATAAAATAATATGCCATGGCAAACATATTGAAAATTAGCGTGACTAATAGTGTGACTAATTTTTTGTGACTCTAATTCAGTCATAATAGCCTGTGGTCCCTGGTTTGCCAGCCACTCTTGGGTCATGAATATTAATTTGGCTATGTGATATCTGATTGGCTGTGAGCTCTGGCCAAGAGCATAGAGCTTTATTTCTGTCCAGTGCCAAAGCAGCCGGTTGGCAGGTGTTTCTGCTTGGTCTTAAAGTTTGTTTTATGTATCTGGCTACTTTTTGCCCTTCATGCTGCTGTCAAATAGTTCATCTGCCAGAAAGTAGATGGGATGTGTTTCTAGAGGTGAGGGTTCAGGTCATGATCGATTGTGTTTTGTGTGAGTGTGATCGGCACACAAATAGGTGACATGTTAAGATTTTCACAGATCTGCTTTGACCGTGAGAAACTGATGTGTGAACTCTGATGTATGTAGTGTGTGGTCACGAATGTGTGAGTGTCTTCTTTGAATACAGGTTTGTGTTGTCTAAGTGTTTTTTTGTAGGACATTTACGTGCATAGAGTCTCATACGTGCGTATTCTTACTGAGAATGAAACTTACGAGTGTGACTGTGTGAACACGTAACTTTTAGAGAGCAGTTTCCCAGAAAACAAAACAAGAGTTCAAAATTTTGGGGTCTTTTTATAGAAATGAATACTTTTATTAATCAAGGATGCATTAAATTGATGAAAAGTGACAGTAAAGACATTTATAATGTCACAAAAGATTTCTATTTCAAATAAATTCTGTTCTTTTTCGCTTTCTATTTATCAAAAAATCCTGAAAAATAAAATGCATCATGGTTTCCACATAGATATTGGGCAGCACAACTGTTTTCAACATTGATAATAATCAGAAATGTTTCTTGAGCAGTAAATCAGTATATTAGAATGATTTCTGAAGATCATGTGACACTGAAGACTGGAGTAATGATGCTGAAAATTCAGTTTTGATCACAGAAATAAATGACATTTTAACATATATTCACATAGAAAACAGCTAGTTTACGTTCTAATAATATTTCACATTTTTACAGCATTTCTGTTCAAATAAATGCTGCCTTGATGAGCAGAAGAGACTTATTTCAAAAACACCGAAACCCTAAACTTTTGAATACTAGTTTATGTTGGAGCTGCTAGTTAATTTCTGCACCATTAATGAAACACACCCTATTGTAAAATTTTTTTGATTGTTTCCAAACAAGTTTCCTTGTGCTCCTCCCCTCATCTTTTATTCATCAGGCACACAGATAGCCCCGCCCCCAAACTCACATCATTGGTTGAGTTTGAATACACAGAAACTATTTAAACATCGCACACAGCAGCTTTAGGTGTCATGTGTGTATTTACCGGCCGTCTGACAGATGAGCTGTTGAACTTGCAGGGCAGTTCATTACTGCAACCTTTTCTGTATTAATATCACGCTTAAAGTTTGCACACTGAAGCATTTTAAAACAATTAACCTGTAAAGGTGATGTAGGAGAGCCAAGACACCTCGTCTCTCTCTCTCTCTCTGTCTGGTCAGCACTTGTCTTGTCTTGACTGGTGAGATGAATAATATCAGCCAGATGCTTTTTGGCAGCAGCTCCCCATGCGGCCGATCCAGAATGGAGTAGCGTACGGCCACAGTTTCCACTTTGCTCATTAGGAATGACAGCCAAAGGTGCTCTTAGAGGGAACTGCAGTCTCAAGGTGAATTTTAATCAGGCAGAACAAGCCACGTCCTTTAGTTCTACGCTTACTGTATTTTACTTTTTAAACAAGATTATTATTGTTAAATAAAATCTAAAAAGTATTTTGTTACTTAAAATAATTGTTAACTGAAATAAAAATGAATAAAAATGACAGACGTATTTTAAAGCAATGAATAAAAATGACAAACACAAAACTTTTATTAAAAATCAAAAAGAAAATGGAAAATATAAAAAAAGTAATTCTAAATATTAATAAACACTGAGTGTATGATATTTTTATTACATTTTATTATGAACAAATCAATAAAAACAACAAAAACAAAACTTGCTAAAATTAAAAGGAAATGTAATTCAAAATATTAATAAAAAGTAAATTGTATTATATTGTATTAAATTTATTATATGCATTTTATTATATATCTGTACTTATTATATTAATGATGATAAAATAAAACTGGTTTGTTGCTTGTTCTTCTTAGCAATGCTGCGACTGGAAAACAAACCAGAAAATAATAATAATATATATATATGTGTGTGTGTGTGTGTGTGTGTGTGTGTTTTTATTTTTTTATTTTTTTTAAGAAAATGCAAGTGATGTCAAATTCTCTATGATTATTATCACCCAGTGTTAGTATCATCGAGAAATTATTATAGTTTTTTAAAATAGTTTGAATTAGTTTGTTTTTGTATATTCTGTGCTCATTTAATTTTAAAGTTTTAGTAATTTTGTCATAAAAAAAAAAAATTCAATGTCTATATAGTTTTTATTCATGTTTATTTCAGTTTTACTAATTTTTGTACTTAAAGTCAAACTAAATGAGAATGAGAAATGATTCCATTGCAACTAGTTAAAATAAAGTAGGTTAGTTTTTTATATCAAGTAACTTTTTTTTAATGGTTTTAGTTTTAGCTAACTATTTTACCCGTTTCACATAATTCTTTGACATGCTGTAGGCATGCCACGAGCAACAAGGAAAGTTTACCAATTATCTTTCCTGCCCAGTGCTGTCAAAATGTTAAATGCAAGTACTGATGTTTATGTATGTGTGTGTGTGTGTGTGTGTGTGTGTGTGTGTGTGTGTGTGTGTGTGTGTGTGTGTGTGTGTGTGTGTGTGTAGGTGATGTACTGTGAAGCCAGAGACAATTTTCTACAACGTGGATAGTAAAGTAAAGTACGCTCCTGATTCAGGTGCTAATCTGAAATAAAAATCCTTCTGACATGTTTTGAAGGCAGCTAAATGACAAGCTCCGCCCACAGATAGTTTGATTGGAGGCTCCGCCCACAGATAGCGTGTGAGAAAAGTGGAGGTGTCGAAGTGCTCTGGTTTATGATGGGGTTTTCCACCGAATACGGGCATGAGCGTGTGAGAATATGCGTTTTGGTTTTCTCTTGCAGGAAATACAGTGGTCTTATCTGAAACACTGCAAAGCTTCTACTGTACCTCAGAGTTTACTGTAGTACATCATACAGTGTGTGTGTGTGTGTGTGTGTGTTTAGTGAAGTGGGCATAACAGGCGCTGACGCTCACATGCTGGGCGTTCACAGGGGCAGCGGACACTTTGTTGTACCAGCTTCCTTTGGCACAGACGGTCACGATGTGTCTCTCTGTGTGTGTGTGTGTGTGTGTGTGTGTGTGTGTGTTCTGCTGTTATGGCTTACAGCTACAGTCTTTTAAGTCTTTTTGTGTTGCAGCTGAACTGCAAGCTCTGCAGTAACTCTGCTAACTAGCAGCCTCACAAGATTCACACTAGTGCAGTGAAGTGTGTATCTGTTGCAATGGCAAAAAGACATGTATCTGTGTCTGTATTAGGATAAAACAGCAGTTGTTCTCAACCTTTCTGAAGGCCCACCATTGTTCACAACAATATTCCAGTCATTAGTGATTTATAAGGATTCAAAAATATATACTTTTTTACTCTAAATTTTTAACCTGATTTTTTGGGGGATTGAAATAACTAGAAAAATGTATTTATGTAAAGAAAAAAAATTAAAAATGTTTTTTTTTTAATATATAAATAAAATATTTAAAGACAAAATATGAAAATACAACAATATTTGAAGACTCTGTGACTTTTTATTAAAGGCCCTGTGTCATTTATCAATGAAAAAAAGTGTTGTTGGGTTTTTTTACTCTCAAAATATATAAAAATGCCCATTGTGCTTTATGATTTTATTAATTTTGATGATTTAATCATTTAATAATTTCATGATTTATTTATAATGTATAAAAATGGCCATGGTGCTTTATGATTTTATGATGACCTTTCCAGCTTTATAAATCACTTAAAATTAGGTGACCTCATATATCCAGGTTTTCAGTTGTTGAGGGATTTCAAAAAATTATATATATATATATATATATATATATATATATATCGTAAAAGCTGAGAGTATAAAGACTCTAAAATATATATAAAAATATTAAATAAAAAATATATATTTAAAAATATATATTGTTATACTCAATTTCTACTCAATAAAATATTTTAGAGCTTAGGATAAATAGAAATATAAATGAAATGAAATGTATAAACTATACAAAAATATTTAAAAATATCCATAGAGCTTTGTGATTTGATTAATTTACATGACTTTTCCAGGTCTACAAATCACACAAAAATTAGACTACCTCATATATCCAGGTTTTCAATTGTTGAAGGGGTGAATTAAAATAAGAGATAGCTTTAATACATAATTAATATTTTAAAATATAATATAATATAATATAATCAGTCAGCTGGTCTCTTTCTGTGTAAATGACCAGAATAAGCTGCTAACTGGTCCAGACTTCATGTTGTTTGTCACAAGTCTAATGCTTTGAGAGAAAACGAGCCGCGGTCCAGACAGACTGACAGGAAGAGAGAGCGGAAACCAGTGTGAGGGAAAGTGTGAGGTTTGGGTTCAGGGAAGAGGACAGATGAGGAGAAAATCATCGGAGGATCCGGCAGGATGTGACCAGAGCACACAGGAAGGACATGGAGAAATTGTGTGTGTGTGTGTGTTTTCCTTAACTCTATGTTCAAGTGTCGATCTCAGTGAAAGTCTGGGAACAGAACATACTGTTGAAGTTTTATATATATATATATATATATATATATACACTGCCCTCCAAATGTTTGGAAACACCCCTGGCAAAGTGTGGTTTTGGACGATATCAGCATAAATCCTTATCATTTTTTGGTGCAAATACTGTACATTAAAGTAACTTGACATTATCATTGAAGACCAGCAATGATAATTTTCATTTTGATTACATAATAATGGCAATATATACATGTCAAAGTCAGACATGCCCCTTTGCCAGCTGTGATGTCTGGTTACTGGTTTAATCTTGGTCCAGGTTTTTAACAGATTTTTGGCTCAGCACACCTTAATAGCTTCAACAATTGATTGCCAATTAAGTTTAGAATACAATGAACCAATTACAACACAATTTAGGTCAGATAGTTTACAAATATTAAATTTAAAATGTAAGTTTTTTTCTATATATAAACTGTTTATGTAATAAAATATGTTTTCGTAGTTTGTGTTGTCCCTTATCAGTGCAAAATTATCACAAATTAAAAAGGATTCATGCCAATATTGTCCAAAACCCCACTTTTCTAGAGCGTTTCCAAACTTTTGGAGGGCAGTGTGTATATATATATATATATATATATGTGTGTGTTTTATACACTATATATTCTTAATAGTATAAAACCTCATCAGATTTACACTTCTTTGCATGTTAGGAAAGGAAAAGACGTGACATGTGGCCAAGTATGGTGTCCCGTACTGCATTTAGCCCATCCAAGTGCACACACACACAGCAGTGAGAAGTGAACAAACACACACACACACACACACACACACCCGGAGCAGTGGGCAGCCAATGCTGCGGCGCCCGGGGAGCAGTTGGGGGTTCGGTGCCTTGCTCAAGGGCCTCACCTCAGTCGTGGTATTGAGAGCGCTGGTTATTCACTCCCTCAACCTACAATCCCTGCCGGACCTGAGACTCGAACCCGCAACCTTCAGGTTACAAGTCCAACTCTCTAACCATTAGGCCATGACTGCCCCTTTTTTTCTTTTTTTTTTTAAAGGAAAGGATAAAAAGGTTATAACGTGTTTTGACACACATGTCCTTGCTGTATGTCACACTGAGCCTGAGTAAAGTCAGACCGGCCCGTTATCTCATCAGGCCTGAGGGCAGATATTATCATGCAGATCCAGGAAATGAGCAAAGAGCCAAATCTCCAGAGCTGTCGACTGTAATTCCTGTTATACAGCACATATTCATCTCCCATCATTTATAAGATACAATAATAAACTCACATTTTTTTAAACATTTACACATTAGTTATCATAATATCACAATGAATGGGTGGATTTTAAATAGTTTTACTTCCTTGATTTGGAAGGATGATCATTTTTGGAAAAATATTTTTCTAGAAAAATTGTGGTGTTTTTTTTCTCTCTAATTGAAATGCTTCAAACGGGATCTACTAATGGGACAATTTATAAAATATAATAATGAACTCACTTTTTTAAAGATGTTAATCACATTAGTAGGTTGTCTTTTATCACAATATCACAAACAAATGATGGATTTTAAATGATTTTACTACTTTGATTTGACAGGATGTTAATTGCTCTCATTTTAAAAAAATGTTTTTTAAAGAAATATTCAGATTTTTTTTTCTGTGAATTGTAATTCTTTAAACAGAATCTAATTATGGATTAATTTATACAATAAAATAATAAACTCACATTTTTAAAGATGTAAATAACTGATCACACATCACAATAAACTGGTGGATTTTTAAATCATTTTACACAGGTTATTTTGATTGATTTTTGTCATTTTTTAAAGAAATATATTTCAATAAATATTCTTATTTTTTTCTCTGTTTGAATGAAATGCTTCAAACTGAATCTGTTTTCTCTGAAATTTTGTTTTAATTTACTGATAATCAAAGTATTTTTAGGTAACAGCTTGTAACAGACTCATATTTCTCCTCATCTCTCCAGGTGTATTGTTAGCAATAAATTTGATAAATTCAGTGATGCTTTCCCTACTGTTTAATAAAATTATGGAAATCAGTATAATAATATATTCACAATTTATCACAACTAATTTTAACTCTTTATTTCCATCCTGATCATTTGTCACAGTGTAAATGTTTTGAAGAGTTTGATCAGAATGGCTTTCTCACATGGAAAATTGCATTAAGAGCTTGCAATGCAGCAGTAATTGATTTTTAGTCATACAAACACATTGTTTTTGTAGAAAGTGTTCGTGCAGTAGAGAACAAGCGTACGAAACTTGACCTGTAACATAACCACCAGCAATACTGGAAACTGATTTGAGGAACTGGGAGAATATGGCAGGTTGCTGGTTAAAGATTGACCGCTTTAACGAAACGCTTCAGATTGAGTTTAAGGATACAACACTTTGTGGTCAGAACTGGGGTCAGTAATGTAGTTATGATCCGCCTCGGCTGGGGAAGTCAGGGCTGGGCTGTGGAAACACAAGGTCAGTCGAGTGTGTGTGTGTGTGTGTGGATGAGCTCATGTGTGTGACTGTAATTGTTCTTTAATGAGCCGTAAAACAGAACAGTGCCGCTCTCCTTCACCTCTCTTCTTCCTCTTCCTTCATCCATCTTCCTCCCGTCAGGAGCTTCACATCGAATGAGAAAGCCACTGTCTATTATCTTAGGATTCAGTGAAACTATTATTTCAGTTTTTAATTGTACAAACTTTGGGTGATTCTCGCTTTGAATCTGCAGTGTGTCATGGTGCATGAACAAGATCTTTATGTTTTTATGCATTTGGTGCATTACACTTTTTTATCCAAAGTGACTTATGTTGAATTAAAGTTATGCATCTTATTTTTGTATCGTACAAGTATTTTTTTCTTGTTTTCCAGTTCAAATATCCACATTCCTAAATCAATACACATTTACTTAAAAAGCAAAATGACTCAAGATATTAAGTTTTGTTTTCTGAAAAATGATCAAAATGAAGTGAGTTTTTGCTTAAAACATGGAAAAAATATCTGCCAGTGCGGTCAGAAAAAGAGTCTTGGTTTCCCTTCAAGTTTATTTTTCTGACCTTAATTTGTTAGATATAATAATAAACTCACATTTGTAAAGATGTAAATGCAATTAGTTGGTTTTCTTTTATCACAATATTTCAATGAATAGGTGGATTTTAAAAAAAATTAACTACGTAATGCTTTAAAAAATGCTGATTTTTTTCTCTCTAATTGAAATGCTTAAAATGGAATCCATTTTCTTGGAAATATTGTTTTAATTAATAATAAAAATATTAGGTTACAGCCTTAAATATATTTCTATTGTTCCATATTTCTCCAGGTAAATGGGAATGGATTTGATGAGTTAGTTTTATATAAAAAAAAAAAAAAAAAAAAAATATATATATATATATATATATACATATTTTTATTAATATTATTTTCATTTCAATATTGTTATCTAATATTGTTTTCTTATTAATTTTAATTTAAAAGTTTTAGTAATTTTGTTGTGTTTTTGTAATTTTTATTAGTATTTTTTTATTATTAATACAGTTTTAGTTATTTTAGTGCAAGTTAAACTAAATGAAAATGTGAAATGTTGCTTTGGCAACTTTTGGTTACTTTAATGATTTTTTCAGAAAACGATATTTAATATCTTAAGCCATTTCGCATCTCAAGAAAATGCATCTTGATTTAAGAATGTTTAGGTATTTGTTCTGGAAAACAAGACAGAAATACTGAGTCAGAAGCATAACTTTAATGCAATGTAAGTCACTTTGGATAAAAGCACGATGCACCAAATACATAAAAATGTAAATGAACGTTACTTAGTTTTGCACCATGCACAAATTTTCTGAAATGAAAAGGAACAAAGAAAACCCTTTTTTTTTGCTGTGTATTAGTTCTTTATGAGTCCTCTCTCTCTCACTACAGGAACAATGCGTCCCGTGCAACGCAATTTCTACGACCCGTCCTCGGCTCCAGGCAAGGGCATCGTGTGGGAATGGGAGAACGATTGTGGCTCCTGGACACCGTACGACATGGAGCTGTGCGTCAGCATCCAGAACGCCTACGAGAAGCAGCACCCCTGGCTGGACCTGAGCTCTCTGGGCTTCAGCTATGTGGTGGACTTTGATGGGATGTCCCAAACCAACCGGCAGAGCCAGAGGAAGCGGCGCATCCGCCGACGGATGGACCTGGCGTACCCTCTCATCGCCGGATCCATCCCCAAATCCCAGTCCTGGCCGGTGGGCACCAGCTCGGGAACGCCTTGCACCTGTCAGCAGTGCATGCTGGTCCACAGCACAAGGGCCGCATCCAACGCTATCCTGGCGCTGCAGCAGAGGAGGAAGCTGTACGGGAAGGAGGGCGGAGCCACCGCCGTCGTCAGGCAGAGCAACACCTTCGCTGGCTCCTCCCTCTGGTCGCCCGCGACGACCGTTGCCAGGGGACACCATAACAACATATCGGTGGGAGGCAGAGGAGGAGGCGGGAAGGTGGAGATGAATGGTGTGAATTTCCGGTGCGCTCCTGCGATCGTGACGCTGCCGTCCAATCACGCGCTTACTATTAATGGACAGAACAATCTGAACCGGCCGGGAACACAGCGGATCACGGTGACGGCCAGCCGAGGATCCGTCCCTCCTGGGTAAGAGATGATTTGAGATCATGTGACACTGTTTCTGCTGTTTTCCAAACGTGTTCCAGAACGTCTTTTCCCTTTCTTAACCCTTAAATGCATACCTCGGGTCTTTAGCGACCCGGGACATCATTCACTACCTTCTCGATCCTTCATTTTTTAAAGTTAGACATCAGCTTTCTTAGTATTCCTCAATCTATTCATTATAAACAATTAGTGCTGTCAAACAATTAATCGTGATTAATCGCATCCAAAATAAAAGTTTTTGTTTACATAATATATGAGTGTGTACTGTGTATATTTATTATGTATATATAAATACACACACAGTATATGTTTTGAAAATATTTACATGTATATACATTTATATATTTATATTATTATATTATATATAAATATATTTAATATATAAACATAACATATTTTTCTTAAATATATACATGCATGTTTGTATTTATATATAAATAATAAATATACACAGTACACACTCATATATTATGTAAACAAAAACTTTTATTTTAATCGTGATTAATTGTTTGACAGCACTATAAACAATTTAACAAGAAAAAAATTAATAAAATATAAAAAATGCCTGTTTCTGATTAATTTTTAGCAAAAAGTGTGTAGAGTCACTAGAGACCCGAGATATGTAAATGTGTTGAATATTTTTCCTGCACAACTATATTTATATATCTGATGACTCAATACGTGCAATGCATCTTTATTCCTCGAGGTGGCACTGTTTGATACACAATGATGACGTGATGTTTCACTCATAATTACCGCAGGCATAAAACAAACAAATATCATCAGCAAAAACTGAACTGGTTTGAATGGCTTTACTGCAGAGCAATTACTGTACGCAGTGAAATATAAATGTCACTGTCAGTAGATGGTGGATGTGATGAATAAGCTGCCAGTGATCAAAATATTGATTTTGAAGTCATTGAAAACAATAGTTTTGTGATTATGGTTGAGATCGTGAATATGAGGCAGATGCTGAATGTACTGTGGAAGTGCGCTCTGACGATGACAGCGATGCTAAAATCTTCTGCTCAAATTGAACACTTCTAAGTTTCAAAAGGTAACGAAATATGCTTTATTTTATTCTTCTGTAATTGTTCTTAAAATACCAAGAGAGTTTTTTGCTATCTATCTATCGTTCTATCGTTCTATCTATCTATCTGTCGTTCCGTCGTTCTATCGTTCTGTCTGTTGTTATATAAACACTGCATATAGGATTGATCTTTATTTTGACCCATTTGCACTTCATTGCATCATTCTCATCTTTGTTTATTGATCCTTTCAGTTTTGTAGAGATTGATCAGCTTGAACAGGGAAATAATCAATAGTGTCCTTTTGCGCTGTGACACCGAATCAGTCAAACACACACACAAACACTCACTCACTCACACGCATGCACACACACGCACACACACACAAACACCCTCACGCACACACACACACACACACACACACACACACACACATGGTGATGGTGTAATGCATCTATAAATCTTGTCCTTTCCTGTGAGCGTGTGAAAATCATTGTATGAGAGTGTCTCTGGTCGAGTTTAACCGCATGCGAGTGTGTGTGTGTGTGTGTGTGTGTGTGTGTGAATTGTTTGCCGTCCAGCCTGTGATACACAGGGGAAAAGATGAATAATGGATCAAGGCAAAACGGAGCCTCAGCAGACACACACACACACACACACACACACACAGTAAAGCACTTAATGAAGGGGTGTAAATCCTAGTAAATGTGAAGTGGAGATGTTTTCTGAAACCACAAACACACTTCAGCAGAAACACAGAGAGCAGAGCAGAGATGAACAGAGACAGAAAAAGAGAGATTGTGGAGACAGATGAGTTCACTTTGTTCCCAGGCGAGCGGTTCACACACACAGGATGAGTGTGGTTAACACACACACACACACACTTGTATCACACTACCTGTGCATGTGCATAAACACAAACACACTCCAGCAGATAGCGTGGTATAAACAAGCATCACACATGCACAAAACAGCAGTGTTATGACATGAATTATGACATGAACAAACTAGAAAGTGAGAACAGCTTCAGTGAAGATCTGTCATAGACGCTGTGGTTTTCATATTAATGCAATTACATTTTTTATTCCCTACCACTTATATAGTGAGTTTCAGCTATTGGCTGGTTAACGAGTTTAAATATCTGTATAAAACAGTTTTGACCCTTTTTACTGGGCCATGGGCTATTTATTTCTATTTTATTTTATTTTATATATATTTTTTATTTATTTTATTTTAGATTGTATTGTATTTTATATTTTTAAATATTTTATTTTGTTTTATTTATTTAATTTTTTGATTTGATTTATGATTCAGTTTGATTCCTTCGGATAGTTCACTCATGTATTGATAAAGCAGATCTTTATTACACATGCATCTCTACAGCAGGTAAAGACAATTTATATCCTATATCCATAGGCGTATCAGAAGAAATATACTGTATATATACATATATTTTTGTTTGTGTTTAAACACATTTCTGTGTCAATACAGAAGGGGCTTGTATTGCTCTACTAAGACTGACCACATGTGATTTTAGCTCCACCACTAGAGGGCAGAGTCTGACAGATTCTGATGCCCCACACAGACAGAGACAGACCTGTTACACACACTTACCGTGGTACAGTATCTGCAGTTTACACCATAATCCCATAGTTTAATCTCACTGCAACTCATTTATTCAATAGTTATGCTCTTATTAACCTTCACTTTTCATCTGAACATTAACATTTGTGAGATTTAATCCATCTGAACAGTTTTGAGGTTAAATTACTATTATTTTTGTCACTGATCTGTGCATTTATTTTATGTTGCAAATTTATATGTATAGAGTAACTTTTTTTGAAGAGAAAAATACCCTTCAAAATGACAAAATCTGTCATTTTATTTGTTTTAAAATTATTATAATTTATTGAATTGTGTAATAATTCCATAAATTAGATGAATACTGCAAACATCTTTATTATTCATTATAACCTATAGGCCAATTAAGCAGAATCATTATATTATTTTAATTTTACAATTCATTGAATTTTGTCATAAGTCTATAAATCAGATGTACATTTCAAACATCTTCATTATTGATCATAACCTATAGGCCAATTGAGCAGAATAATTTTATTTTAGTATTTTATTTTATTTTTACAATTCATTGAATTATGTCCTAATTATATAAATCAGATGTACATTACATAACATCTTTATTATTCATTACAACCTATAGGCCAATAAAGCAAAATCATTATTTTATTTTATTTATTTTATTTTTACAATTAATTTTCTATAAATCAGATGTACATTTCAAACATCTTCATTATTCATCATAATCCATAGGTCAGTTGACCAGAATTATTTTATTTTATTTTTTTGAGCAGTATGATTTAATTTAGATTTGTAGTTTGATATCATGACATCTCTTTATATACGAATATAGATCTGTGTATGATTCATGAGTTATATGGTGTAATTCAGATATATCTCTGTGATAATCATTTAGAAACACGCCGGCCAGAATCATGATATATTACCATGTGATGTCTTACTGTACCACGGTACGGTACTTTTATAACAGTGTGTGAGGCAGATTCAGTAGTATCTTGTTTTTGGCTCGTTTCATTCAGTAAACGCATGTAAACATGAGTCTGAAGTCACTGAAAACAGAGTTCAAATCATCTCTAAAACTGACTCTGACTTCCTGTTTGACTTCCTGTCAGCTGGTGTGAGTGTGTGTGTGTGTGTGTGTGTGATCAGAGGAGGAAGTCTGTGTTGTGTGTGTTTGGTGTTTATTGAGATCAGGAGAGATGATGGACACGGATGGAGACTCAGACGAGGACAGACGGTAGGATCTCACTTTCGTGGCTCCATCAGCAGCAGGGCTTTGACTCGCTGCATGAGAAATATGAGATAAAACATGATACGAGCCAAGCACAACCGTTTCCTGATCCGCTCTGTTTAACTCCATGCAAAACAGCTTAACTCTGTGTGAAGGTGTATGGATATGCTTTTATTTTGTTTCATTTTAACAGGCAAGTAAACAGATTAACTGTGCAAAGTTGTATAGAAATTATTTTGTACATTATTTTTAATTTTAAATAAATATTTTTATATTTATTTATTATTTGATTCTTTATTTACAAATATTTTTATTTTATTTTATTGTAGCATTCTGTCTCCTTGATTGTTTGGATTTATTATTTATTAATTATGAATATTTATTGTATTTTTTTATATTTACTTATTTTTTATTTTTTTTGCTTTATTATTATTTCTGAATTTTTTATATTTTTATTTTGTATGATATCATTTTTTATTATTTTTTTCCTTGATTCTTTCTATTTATTTATTTGTTCTTATTATTTGTTTAATTATTTATTTATTTTAGTTTTAGTTAAATGTTTATGTTTTTTTTATATTTATATTTAATTTTATTTTATCATAAATAATTAGCATACTAATGCACCTAGCAACCACATAACAACACCTTGGCAACCAACAACATCCTCTTAGCGGTGCTATTTTAGTATCATTGACATACCATTCTAGTTTTTATTAATATGTGGTTTTTGTTTTTTATGTGGTTTTTTTGTTCATTTTAATTTTATGTAATATTTTTGTAATTTTGTTGTTGTTTTTTGTCAATTTTATTCCTTTTTACAGTTTTTTTTAATTAATTTTTATTTCAGTTTTAGTTATTTTATACAAGTTAAACTAGTAAAAATGACAAATGTTGCCTTGGCAACTAGCTTTTATATTTTATGTTTTATATTTTATTTCAGTTAAGATTTTAAGATTATTTCAAGTAACAAAAGGTGTTTTTATGGTTTTAGTTTCAATTAATTATAATAGTAATAAATAACCCCACATCCTCATTTTCTTTTGGCAATAATTAATAAAAAATAGTTTCACTTTCTAATCATGTATTACAATGCAGCATCTATTATTATCATCATCATCTGGTTTCATTTCTCTTGTTCACACTGATCGGATCTGTGGCTGAAGCTCTCAGGTCTGATTTAAGCAGGGCTTTTAAGTGAATGTGATTCTCCAGACGTGAGATTAATGCACGTTCACATGCTGGAGAGGCTGATCTTCTCCTTTATTAATTAGCTTTTGTTCCTCATGTGATCTGATAAGCTTTAATGACACTCGCTGATGTAACTTCAGCTTGTGTGATCAGGCTTTAGTGTTTGTCACTGGATGCTGATTGGTCCAATAAGAGCTTCATTTGATTGGATGGTTCCACTGGCATTAGCAGATGAGGAAGGTTGTGAGTTTTAGAGTGTGTTAGAGTCTCTATTATCTGTTTTAGGACGTTTATTTCTCATCATCAGAGGTTTGGATGGTCTCTTACAGATTATAAGCTGTAAATGATTCTGTTAATATGGATCATTATCTGTTTCCTGTGATCTTTAGGGTTCCTGCACTTCCTGTGAAGAATCTCACTGGGTCAGGACCGGTCCATCCTGCATTAGCAGGTACTACACCACAAAATCAAATTCACTTTATCGGCATGACAAACTACATTTATTTTGTTTACAGCTTAATTCTGTTCAAAAGTTTATAGAAATGTTTTATTTTATTTTATTTTAATATACTAATATAAGTAAACTACAGGTAATAATGAAAGTTAAGTTAATAATTTAGAATTAAGAATTAACATATTTTATTTTGCAATAAACATCTTAACTCTGTACAAAGATGTGTATCAATGATTGTTTATTTGTTTGTTTATTTATGATGTTTATATTTTATTTTAATATGCAAGTAAACTAAATACCAACAAATAATTTTAACAAAAAATACATAAATTAAGAATTTAGGATTAAGAATTAATGTAAGTTTTATTTTGCAAGTAAACAGCTTAACTCTGTCCAAAGATGTATATCAGTGATTTTTTATCTTTTCTTTTCTTTTCTTTTCTTTTCTTTTTCTTTTCTTTTTCTTTTTCTTTTTCTTTTTCTTTTTCTTTTTTTTTCTTTTCATTTCATACAAAGACCAGTAAACTATGTACCAATGAATGATTTTAACAAAAAGACATAAATAAAGAATTTAGGATGAAGAATTAATGTAAGTTTTATTTTGCAGGTAAACAGCTTAACTCTGAACAAAAGTGTATAGATTTCTTTGTTCTATATTAACATGCAAGTAAGCTCTGCATGTAGGAGTACAGAAATGGTTTTATTTTGTTTTACTTTAACATGGAAGTAAACAGTGTATAAATATGTAGCAATTTTTTGTTAAACGTGTGAAGTATCAATGAAAGATTTGAACAAAAAGACATTAACTAGGAAACAGTTGTGCTATTTCCATTAATGCAATTGACAGATGCTTTTTATCCAAAGCGACTTGCATTGCATTCAAGGTATACAGTTTATCAGTTCATGCATATCCCTGGAATCAAACCCATGACCTTGGCCTTATAGTGCCACGATCTAGAGCTGAAGCATATATTTGTGTGTTTGTGTCAGGAATGACTGGTATCCTCATGTGTGCTGCCGGGCTCCCCGTGTGTTTGACTCGGGCTCCTAAACCCATCCTGAATCCACCGGTGGTCAGTAAGAGCGACCTGAAACCTGTGCCGGGGATCAACAGCATCCGACGCAAGACCAAGAAAAAGCACCTCCGCAAAGGTGAGCATGTGTGTGTGTTTGTCTAGCCATTGATTCTCTGTCTGACATCTTTTGCTGATCTGAGCAGAGCAGACTTTGTGTGAATCGAGCAACAACGGAAAGTGACAAGGTTCCTCTTACATTACAGCACCTGAACCGTGTTACCATAGATCTGCTTAACGTCGTGCTTATAGATTTGTTTTTGTGCCTCCGTTCCTGCACAAATCAAGTGGCAGGAATCAATAGTGTATTGAAAGTCCAGACAGCAGGAGTGTGTTCATGCGCTAAAGGTCACCAGAGTAAAGACGCTTGGAGAAATAAACACTGAAGCTCTGTGTTCTGAAGACTACATTTGTCAGCTAAATTTGACCGATCCTCTCTTTAACGTCATTCAATGTGAAAAGGATTTACAAATAAAGCATTAATGCTAGTGGTGTAGAAATTAAAGAGCTTTAAAATCTGGGATTTGTCTTATGTGGTTTTCCAGTCATACGGAGCCTAATAAACACACCAGCTTCTGTCTGCAATCTTATATTTATTAGGTTTTTAGTAACCAGAGCCATATATCTATATTGCTTTCATTTGATTCTTTTTTTCTATTCTTGCTCTCATTTTATTTTATTTTATATTTTGAGTAAACAGACTAATTCTATGAGGTGTATAGAAATGATTTTATTTTGTATATTTTATTTTATTTCCATTCACGTAAAACGGCTTATCTATTTACAAAGGTGTATAGAAATGTTTTTTTTCTTCAAATTTTGTATTTTTGTATATTTTATTGTATTTTTTATTTTTATATATTTTATTTTTATTCAAGTAAACAGCTTAACCCTGTACAAAGGTGTACAGAATTTATTTTTGTTTTGTATTTTATTTTATTTTTGTATATTTCATTTAATTTTTGTTGTATATTTTATTTTTATTTTTATTCTAACTTTCAAATAAACAGCTTTACTCTGTACAGAGGTGTATAGGAATGTTATTTGTGTTTCATATTTCAATTTTCTTTTTGTATATTTAATTTAATTAATTTGTTTTGAATGTTTTCTTTTTTTTTTACCATTCAAATGACCAGCTTAACTCTATAAAAATGTGTATATAGAAATGGTTAAATTATTTTTAGCATGCAAGTAAGCTAAGTCGGAATGATTTTAACAAAATGGCATAAATTAAGAATGGTTTAAGGAGGAGTTCAAATATTAAAATGAAGTGGCTCACTGTCTGATTGGGATCTAAATCAGCGTTCGTTTTGTCTCTTATTTCAGGTAAAAGTTCAGAGGACGTGGTTCGGCGCTACACAGTGAAGATCAAGACGGCTCCCGATGAGGTGATTGATGATGGTCATGTGACCAGCCGAGCGTTGTGTTGTTTACTAGCAGAGCTAATGAGTGAGGCAGCAGATGTCTGTCAGTGTTACTCACTGTTGATATCCGTCAGGACTGCACCATCTGCATGGAGCGACTGGCCACCGCGTCCGGATACGAGGGAGTGCTGAGCTACAAAGGGTTCAAGCCCGAGCTGGTCGGCAAACTGGGAAAGTGCGGACACATGTACCATCTTCTGTGTCTGATGGCCATGTACAACAACGGCAATAAGGTCAGAACACAGGCACATGAAGGACATGGTCATATCAGTCTGTTTTATTGTACATTAGGAGGGATTTTACTTACATTTTCTTTATAGTATTTAACCAAACCAACCAGTTTCAAGAGTTATCACAATTTTATGACAATTTTATTTTGTTTGCAGCCAGAAAGTATTGACAAATCTTGTGCATTTGAGCAAATCAAGAACTATGGATCCTAATGAAGCATTACAAATGACGTAATAGAAGTACATTTAATCGCATAACAATCTCAAAACTCGTGTTATGGTCTGTTTTAAAGATTATTTTTTCCTCTTAGAAGAAAAATAATGGGATTTTAAACACTCTTGTTAAAAAAAAAAACTGGGTACAACTTTTGTGTTGCGAGTCAAGTCGACCCACATTGGTTTCCATGCAGTTTGTCAAAAATCAACGCTACAGAAAACACTGAAGAAAACCTCTACAGGGTTATTATAGTGAACTAAAACCATAAAAAATATAAAAATAATCCCCCAAAATAGTTGGTACGCTGTGTAAAATGTAAATAAAAACACTATGCGATGATTTGCAATCTCATAAATCCATATTATAATAACAGTAGAACATAGTAAAACATATCAAAAAAGTTGGGACGGGGCAACAAAAGGCTGGAAAAGTAAGTGATACTAAAAAGAAACAGCTGGAGGAACATTTTGCAGCTAATAAGGTTAATTGCAACAGGTCAGTAACATGATTGGGTATAAATAGAGTATCTTAAGCCCAAAGTATACTTTGGTTTTGTACATTTATGCTAGCCTTTCAAGGTATACTTTATTTGATAGCGTGCGCAAATGCAGGCGGTTGACACATGCGCTCTAGAAAGCTTCATCTTTGTCCAGCGTCTGCTGTATTCATTTTCAGAAGTTATGACAGATACTAAATGTCTTTGTACTCTTTTAACCTAAAGTTGCTGTAAACTCATAACCCTCTCATGCAAGCGCTTGTCAATGTGAGCGTCTGTTGTTGTTGCTGTCTTTATTTTGTTGTTGTTGTTCTGTCTCTTTACTATCATTTACTGTGAATCAACAGCCTGGGCCTGTGTGTCTACTAATTGTGGAATGATTTCATAATAATGTCCCTCAACATAAAATTGTGAAGACTGAATATCTTATCATCTACACTACATAATAATGATGCAAAGTCTGATTCAATTCTGCAAACCGGTTCTTTTGGACATTTTGGTTCAATGAACCGGTTCAGAAAAGCGGTTCATTCGTTCCTTAAAAAAAAAAAAAAAAAAAAAAAAAAAAATTATATAATATATATATATTTATATATATATATATATATATAAAGAACAAAAGCATTCAAGCTCAAGCAAAGCGAACAGAAAAATAAAGCAGACCGTGCCACTTACAGTACAGAACGTACATGCACTTGAGTCATCAATGTTTATCGTGTTTGTATTGTTTCACATGTTAATGTTGAGAAAAACAATAATATCCACATGCTCGGGTGAAAGTTTGTTCCTCAGTCAGATAACAATAAGAACGTGCGCTGACACAGATGTTCCAGAGACACAAAGATAACGGTGTTCTAACAGTTTCTTAGCACTTTGTGTTAAACTGCTCTCCCTCAAGGAAACTTAAAGGGGACCTAACGCACACCGTTTCACCCAATCTCATGTTAATCTTGAGTACCTATAGAGTAGTACTGCATCCTTCATATCTCCAAAAAGTCTTTAGTTTTATCATATTTCTAAAAGAAAGATACAGATTTACGATTCTCTCCGAAAAAAGCCGAGCTCCTGGAGGCGTGCCGTGTGGGCGGAGCTAAAGAGTGACGAGCACTTGCTCCGATCGCCAACAAAACAGAGACATTTGATGCCATTTCACTTACCATCTGCAGTTCTGAATCATGACAGGGATCTTTTATAGCTGGGACCGCTCCATCTTTCAGTATTAAACGATGTGCAAATCCAGCGTCGAATTGGGCCTTGTTTATAAAACGTTCGTCAACAAAACACTTGAGAAACTCCATTGCTGCCCCGGAAAAACAAACTATATCCACTGTTCACGTAACGCTGGGTTGTTTTGGGAAGCTGAACAAGGTTATCTTTCCCTCACAACCAAAAACACACTTCTTTAGAGACATTCTTCCCGAGCGAGGCCCGTGCTGCCAGCCTGCCGATTGAAGCGTGTTGATGGGCGCGCTCTCGTTCTCTCTCTGGTCGATGCGTGTACGTGCGCGTTCTTCCGGGAGAAATGCCCATATAAGGAGTTCCACCGTCGTTTACGTCATCAAGAACAACGATCGAAAAAAACTCTCCGAAACTTGTACGAATCCGGAAGTGAGATTTTTGGCACAGAAATACTCTGTTATACGTCCAATTTTTTTTTTTAAACTTTGTCCATGCTTAGCATGAGAATCAAACTCTTTACCAGTGTAAACAACTCTGAATGCATGAAACAGCATTGTACCCCCCTTTAAAGGAAGCATACAGCGGGTAAAATAAGTACTGAACATGTCACCATTTTTCTCAGTAAATATATTTCTAAAGATGCTGTTGACATGAAATTTTCACCAAATGTTGGTAACAACCCAAGTAATCCATGCATACAAAGAAAAAAAAAAAGTTCAGAAATTAAGTTATGTGTAATAAAATGGAATGACACAGGGAAAAAGTATTGAACACACGAGGAAAGGGAGGTGCAAAAAGGCATGGAAAGCCAAGACTCCAGCAGAAATCTATCAGTAATTAAAGCAATCCTGCCCCTAGTCAGTGGAAATTAATATTAGCTGCTTCAGTCCCAACACCTACAGTACCAGGATGATGAAGATGAAACAAGAGTGACAATCAGAGAAAGAAAATAAAGCTACTAGAATGGCCAGCAATCACCTGACTTGAATCCAATAGAAAATAAGAACTAAAGATCCAGAGTTCATAGAAGAGACCCACAGAACCTTCAAGATTTGAAGACAAGATCACAGCTGAGCAATGTATGCGTCTAGTTTCTCCATACAGGAGGTTTCTTGAAGCTCACATTACCAACAAAGGCTTTTGTACAAAGTATTAAATCAGTTTCAGTATTTCAATACTTTTTCCCCTGTGTCATTCCATTTTATTACACATAACTTAATTTCTGAACTTATTTGCTCTTTGGCAAACTTCAACAGTTGTTTGAACTGTTTTGAAGTTGTTTGGAGAAATCTCTGTGCACATGGAACAAGGGTGAAAATCAACACGGGATACTCGTGATCTTTAGGCTGTCAGGCGGCACTGTGTTAAAAACAGTCATGACTCTGTAATGAAATCTCTACATGGGCTCAGAAACAGCTCTAGAAATCATTGTTTGTGAACACAGTTTGCCGTGCCATTTTGCCAGTTGCAGTATTGCTTGGGCTGTGAAATGGGTTTTATTTTCAGTGCTGCAACAATCTAATTTAGATAAAAAACAACAACAACCAAAAACAGCCTTTGTCATACTTTTTGATAAAAAAACAGTGAATTTTCCTTGGATGATTCAGAAGACGAGGCTTCAATTTCGAGTAAACGTCAAGGTTTAAATTTCATAAGTTTTCATGTATTTAATATTTTAGTGTTGACGAGCTACAATGTTTTTTTTTTACCTGATTTTTTTGTGTTTTTCAAAGTGTTGATTTTTGGTGAATTGCATGGAAACCAATGGGGTTTGATTTGAGCTGCAACACAAAAGTCATAAAAAAATGTGTTCTGCAATTCCAAAACACATCTGTGTGTCGAAACTTTGCATGCACATTCATGACCCTAAATGAGAAATATGCACCAAATTTCAAGAAGAAATAAATAGTTTAACCAGTGTTTCAATCAGTTTGAATGTTGAACGTTGGTCAAGTTGACCTGAACACATTTATATGTATCCATCTGGCAGATGCTTTTATCCAGAGTGACTTTCATTGCATTCAATAAGAGTGCACATTAAAATTTTTTTTATTAATTCTTGCTTTTGGAATTGAACCCATGACTTTGGCGTTGAAAGTACCATGGCGTTATGTTTGAGCTACAGGGAAAAAAAAAACTCTGTTATAAATGAATCATGGGTGACAAATATACCTGTGAATAGAGTTCAATAATGATGTTGGTAACTGAAAATGTTATCTTTTGTGTGAAGCTGCATCCACACAGTCACAGTGTGTCAGTACTGCATATTTGCTCATCTGTAATGAAATGCATCAAGCATGAAACATAAACACATATATTGGTGTGATTGCACTGCACGTCTCCGAATGCACGTCTCTGAATGTCCCAGCTGATCCATCCTGAGCTCTCCTGAGTTTCCTCGTGGGTTGTTGTTGTGTTTAATGTGTCTGATGTTGCTCTCAGGACGGCAGTCTGCAGTGTCCCACCTGTAAGGCCATCTACGGGGAGAAAACCGGCACGCAGCCTCCTGGGAAGATGGAGTACCACGTGATTCCTCATTCTCTACCTGGATCCTCCGACACCAAGACTATACGGATCATCTATGACATTCCTGCTGGGATACAGGTATATTCAGCTCAACTGATTATTCTAAATTAATATAAGTATGATAAAAAAAAATACATTTTTAACATTTCTTCAGAAATGATTAGAAATACATTTCTAAATAATAAGTAAATATAAACTTTCTGTTAGAAAAAAATGTCTTGAAGTTTTAATATTTTTAAGATAACTTAATTTTCACTATATAAGCCATGATAAAAATGACAGTTTTGAAGTTATTCTTATTAGAAATATTTTTAATGCTGATATTTATGCAGTAGTAGCCTGTGAGATGGGTATGATTTTATTTTATTTACATTCAATTAAATAGTTTAACTCTGTAATAAGGTTTTTATTCATTTTATTTAAAATATATATTTTTTATTTTATTTACATTCAATTAAATAGTTTAACTCTGTAATAAGGTTTTTATTCATTTTATTTAAAATATATATTTTTTATTTTATTTACATTCAATTAAATAGTTTAACTCTGTAATAAGGTTTTTATTCATTTTATTTAAAATATATATTTTTTATTTTATTTACATTCAATTAAATAGTTTAACTCTGTAATAAGGTTTTTATTCATTTTATTTAAAATATATATTTTTTATTTTATTTACATTCAATTAAATAGTTTAACTCTGTAATAAGGTTTTTATTCATTTTATTTAAAATATATATTTTTTTATTTTATTTACATTCAATTAAATAGTTTAACTCTGTAATAAGGTTTTTATTCATTTTATTTAAAATATATATTTTTTATTTTATTTTAAAGTAAACAGCTTAACTCTGTACAGAAATGAATAGATTTTTACATGCAAGTAAATATCTTAACTCCTGTACTAACTACAAAGGTGTATAAGAAATGTTGTTGTTTTTTTTTTGTTTTTTTTTATATATTTTTAATTTTATTTTCATTGTGCGTGTTTGCAAATACAGCTAGGAGGCTTTGGAAACAACAGGCTAAAAAGATGCTGTCATAAAGAAAGAAAAAACAATGCAATAGTTACTGGATTATTATTTTTCATTGTTAAAAATGTGTCTATAATATATACTAAAAGTTGGTGTTGAATATTACTATCATTATTTACACAGATGTTAATGAGGGACACAGAAGGTTGTTTGTAGGAAGAGGTTTGTGAACTGAAACGTTTGTTCTTCGCTTCAGGCGGCCCAGTTTTCAGAGAGAAATGCTTTGCACCCATATTTAATATGTCAGGCTGTTTCTGCAGAATGACCCGTGGGCTTGTGGCTTCTGGTCACTGTGTTTTCACCGTGTTTTACCATACGCGAGACAGGAAGTGGCTGCGTGGGGATTTCCTGCTCAATGGGGGCAGTGGCGCAGCTCATTCTGGGTCACTATCTCTCATGTAATCGCACACTAGTTTTGCACGATCGGCCACCCACTCGCTTTCTGGGCTCCGACGTCATGAGATAAAAAATAACCCATCACTAACACCCTCAACATGGCAAGAAATGTAGTTCTGTGTTCTAGTTAGTTGGAGTTTTAATAATGTTATTGTAATTTTGTGAGTAGTTAGGCAATAAAAATACACAAATATTTTTTTATATTGAGAATACTAAAATCTAAATATTATATAAGTATTAGTGCTGTCAAACGATTAATTGCGATTAATCGCATCCAAAATAAAAGTTTTTGTTTACATAATATATGTAGTGTGTACTGTGTTTATTTATTATGTATATATAAATACACACACACACTGTATATATTTTGAAAATATTTACATGTATATACATTTATATATTTATATTATTATATTTTATATTATATATAAATATATTTAATATATAAACATTACATATTTTTCTTAAATATATACATGCATGTATGTGTATTTATATATACATAATAAATATACACAGTACACACTCATATATTATGTAAACAAAAACTCTTATTTTGGATGCGATTAATAGTTTGACAGCACTAATAAGTATTAATATTTTATGTATGTATTTTTAATTTATATATACAATTATTATATACATTTCTATTTGTATATATTTGATAAGATTAGTATATTAATTTTAGCAGATTTTAGAGATACCTTTTAGTATTTTATTGACAGAAATATTAGATCAGATATTTATTTAATAGTGATATTAAAATCTAAATATTAGTATATATAAATATAAATATTTTATTTATATTTTATATACAATTATTAGATATATTTAAGTTTAGAATATACATTTTAATACATTTTAGAAATACATTTTTGTATTTATGGATATAGAAATATAGTTAAATCTTATTTTAGAATCATTGAGATAATATAGTTTTTTTAATATTTTGAAAACAATTTTTTTTCAGTTTTCATTTTAGTTTGTCATGAAATATGTCTATAGTTTTTATGATTTTTATATTTCACTTTTAGTTATTTCACTACATCAAGTTAAACTAAATGAAAATGAGAAATGTTGCATTGGCAACTAGCTAAAATAAAGTTGAAAGTTTTTTCATATTTTATTTTAGTTCAGTTATTTCAAGTAACAAAAATGTTTTTTATTGTTTTAGTTTTAGTTAACTATAATAACCATATTAAGAAAGGATTCTTGCACAAAAACAGTTGCAGTTTAACTTTGCAGATCATTTTCCACCGTCTTTCTGACAGTGACAATTAAAAGTCCTGTTTTTGTTAGTGTACTTTTTAGACTACATGTGAATGATCTACTGATAGCTATAACGACGCTATAAATATGAGGTTTTGAATGCTTAAATATGTCACATATAGCATCAAACTAATTCAAAGTAGCAAGAACATCCTTTTTCCCATGATATCTGCTCATTAATATTCCCAGCGCAGGCTGTGTGTGTGTGTTATGAGAGGATTGAGTCTAAAGCTTCAGTGCTGTTCTGCTCGTCTGGCTTTGATCTGTGTGTGAAGCTGTGATGTGATCAGCGGGACGGATCTCGTGTTCACGACTCTGAATAACAGCAGGCCTCAGGCCGTCGTTAGCGTTTCCTCTCCGCTGTGTGCTAATTGAGCGAGCGGTGTGTGAAGTGTGACCGCGTGTGTTTTGTGTGTGTTTTGTCCAGACCACAGAGCACCCGAATCCCGGGAATAAGTACAGCGCACGTGGATTTCCTCGACACTGCTACTTACCGGACAACGAGAAAGGCCGGAAGGTGAGAATCAAGATCTCATGTAAATCATGGATTTAATTTTTATTTAATAAATTATTTAAATACTAAATACTAATAAATACTAATTTTCATTATTTTTACAGGTTAAGGTGTTCTATTCTAGTGTTGATATATAAAACTGACATTTTTATTTATTTATTTATTTATTGTTTATTTATTTAATTCCAACATCATGAGTCGCCTACGTCAACAGCATCGTAAAGCATTACATGTGTATTTTCAACACAAAAAATCAAAATGTTGGATGAATTAAATTAAATATTGAATATACCAGGGTTATTATAGAAAACTAAAACTATATATATATATATATAAAAAATAGTTATTCAAAATAAAATAAATGTTAACTGAAGTAACATATTTAAAAAAATCGTTTCATCTATTACAGTATGCCGGCAAAGCAACATTTCTCATTTTCATTCATTTTAACATGATGTACCAAAAAACTAAAACAAAATAAAAAATTAGAAGTTAAAATTAGACATGATATTAGACATTTAAAATAATAATAATAACATAAAAATACTAAAACTTTAGTTAAAATGAAAACACAAAAATGAAATATGGTGTATATATATATATATATATATATATATAGTACAAAAAGTAAAGATAATGGATAATATATATAATATATAACAAAATATATTTAAAAAATTTGAAATATTACAACAGTATATCAATGATGCTTAAAACCTTCAGCTAAAAATGAAAACGCAAATACAAAATGAAATATAATAAAAAATCAAATCAAATCAAAACATATATATATATATATATATATAATAAGAAATACTATAACAGTATAATCAGTGATATTAAAAAACTCAGAACTATACTTCATTATATTTCTTTCGATACTGAAAGGTATCATTAAAAATGTACTCATTTATATACTACTCTTATATTCAAATAAAATATAAATAATTTTTGTTAATATAATATTCGTATACACACACACATATAAAATATGAATTTATATTTATTAATATAATATTTATAAATTAATAGTATCTGTCAATTAATCATATAATCATATGTAATATTATATTATTATTAATCACAATCATAATTATATATAATATTAATCAATATTTGTGCGCGCTGTGAATGCCGGTTCACGTTGTTTTTATTGCTCATTTCAGGTGTTGAAGTTGCTAATCATGGCGTGGGACCGTCGTTTGATCTTCACCATCGGGACGTCCAGCACCACGGGAGAGACGGACACGGTCGTGTGGAACGAGATTCACCACAAGACGGAGTTCGGCTCCAACCTCACGGGCCACGGCTACCCCGACACCAACTATCTGGACAACGTGATGAGAGAACTGGCCGCCCAGGGCGTCGGAGAGGACAACCTGAAGGACTGAGGCTCGGTCCACACACACACACCTCATACTGAGGAGTTCCTGACCGCCGGAGAGACCTTTGACCTCTCTGGGAACAAGAGTGAGAGACGAGGACATGTGGATGATGGAGTGATCAAATCAATACAAATTACTCTAATCTGTTCCTCATTCACTGTCACAGCTCTCTTTCTCTCTCTATCTCTCGCAACGCTCTTTTTCAAGGCTACCCAGAATGCATCTGTCACATGTCATGCATGTGACATGTGGTAGTTGTATATACACACACATTAGTGGTTGACCGATATGGGTTTTTCAGTGGCGATGCCTCTACAGATAT
Source organism: Schizothorax lantsangensis (assembly GCA_027422415.1). NCBI lineage: Eukaryota > Metazoa > Chordata > Actinopteri > Cypriniformes > Cyprinidae > Schizothorax > Schizothorax lantsangensis. The sequence goes on along the minus strand of CM049851.1, from coordinate 2,844,303 downwards.
AATATGTCATATCTAGGGCTGTCAAGTGATTACAATTTTTTAATCTAATTAATTACATGATCTGCAGATTAATCATCAATTTTGGCTGAGAAATTTCCCCCAAAAGATTATTTATTGTGGTATATGAGAAAAAAGCTTTGAATAAACATTACAGAAAAGTAGCTTTAGAAAGAAATACTTTGATTCAGTATTGCGTAAATATTGATAAATGTTTTCTTTTGAGTATTGGAATATCAAATGGTTTTTAAAAAATGAAATGAATTTGAAAGTATTAATTTGTCTTAATGAGCGAGTCGTTGAATTATTCATCCAACCCAGATGATTCAGTCAGAAAAGTCTTTATGAATGAGTCACTGATTCATTCAGAATAGCTGATTCATTGAGAAATAAAGCTAGCGACTGTCTTAATAAATGAGTCACTGAATCATTGGTTCACTCGATTTGTTCAAATGGCTGATTCAGTCAGTAACGAAGCAAGTGACTGTTTAAATGAATGAGCCACTGAATCATCGGCTCACTCAATTCAATCAAACGCCTGATTCATTCAGTAATGAAGCTAGCGACTGTCTTTATGAAAGAGTCACTGAATCATCGGCTCACTCAATTCAATCAAACGCCTGATTCATTCAGTAATGAAGCTAGCGACTGTCTTTATGAAAGAGTCACTGAATCATTGGCTCACTTGATTCATTCAAAAAGCTGATTCTTTCAGAAATGAAGAAAGTGACTGTCTTTATGAATGAGTTACTGAATCATTGACTCAGTTCGCTCAGAAACAAAGCTAGCAACTGTCTTTATGAATCAGTCACTGAATCATCAAAAACGTGGATTCATTCAGTATCAACACACCACTGTGTTGCTTGCTGTGCTTAATGCAGAAGAGTCTTTATAAAAAAATATTTTACCCATTATTTACTGGAAAATATTGATGTTTGTAAGCTAAATGAACATCTCTGTTAATCTGCCAATTAGTAGCTGATGCTGATGATCTCAAAATCACCAAATATCAGATGGTTCATTCAATTTCTTGATATATCGGTCTACCACTGCATCTAATATCTGTGCATTCCATTGGATAACATGGAGACGTTTTGTTTCCATGTTGATTTTTTTAAACTGCATCACGTTCAGACAGTTTTCCTGATGTTTTCTGCCTGAAACAGCATCAGTTTGGCCTCCGTATATGTAACCGATTAAAGGAGGAAGCCTGTAGTTGTTGCGTTTGTAGGGAAATCGGTGTAGATGGATCCGTAAGCAGATTTTCGGGGGGTTTTGATGTTTGTGCAAGCGATGCATAAAATATCTGCATTTCAAAACATTCAGCTCTCCGGCTCGTGTGCTACTTTTGAACTTCAGAGCAATTAGCGGAGCTCAGAGATTTGAGGATCCTTCTGTGTGCGTTTTAACTTTTAGAATGAATAAGATGAATAGGATGTCTTCTTGAAATATGCAATGATTCATATCCTATCTTGCTTTGTTTCTCTTTTATGCCATTGATCTGAGAGCGTGGCTTTCTGGCTGCAGACGGGTTTATCTGTGCTGTGTTTGGATTGGAATACTGGCATACTACTTTACTACAATACTGCACACAGTATACAGTACTATTTTTAAAATGCAGGCATTATTTCATGATGAATGTTTTAAATAATTGTCCTTTTGAACTGCATGCGAGTGGCGTCCAGTTATGATGTTGAATAAATACGATTGTTGCCAATTTTTAATTAAATTTTGTGCACTAAAGTCTGAATTTAAAGCAGTCAAATGATCAAATAATGAATCAAAAGAGTCAAAATTGTGGCCTACATTTCTAGTTCATTTGTCACACTGGAAATAAAGTTGAGCATTTTGCAGTGGTTCTCAACCAGGGGTCCGGGGCCTCAAAATTACTTAAATGATTTAAAATATAATTTAAAAAGACAAAACAAGCATTTAAATAAGCTAAAGCAAAAAAAAAAAAAAAAAAAAAAGGATATTTCTCATTTTGACTAACTAAAACTCAAACCAAAAGTAACTAACAATTGTTAATTGGAAAAGAGAGAGATTTTATTTCAGCTATTGCCAAAACAGAATTTCTCATTTTCATTTAGTTTAACTTGAAGTACTAAAATAACTAAAACAAAAACTGAAGTAAAAATTAATACAACTATACAGTTTAGACATATAAAAACAAATGACACACAACCTAAACCTTTAAAAATAAAATGAAAAATGGAAAATAGAATAAATAAATAAATAAATGATTGATAAATGATCAATTAATTATATCAATTAACTAAATAAAATGACTTTAAATTAACACTGAACCAGGGTTCCCACAGTCTTTGAAAACCTGGATGAGAAATCCTCATTTTGAAAGTGTGATTTCTGTATCTTGAAAAATCATATAAATTAATAAATCTTAAACCTCCTTTGGCACTTTTATAATCAATATACATTTTACTAGCTATGCCAAGCTCTAAAATATTTTTTCGGGTAGAAATTTTGAGTAAAAATGATGCTTATGCCTATGCTTAGTTGTTATCCAGTAAATCAGGAAATCATGCAAATTCATGGGTTAAAATGAGCAGGAAACTTCAGCTCCTAAAATGTCTGCAATCCTGAAATGTAATTATTTAAAACTTTAATCATGATTATTTTAGGTGCTTTTTTATTTTCAGAAACCAGAAGTTCACATAAATTAAAATGCATTTTGTAAAACAAAACTAGGGCTTTATGGTTTTTAAATATGGTTGTGGACAATGAGGTCCCTTAGAGTCAAAAAGGTTGAGAAACATTGGCATAGTGCAATTACAGTATTTCATACAGTGTGCTCCAGTTGCACATTTGATCAAATGCATTGGCTCATGCACAGAAAATTGACACAGTGTGCATGTAAACATACTAGATACTGTAGAAATAGTAGTATGTTCTGCTCTGTTCTGAACACAGCACTCATGTTTGGTGACAGAGTGTTTCTGAGCCCGGAGCAGATAAATCACGACTCAAACTCCTCTCAAGGTTAAAGGTGTTTCCAGAGAGCTGTGAGAAACACACACTCATTATGCCGTCCGTGGAGACGTGAGCGCAGCGCTGTTATCCATCACGGCCTGGGCGGTGTGTGTTATTGCTTTCTTTGTGGATCTGATGCTGGTTTGTGACGTTCAGAGACGTTTCTCAGAGCAAGCGATTCCCTCTGGGTCTGTGAACTGTGATTTATTTCTGCGGTGACTCTGATACATGTTTGTGTGTCATCTGGAAGCCATCGTACAGTCTCTGAAGGGCCGTTCACACTGACAGCGTTTTACAGCAACAAACCAAGCTTTTCGTTTGCATAACCATTGTTTTTCTCTGTTTACAGCCATTAGGATAGTATCTGTGCATTCTGAATCTCTTTTTTTTTTGCACGTAGTATATAAATCTTTTTTTAAAGTTAAAATGTTTTGGAAATAAGTCTCTTCTGCTTACCAAGGCTGCATTTATTTGCTCAAAAATTTGAGTAAAAACAGTAAAATTGTGAAATATTATAATAATTTAGTTTTCTATGTGAATATATAATCAAATGTAATTTATTTCTGTGATCAAAGCTGTATTTTCAGCATCATTTCTCCAGTCTTCAGTGTCACATGATCTTCAGAAATCATTCTAATATGCTGATTTGCTGCTCAACAAACATTTCTGTGTTGAAAACAGTTATATTTTTGCAGAAGCCGTCATTTTTAGGCTTCATTGATGAATAGAAAGTTCAAAAGAACAGCATTTATTTGAAACAGAAATCTTTTGTAACATTATAAATGTCTTTACTGTCACTTTTGATCAATTTCATGTGTTCTTAGTGAATAAATATATTAATTTCTTCCAAAGAAAACAACAACATTTGAACAGTAGTGTATTTGATGACGTTTTAGCGGTGTGAGTGTGAACGGCTCTTAAGTTGTTTTTAACGCTGTGGATGATTGAACAGCCCACAGATCTGCAGTCTTCCTTCATCCAGAAACACAGAATCTCTCTGATTGTGTCTTGAAATGTCTGTATGCATCTTTAGTTACTCTCGTGTCTTGTAATGCTTAGAAGAACTCAATAGAGTACAATATATAGAGGTCAGTATATAAACACATACATTTAAGAGTGTGATATATCTTTGAAGTGTTTAAAGTATTTTTATACTTACACGTGACACACATATATCTAAACACAGACACACACACATATACACGTGTACATATTTGAAACATGCTTTTTTGTCAAATCTGACAGTTTGTCAGTAACGTCAGGGACTGTTACCGTGTTCTGAGCGTCTTATATTAGTCGTGCCGTTCAAGCAATGATCGCCGTTGCTGTCGATGATGTCGGTGGGAAGGGTTTGTTTGCCTGACTTTAACTTGCCCACCAAATGTGTCGTGTACCTTTATATATCTGCAGGGAATATTTCATTCATCATTCATATAAGCACTGCTCCATATGCACTGTCTGATATCACTGGAGATCTCCACATCTCGTCTCATTTCAGACGCAGAGTTCCTTAACAGTGATTTGAGCCTGTACAAACTGCATTTTTGTGTTGAATTTCAGTGTAACTTTGAGATTGGAGAATGAAAGTGTTATTTTAGTGTCATGAACATTTTTATTAATCTTTTGAATTTTTTTTTTTTATATATTTTCTGTTATTTTAATTAAAGTTGTAGTAATTGTGTATTTTTGCCATTTTTGTGTTTATTATTTGTCATTATTTAAATGTCTGTATAGTTTTCATTTCATTTAATTTCAGTTTAATTTCATTTGACCCTTTTAAGGTTACTTTTTGTAACCATTTTAACCAAATTTAACATTTACATTTAAACTTAGCCTTTATTATTATTATTATTATTATTATTATTATTAATGTATATGTAGTTTTGAATTTTTCATTTAAACTAAACGAAAATTAAAAATGTTGCTTTGGCAACTAGCTGAAATAATATATAATATTTTAGTTTAGTTCATATTTATTTTATTTTAATTAACGAAAATATTTTTCAGTAGTTTTAGTTAATAAATAATAACTCTCAAAAATGTGTTTGGTTAATAAACCATCAGTGCAGTTCTGAAGCTATTTGTATCAAAAAGAAATCTTGACTATAGTGGCTTTTTAGGTTACATTTTTTAACCATTTTGACCAAATTTAATAACATTTATTATCACATTTGAGCTTTTTTACAGTTCACTTCAATCATTTTGTAGTGTAAGAAATGAATGATCTATGTAGTCTCTCAATTATAAAGCTCAAAAGAATGACACTCATAGTAATTATACAAGAATTAGTGTCATTTTAAATAGTTTTGGAGTGTTTCACGACGCTGCTGTCACTGTTTGACATGTCAACAACCAAAATACTACCAGACTTCAAGAAACTTTTGTGAAGGTAAATTGAATGGCATGTTTGAGATATGAATTTGAACTGGGTTTGTACAGGCACTGTAGCTTTAATGCATTGTTGTTCATCTTTCTCATAGTCTATGTGTAGTTTATGAAAGATATGATAAAAAGAAAATGGATAAAATGGAGTTGAAAATATCCTGCGAGAGAATTTACGAGAGTTTTATGAGAGACTTGGACCGATTATGCAATTCTGTAAGAGACGCGTGTTGAACGTTGTTTTCATCTGAGCAGATGTTGTGTTTTTACCCAGCATGCTTTGTGCGCTCTTTTCAAAGGTGACTAATTAGACCCCCCTCATTAGTCCTAATTAGATCATTTATCACCTGTCCATATGGTTCATCCCAAAATAACTCATCATTTTTAGCAGTTTGACTATATGCGTAATATTTCTGCCAATGGGTCGTTTTATAGTGAGGCGGAGCATCGTCCTCTCAGCTGCATGTTGATTATGAGCTTTTAGGACATTAGAGATGTTTTCAGGTGAAAGATTGATTTGAATAGTTGTATGGCAAGCTATTTTAACATTTAATCCTTATAACGTATCTATTGTCATGCTATGAGTACTTCATTTTTAGATACCATTATCTATTAAATTCCTTCATTATTCATTAGCTACTAGTGCTTATTCTTTAGATACTACTATCTTTTTTAAAAGATACTAGTATTTATTCATTAGACACTAGTACCAATATGGCAAGCCATTTTAATGTTTAATCTATAAATTGTACTAGTATCTATTTTAGTACATGTGGTGTCTATTCCATTTGGTAATATCTAATACATATTAGATAGTAGTACCTATTAAATAGATACTAGTACTTATTTTAGTAGTGACTAGTAACTGTTTTGTTCTCACTAGTAACAAATGATTTCAAATGATTGCCATTCACTTCTATGGGGATCTGTCATTCAGATGTCAACTATTCGGTTCTGACTATTATATATTCCAGTTGTGACTAGTACATATTTTGTATATACTAGTAGTTATTTATTAGGTACTAGTATATATTCAACTCTAGTTTCTTTTGTAATTGTTACTAGTAAAAATTCTATCTCACTAGTCACAACTGCTTTTTTTACTCGTATTATGTTATGACTTGTCAGAATGACCACTGGCAAGCCATTTTAACATTTAATCCTTAAAACGTACTAATATCTATTTTCATGCTACTAGTACTTATTTTTTTAGCTACTATTTTCTATTCCATTAGGTAGTAGTAGATATTCATTAGCTACTAGTGCTTATCCTTTAGGTACTTGTACCTTTTTAAAATATACTAGTACTTATTCATTAGATATTAGTACTTGTTTCGGTAGTGACTAACTATTCTATTGTTTTTAGTAACGCATTTTGGATTTTTCCGTTCAGTTCTGTTTAGTCATAGTAGTACTAGTCATAATATACAGCAAGTAAAAATCAGTTGTGACTAGTATAATAAGAGTTGTTGCTTGTAATGATTACAAAAGATACTAGTGTCTAATAAATAAGTACTAATAACTAATGAATAGAGACTGGTATCTATTGAAAGGGTACTAGTAAATAAAAAAATAAAAAATATTTAATAATACTTTAATGAATACTTAATAATAATCTAATGAATACTTATTAATACTTTACACATAGTACACATACTAGTCAGAACTGAATCTGATCTAAAGGGAAGATTCTCATAGAAGCCAATGGTAAACATTTGAAATGTGTTACTAGTTACAGAAGAATAGTTACTAGTCACTGATGAAATAAGTATTGGTATCTAATACATAAGAACTAGTATCTAATGAAAAAGTACTATTACTTAATGGAATATATACTAGTAGCTAACAAAATAGGTACTAGAAGCAGTCAAATAGATACTAGTATGTTTTATAGATTAAATGTTAAAACGCCTTGCATTATTGTTAATAGTATCTAATTAATGAGTACCAGTATCTAATACTAAATGAATAAGTACCAGTATCTTTTAAAAAGGTACTAGTACCTAAAGAATAAGTGCATAATAACAGCTAAAGAATAAGAACTAGCACCTAACGGAATAGATACTAGTAGCTAAAAAAGGTACTAGTAGTGTGAGAAAAGATGTTTTAAGGATTAAATGTTAAAACGGCTTGCCATAATAGATGCGTATCTGTGTTTGGTGTGTTTTTACGTCTTTTGGCTTCAGTTGAGAATCGCAGCGGAAGGTGAGAGTGTCACGTGGAGACGGCGGATCAGTCAGGTGATTTCAGACCATATGGCACCTAAAAAGAGCCACTGACGAGCTGATCCAAGCCAAATCCGTCATCTCAGATTCATTAGCGTTTTATAATGAAATGCATTTGATGGAACTGAAATAGCAGGATCGAGAAGAGCTGTTTCCCAGAAGGAAATACACTTTCTGAGGAGAATAATTTTGTAGCTGGCACACATTTAAGTGTGTCACAACCTCAAACCTGCTCTTCTCAGAGATCTTTATGAATATATATATAGAGAGAGGATATTGGTAAATGGTGAAGTGGTTGATGTTAATGTGTGTTTCTGGGGGCAGATTTTTAATGGGTTGTGATTTTTTTCATTTGGCCTCTTATATGAACCATTGAAGTCAAATAAAAGCGCATGGATTTGTTCCTCATATCATAGACTCTTACAGGCAATAGAATTAACATGAACATTAAGAGAATCGATTTCAAATATCAGACGAATTGTTGTTTGATGAAACAATACAAGGGCTTTTATGATATGTGTCTTAATGAATCTGTTATGATCTTGTTGCATGTCTGTGTTTCCTGTGAAATAAACCTCTCCTTCAGCAAAGGGAGACTGATTTGACTTTGGTCTTTCTGTTCGTATTTCTTCTCTTCTCTTTTGTCTGGGATGTATTGTTATTGATGGCATTATTAATGTCCAGTGATTGTGTGAAGCTCTGAGCTGCTGATGCAGCAGATTTAATTCATTGGACTTTTACTTAATTAAGTGCCTCTTTATTTCTCCTGTTTCGTCAGCAGTTATTTGTTCCAAAGCTTAAAATAGAGCCGAGCCGATGAGTGAATATTGACCTGTTGGAAGTGATCATTGTCATTATGAAGAAAACAAATTATCCAGCTCAAGGAATAGAGCTGAGGACGTGAGTATGAGCCGATAAATGAATGCAATGTGAATGCAATGGAAGTTTCTTTGGATAAAGGCATTTGCTGGGTCAGCAAGATTTCTTTCTTTTTTTAAAGACAATAGTGCTTTTATTCATTAAGGATGCATTAAACTGTTCAAAAGTGACAGTAAAGACATTTATCATGTTACAAAAGATTTCTATTTCAAATAAATGCTGTTCTTTAGAACGTTCTATTCATCAAAGAATCCTGAAAAATAAAATGTAGCAGTTTCCACAAAAATATTGTGCAGCACAACTGTTTTCAACATTGATGATAATCAGAAATGTTTCTTGAGCAGCAAATCAGCATATTAGAATGATTTCTGAAGATCATGTGACACTGAAGACTGCAGTAATGATGCTGAAAATACAGCTTTGATCACAGAAATAAATTACAGTTTAACAGATATTCACATAGAAAACACTTATTTGAAATGGTAATAATATTTCACAATATTACTGTTTTTACTGCATTTTTAATCAAATAAACAAGTACATTTAAAAAAAAAAAAATCTTACTGACCCCTAACTTTTAAATGGTAGTGTATAAAGCAAAAAATATATGTGAAACAGTGAAAAAACATGCAAGAATGTAGTCACAAACCCAAAACGTTAAAAATAAATAAATAAAAAATTCTATACTGCCCCCAAACTTTCTAAATGTTAATTACATTACACAGGTTTCCCACAGTTATTAAAGAAGCTGGAAATATTGTGGAATTTTAAATCTGTTTTCCAGGCCCAGGAGAGTCATTAAAAATTACAAACATTTTAAAAGTCATAAATTTGATGATATACAATTTATAATTTATTAGAACACTAGTATTTTCAGCAGCTAAAAATGGTTTTAAGTCAGTTATTTGTATCTTTTGCTGTAGTGTGTCAGAAGAAATATCAGTTTACATTTCCAAACATTCATTTTGCCATTAATTGTAATAATGCAGTGAGAGTTTTGTGCTCCACACAGAGATCTGATCTGATCATCATCAGTCTGTCTGGAGTCACATGAAGAAACAGAACAAACTGAGACAGACTCAATCCAGAAGAACTGTGGCAACATCTTCAAGATGCTTCTAGAAACCTTTCTGCAAAGCTACAGTGCTGTTAACAGTTTTAGGCACTTGTGTAAAAATGCTGTAAAATGAGGATGCTGTCAAAAATAATGTCATAAATAGATTTTCTCTATCAATTAACTAAATTAAATCAACATTTGTGACCCTGGACCACAAAACCAGTCTTAAGTCGCTGGGGTATATTTGTAGCAATAGCCAAAAATACATTGTATGGGTCAAAATTATCCATTTTTCTTTTATGCCAAAAATCATTAGGATATTAAGTAAAGATTGTGTTCCATGAAGATATTTTGTAAATTTCCTACTGTAAATATATCAAACTTAATTTTTGATTAGTAATATGCATTGCTAAGAACTTCATTTGAACAACTTTAAAGGTGATTTTCTCAATATTTAGATTTTTTTGCACCCTCAGATTCCAGATTTTCAAATAGTTGTATCTCGGTATCTTGTATGTACAACATACATCAATGGAAAGATTATTTATTCAGCTATCAGATGACGTAGGAATCTCAATCTTGAAATATTGACACTTATGGTTTTGTGGTCCAGGGTCACATTTGTTGTGAGCATCTTTGTGTTTAAAGCATCTTTTGTTCTCGGTGCACTTGAGCAGAGTTTCTCAGGAGCTTTGCAGGAAGGTTTCTAGAAGCGTCTTGAGACACAGTTCTTCTGGATTGAGTCTGTCTCAGTTTGTTCTGTTTCTTCATGTGACTCCAGACAGACTGATGATGATCAGATCAGATCTCTGTGTGGAGCACAAAACTCTCACTGCATTATTACAATTAATGGCAAAATGAATGTTTGGAAATGTAAACTGATATTTCCTTCTGACACACTACAGCAAAAGATACAAATAACTGACTTAATACCTTTTTTTTTTGTGTGTGTGTGTGTGAAAATACTATTGTCAAATTATTTTGGCCACCACTGTATGCACATTTTCAAGTTATGTTCTTCCCTAAAACATTTCCTAGACCTAATTTTGCTTTTCTATAGAGTAAAAATTGCTCATACGCTGCAGTGATGTCTGATTTGACTGAATCATTCTGTTGAATTGGTTCTTTTCAATGATTCAGTCAAATCAGCTCACAAATTATCCTCAAAGATTACTATGTAAACGAGTCTCAGAAAAAAATAATTATATAATATAAATAAAATGTAAAAATGTGGTTAAATATCAGTTACAATACATTTGTTACAGTATTTATTCATTTTTGTTGACCGTTCATTGTTAGGTCATGTTATGTCAGGTCCATTAAAAATATTAACATATACAAATGAACATGAACTAAGATCAAGAATTGCTTTAGAAGTATTTTCATTGTTAAATAATGTAGTTAACAAATGGAACCTTATTGTAGAAAATGTTACCAGATCTATACATAAAATCTGAAGTGTCAAAAAGTATTGTGAAATATATTTGTGTATTCAGGTTGGTTCGTTCCATCAGTTGTTTGTTTTATTTATGGTCACTCACAGGTTAATATGGCAGCTGTATATTCCACATGAAATCTGTGGTTGTTTGTGATTGTGTCGTGCAGTATTTTCACTCACGTGGACAAATGACTCGTGGCTGGAAGCTTGTGTCGATGCTGGTTATGAACCTTTTGCATATGATTCCTTTCATTTTTCATTCTCACTCCCAGCGGCACAGTATTAGCAGGTAATAATAATATTTCCTGTCAAATCAAAATTGATTTTGTCATCCCGCTCTGGAGAAATTTAATGAACAGCACCGAGCTCGTGCAAACGTTACACGCCGGCTTTATGCAGTCATAAATGTAATGCAGTATGAATTATTTGAGGTCAGACTGGATTGAGAGAAAGAAACAGAGTTTGGTGTAAATGTGTTTTATAGTCAACAGGCACAGCAGATGCTCTCCGTCCAAATAAAATGAGCGTTAAACCAACAAAAGCAAATTTCTGCACAAAGCAAATGTTTTGAATACATACGTATTTGGCCAAAAACAAGTCAACTCTATTCAGCTGTTTTCCAGCACACACATGCTCACACGACCCCAAAACACTGTTTGGCACAATGCAAAGACTCTTCTGTTCCCACAAATAAATCAAACCACCAGAATCAGTCTAAATGAACCAAACCCCACCCAGAGAACTGATAAAAAACATCTAAAGCAAACACACCGGCTGATGTCAGTCTGCCCTCGTTTCAGTTTGACACTGCTAACCTGCTTCTGTCCACAGCAGTGGCACTTCTAGAACATGGCTGAGCTTTATAAAATAGCTGTTTAAACACAGAAAAGCTATTTACAATCCGTATGTGAATAAGTTATGGGAATCATTTGTGTGCAAATATAAAAATATTACAATCACTGTTAATCAAGTACATTTGATCAAGAACTAGTTCACCTGCATGAAAACAAATAGCACAAAATAGATTCTGGTGTCCAGTGAGCAAAGTCATTTAGATGCTACTGTTTTTATAATGTGTGTCAGTGTTGTTTGAGCGTGATTGGGATACTATCTTTTTTTTGTATTTTCCACTTTCATATTAATAGTTTGTTATTATGTTGTGTGTTTCTGTCATTTTTGTTATTATTATTATTTAAAATATGTCTATACACTGGAGGCCACAAGTTTGGAATAATTAAGTTTTTGAACGAAGTCTTTTCTGCTCACCAAGGCTGCATTTATTTGATCAAAAATACGGTAAAAATAGAGAAATATTATTACTAATCAAAATAGCTATTTTTTATGTGAATATCTGTTAAAATGTAATTTATTTCTGTGATGCAGCGCTGTATTTTCAGCATCATTACTCCAGTCTTCAGTGTCACATGATCTTCAGAAATCATTCTAATATACTGATTTGCTGCTCAAGAAACTTTTCTGATTACAGTTCTGCTGCCCAATATTTTTGTGGAAACCGTGATACATTTTATTTTTCAGGATTCACAGATGAATAGAAAGTTCAGAAGAACAGCATTTATTAAAACTAGAAATATTTTGTAACATTATAAATGTCTTTACTGTCACTTTTGATCAATTTAATGCATCCTTGATGAATAAAAGTATTAATTTCTTATTTTTTATTTGTACTGACCCCAAATTTTGCATGAGAGTGTATCCACAAAAATATGAACTATTTTCAACTTTGATAATAATCAGAAATGTTTCTTGAGCAAAATTAAACTTTGCATAACAAATAAATTACATTTCAAAATACATCACAATAGAAAACAGTTATTTTAAATTGTAAAAATATTTCACAATATTTTTATAATATTTTGTAAAACTAAAAAAAATATTTTGTAAAACAATGTCATATTTTACAAACTAAATGAAAATTAGAAAAGTTGCTTTGGCAACTAGCTGAAATAAAATGTTTTTTTTTATATATATATATATTATTTGAGTTAACGTTTATTTTACTTCAAGTAATAATGTTTGTATGGTTCTAACTGTAATAACCCTGCTGTGTGAATGTGTTTAGTGTACAGTAATGCCATGCAGACTGCAGGACTGTCACACGCGGCTGATTTCAGAAGCTACAGTCGAGCGTCTGTGATGAACTATATGGAGGGCCAAAATTACTCAATATTAATCATTAAATAAATGTTGAAATAAATGAATAAATGCATGAATAAATATTTATTTATGCATTTATTTATTTAATTATGTATTTAACTATTTATTTATATATTTCAACATTTATTTAATGATTTAATTTTGAGTAATTTGGCCCTTCATAAAAATCCCCCCAGAGCATCAAGATAATAAAAACACTTCAAAGTACAAATACGTAAAAATGTTTCCACAGATATTCATCAATAACTGGAGTTTGATTGTAAAACATTGCATAATCAGATTGTACAGCTGGAGAGAGTTCCTGAAGCTGAAGCTGGTCGTCTCTATGAGCTCAGGATGAGCGGACGGCTCTCGTCTGGTTCTCGGCTCTGGAAGGATGAATGCGCTCGTTCTAGATCCAGCACGACGTCCAGCAGACGAGCGGCGAGGGCACGAGCGTGTTCAGATCGGCCCTGCACAGACACTGACACACAGAGAGAGAGGAGACGCTTTAACATGTGTTCTGTGCTGCCTCTCAGATCTGATCTACAGATGAATCAACCCAGACTCATTCAAAATACATTCCTGCAACACAGTTATTACGTACCTTAATACACGTTTCAAAGTGAAACGTCCAGTGAGTGGCACTAAAACATGGGTTCAATACGTGACCCTGGCATGTTTTTGTTATATTAATATAGGCACGTATTGCTGTGTTTGTATTACGTTGCTTCAGGTAAGTATTGCGGTGGTTCATAATCCAAATATCTGATGAGTGTTGCTAAAAGTTCATGCTGTATCGTGTTGAAAATATCTCCTACACCAAACCCAACCCTAAACCTACCTGACAGTGTTAACAAATGCAAAAGTGATGTAAAAATGCATTTGTTGATGCAGCCGTGCTATTTTACTCCTCGTGTGGTTTTGAGCTGTTTTGTTGAACCGTAGTTTCACGGGGTTCGTACCGGAGTTCTTCATCACTCAAGTGTAACGCCGAACAAATCTACTGAATTAGAGAACTCATGCATATGTAGTAGTAGTAGTAGTTCTACCGCATTCCAATTCCACGGCTACTCTCTTTGTCCGTTTCTGATCTCCAACACCGTCAATTTTCCTTTGCAAAGCCGTGAGCTTCTCCATGATAGAATCCATATTGCGGTTAATAGTCTCAGTCTCAATGCTGACCGCTCTTCCCACTGCTTCAATCATGACGGGCAGCCTTGTGAGGCTTTGGACAGCTGTTCCTGTTTTCTGAATTCTTCGATAACCCAGGGCAAAGCCTAATCCAATCAGCAGAAGACCTGTTATCATGGTTCCGAATAGGTAGATATCTTCAATGTCCTCCACGGAAAGAGCCACTAAACACACGATCCGCGACCTCTCCCACGCGTCCATCGTGTAGCCAGCTGCGAACGTTCCGTCAGGGCAGTCAGGTTCCCCCGAACCCAAGCTTCTCGTCGAGAAGATGGTGTCAATTGCGTTGAGAGACCAGTTGATCAAATCCATAATTTTTCAGTTTGGAGAGCAGTGCAGAGAGAGTCTCTCAATAGATGACGAGACAAGAGACAAGAGAGCAAGCAGGGAAAATAAGGGCAAGGACGGGGAGTGAAAAATGCGACCGCCTCCGTTGAGTGCCAAAGAGAAGCTGGATATGTGACGACAATGTTCAAAAGTATCTGTTTTCAAATCTCGCAGCATGCTAAAATTGTTTTGAATTCATAACATAATATTCCTCAAGTAATTATGTGAAAATTAGGCTTTATTAACCCTCTGGTGCTCCTTATTTGGGAGTCACACTTGTGGTCTTCATGGTCAAAAGTGCCCCCCCCCCCAGTAACATATTTTTGTTTAATAATATTTTTTCTTTTATCATTTATATAAATACATTTTCTAATTGTTTTTAGACAGAAATGCTTATTTTTATTAAGTTGTGGGTTTGGTTATATATTTACACATTTTCAAAGACAACTTTTTGTAAAGGTTTATATATTTATTTGGTTTGAAATGTTGATTTAAAGTGTCAGTTTTTGAATTATTATTACTACAGTCAAACCTGAACACAGAGAAAGCATTTTGTTACACAAAACTTTAAAATTCTACATAAATGTAACAAAAATGAACAAATGTTTTATCAGAGCTTAATCCTTCTGGGTCTGATTAGAATATCTTAAACCACTTATTTCAGTTTTCTGACTCGTTATGACTATATGGTTATAGCCATACCAATTAATTTGAATATTTGTGTATGTGTGTGTGTGTGTGTGTGTGTGTGTGTCTGTGAGTGTGAGTGTGTACATGCGTGTGTGTGTAAATGGATGTGTTGGTTTTGCACTCTTGATGTTTTAGAGTGTAACCCCTTCCTTGCTGTCCACTTTTTTACTGCATTGTAGTTGAATTATTGATTTTATTTTTACATATTTGCTGTGTTACAGTCACACCAGTTCATAGGTGTGTGTGTGTGTGTGTATAAGTGTGTGTGTGTAAATGGATGTCTGTTTTGCACTCTTGATGTTTTAGAGTTTCACCCCATCATTGCTGTGTACTTTTTTCTGCATTGTGGCAGATTTGTAGATTGTACACACAAAAATTTGCAGAATTTCAAAAAATAAAATTAAAAACATAACATTTTTCAGTCGAAAGTGACCGATGAGCACCAGAGTTAATCAAAACTGTGGACCTGCAAATCATATTTTGTGTGAAAAGGAATAAAAGTTGTGGGAGTTTTACTGCCTCTAGTGTTCATTTCAACGATTCGTACATATAGGTACATTTTTTGAGTTTCACAGAAATGTAGGTAGAAGCACATATTTCCAATGAGCCAATGATTGTGATGAACTCAAGTGTGTTTCAGAAGAAGAATCACGTCTGACCTGATGACGGCTGACTGGCCTTCAGCGGCTCTTCCTGTTCCACTGCCTCCACTTCCTGTGTCTCCAGGTACTGCTTCCTGTGTCCCAAACATCAACAGAGTCAGAAATGGAGCACAGTGTGGATTTCTTCCTTATAGACATCTACCATGGTAACTATGAAGTACCTGAGTTACTGCAGTTATTGTTCATACTGTGAAATCATAATTAATATGGGATTGTTTGATTATGGTGGTGGTTCATTCATATTAATCACTGTAGCAACATGGTGAATGTTATGATGATTGTCCAAAACATGGGTGATAAATAAATAAATACATATTTTGCACATAGAAAATAAAACCTAATTTTAGACAAGGTAATTATAATTAACTAAATCTAAAACCATGAAAAATAATTTTAGGTATACTTGAAGTTTTAACTGAAATAGAATACATTTTTAATGTTTAATAGAAAAAATATTTTAATCGTCTTTTATTTTAACTAGTTGCCAGGGTGAAAATACTCATTTTCATTTAATTTATCTTTAACTACTAAAATTATGATAATGGAAATAAAAATTAATAAAAACTATATAGACATCTTTAAAAAAAAAAGGAAAAAAAAGAAGCCAAAACAACAAAATTACTAAAACTTTAACTAAAAATAAAATGAAAATATAAAAATACAAAACTGATTAAAATATTTTTAAAAAATACTGTAACATATTAATAATACTAAAATAACACAGATTTTATAACAATTAAGATTGCATTGCATTTGCTTTGTAACAAATAATAATAATATTAATTAATATCAAGTAACAAAAAATATTTAATCCACAAATTCTCATTACTTTAATGTAAAATCAATATGACAGAGATTTCTTCATGACATTCACCCAGCATATAAAGGAGAAATTATACTAAAACACATTTACATTTATGCTTTTGGCAGACACTTTTATCCAAAGTGATTTACATTACATTCAAGGTACATTAATAATAAGAATTATAATAAAGAGTAAATAGAATTAGAAACAAATAATAAATAAAATTATATTTGGCATTAAAGAAAATGAAACCTATTTTTTTAGAAAAAGTAAGCATTGCATTTGCATTGTAGCAATTAGAATATTTTGTATATTTTTACGTGAAATAAATACAACTCCAAATCAGAAAAAGTTGGGACAGTATGGAAAACGCAAATAAAAAAAGAAAGTAGTGATTTCTAAATTTACTTTGACTTGTATTTCATTGCAGACAATATGAACACAAAATATTTCATGTTTTGTCTGGTCAACTTCATGTCATTTGTAAATATACATCCTTTCCTGTCATTCAGACCTGCAACACATTCCAAAAAAAGTTGGGACAGGAGCAATTTAGGGCTAGTAATGAGGTAAATTGGTTAAATAATGATGTGATTTGAAACAGGTGATGTCAACAGGTGATTGTAATTATGATTTGGTACAAAAGCAGCATCCAAGAAAGGTCTAGTCCTTTAGGAGCAAAGATGGGCCGAGGGTCGCCAGTTTGCCAACAAATACGTGAGAAAATTATTGAAATGTTTAAAAACAATGTTCCTCAAAGAAAGATAGGAAGAGATTTGGATATTTCACCTTCAACAGTGCATAACATAATTAAAAGATTCAAGGAATCTGGAGGAATTTCAGTGCGTAAAGGACAAGGGCGCAAGCCTAAGCTGAACAACCGTGATCTCCGATCCCTCAGGCGGCACTGCATCAAGAATCGTCATTCATCTATAAGCGATATCACCATATGGGCTCAGGACTACTTTGGCAAACCTTTGTCAAGTACCACAACACGTAGTTACATCCACAAATGCCAGTTAAAACTGTACTGTGACAAAAGGAAGCCCTATGTTAACAGTGTCCAGAAGCGCCGTCGACTTCTCTGGGCTCGGAGGCATCTGGGATGGACCATCACACAGTGGAAACGTGTACTGTGGTCAGATGAATCGGTATTTCAGGTATTTTTTGGGAGGAATGGACGCCGTGTGCTCCGGACCAAAGAAGAAAAGGATCATCCAGACTGTTACCAGCAACAAGTCCAAAAGCCAGGGTCTGTCATGGTATGGGGTTGTGTCAGTGCCCTTGGCAAAGGTAACTTGCACTTCTGTGATGGCACCATTAATGCTGAAAAGTACATAGAGATTTTGGAGCACAATATGCTGCCTTCAAGAAGACATCTTTTCCAGGGACGTCCATGCATATTTCAACAAGACAATGCAAAACCACATTCTGCACACATTACAAAGTCCTGGCTGCGGAGGAAGAGGGTACGGGTACTTGACTGGCCTGCCTGCAGTCCCGACCTGTCTCCAATAGAGAATATGTGGTGCATTTTGAAGCGCAAAATGTGACAACGAAGACCCCGTACTGTTGCCCACCTTAAGACTTGTTTGCAGGAAGAATGGG